>CM076574.1:11734756-12079531 GCA_034641835.2 Pinus albicaulis
GACACTCCTACGTTATCTTCCTCCTCCTATCTATTTATCAATAAATCATATATGGTCATTGGTTCACTAAATGTTTCATCATTAAACATAATAAAAGAATCAAGGCCTATATTTACCAAATAGAGAGGAGAGTTTTGTGGTCTGTCTTGGCTTGTAACTATGTATTGCATATGAGACTCCCTGTAAAGTCTTCTAGTCTGATTGAAAATGGGGATAGTCGCATAGGTCATGTCCATTTGCATAGTCCCTTGTAACTTAGCCCCCCAAGATCTTGATAATAACATTCCATATTTTGGGGGCACATCAGCCACAACAATATCCATTACTAAGCATTTGGCTGGAATCTGGGCTAAGTTAACACAGAGGTCCTTAATTAATCCTAAACATTTTACTCTGCTTGAGTCAAAAGAGTAAAGGTCTTTGTAGGGTCTGGTAATTTCAAGGCCCAGGATCTCCATTACAACTTTAGGCATTAAATTATGAGAAGCCCTAGAATCATGCATAGCGTTGTGCAAAATTTTTTCATGAATATTTAAACTTATATAAAAGGGGGCAACAGGTCCCTCTTGATATTTACCTTTAGTATTCAGACCAAAAATAAGCTCTGGCTGGTCATCATTAATATTGAGTGTGTCATTATTATCCTTAATATTTAAAGCCTTCAAAATTTGGGTCCTATATACATGTTGGGCAGCTAACTCAATCAGGGGAACAGAGATTTTGATCTTTGAAATTTCCTGCTCTAGGCTGAAAGGAGTTGGGTTCTTTGAAGAACTTGTCTCAGCCTTACTAGCTGCTAGTATATCAGCAACAATAGCTTGCTGATTTGTTTTATTTACATTTGAAAAAATGGTTTTAACAGGATTACTAGCTGAGGTGTTAGTAATTCTAAGGTCTGCACTATGTTTTTCATTGTTTTGAGTGCCTTTCTCTTTACCTTTACCAGAACTAATAGCCACTATTTTGTCCTTCCATTTGGCAACTTTAGGCTTGGTTGCAGTGCTGTTTTGTGAATATTTTTCAGAGGTTTTGGTGTTGGGGGTTTTTTGGCTGGCTTTTCTTCTAAGGTCATATTCTTTTTGAGACTCTATGATGACATTTTCTATGTCTTGATAATAACTTTCATCATCATCTCTTTTCTCATCATAAGGAGTATAGAGACCTTGTTTTCTATCATAATGAATCTCAAAGTCATCATCATCTACCCCCAGCATGTTGATATCATCTTCCTCTATTATCTCATCTATTTCATCAACCTCATTTACATATTTTTGATGAAAGGGAGGAGTGATCTGTTGATCATATTCCTTAGGTCTGTTTGGAGGTTGGTTCCTTCTAAAATTCTGATTATGGTTTTGATTTCTATTTTGAGGAGCAGTTTGGTTTTGGTTGGCTTGTGCTCTCTCAATTATTCTCATCTCTTTCATCATCTCCTCCATCATTCTCTCCATCCTTGAATTGGAAGTAGAGGGTGTAGACTCCTCTCTAAATGACACTCTCTTTTCATTTTTCGTTCTTGCTCTCTTCTCCATCAAGTTGACTTCCATAGAAAGAGCACCCTTTTGCATCTCTTCAAGAGTTGTAGGATCTTTTTCTCTCAGCTGATAGGCCATCTCAGGTTCAAACCCTTCAGGAAACTTGTTTAAAGCTGAGGCTTGTGGAGGTTTTAGATCTGGGGAGAGTGCATTATACACACTATTAAATCTGGTACAATAAGCTTGTACACTTTCCCTGGTGTTTCTATGGAGGTTCTTGTAATCAGAAAGGACTTGGAGAGGATTCTTCTTTACTTCCCATTTGTTTAAGAATGTCTGATGGAAGGATTGGAGATCATTGATACTATGGGGGGTTAAGCCTTTAAACCATTTTTTTACTTCTCCCCCTAAGCTCTGAGAAAATAATCTAATCTTGACAGAATCATCATCAATTTCATTTCTATCGAAGTAGTCATTCATCTTATCCACATGTTGTGATGCAATTGTAGTATTGCTAGCATCATATAATGGAATTTTGGATTGATAGTCCTGTGGAAGATTGACTAATGGTACGGGAAGGACTAAGGGAGAATACCATGTAGCCATGGCAGGAGGTGGAGGTGTTGGCAATATGATGCAGAATGTTTTCCTTGATGGCAAACTACTTGATAAAGTTGATGGCAACCTACTTGATGAAGTTGTCCTTGATGGAAACTGACTTGTCCTATTTTTTAATGATGTAAATTTGATGTATCTACAGAGCAGTTCAGATGTAATGGAGAAAGGAATCCTTGTAAGGGCCAGAGCACTGATGAAAATGGTATGTCACAAAGAATATGCTGGTTGTAAAGGCGAGGTAGCATATGTACACGGAAAAGTACGTGCCAAGTAGCGTATGCCTATTTTCGCTCTAAATTTATAAAACTAGGAGAATTTACCATGGTATTGGCACATAGTATTAAGTGCTGGACTATTTATTTGATCCCGTCTAAGAATACCATCAGCGGTTGAGTGGTTTTGACTCATGGTATTGATAAAGGATAAATCTATATAAGGAGAAGAAGATCATGGTTCATAGGTCTAGGCTTTAATGAATACTTCACTCTGAAGTATATTTGCATGGAATGGAAACAATTTATTTATTGATCTGAATTAATAATGCACCTATGAAGAAATTGATGAAGAGGGATTTGTAGATCCGAAAATGACTATTCTAGATCTGTTTATGGAATGTTTAGATCTATGATCTGGAAAATATTTACTGAAGTAAAGGTTGACATCTGAGTTGTTTATCTGATCTGAAGAGGTGAATAGTCTTGAAAAGTTTCAGATATATATGCAAGTTCATTTCATGAAAAGCGTGTGTATATGTGGATCCTCTTAAAGAAAAGTGCATATGGTAGTTAGGGTTTCTGAAGAATAAAATGCACTGAAGTATACACAGGTTTGTCTCTATGAAAGAGTGTATGTACGCAGGTTCAATGAAGTAAAATCGCGTATGGAATCTAGGTTTTGCTAAAGTATGTGGAATGAAATATCTAATCTATTTTGTTGTTTTACTGTTATCTGTCAATGATGTATTCATACAGATCTGGGTTGGTTGAATGTTGAATATGTTGCTGATTATGTTGATTGAAGATCAAGTTGTTGGCTGATTTTTGATGATTCAATGAATTAATTGATGAAGTTATAAGTTTTAGTTTTATGAATGTTGAGCTTAAATGTGTGGAGTGGGTCCAGTGTGAAAATATGATGAAAAGTGTCCTACAAGGTATGTTGTATCGAAGCTGATGGATCTAGTATGAAAATTGATGAAACGTGGTGCATGGTGGTGCTAAGGTTCAAAGCCTTTAGTGAGGGGGTTGTAGCTCCCTTCCAGTGGTAGCTGGTAAACGAGAGCAGGGGGTAGTAGCTCCCTTCTAGGAGAAGCTAGTAAACGAGAGCAGGGGGTAGTAGCTCCCTTCCAGGAGAGGCTGGTAAATGAGAGAAGGGGGTTGTAGCTCCCTTCCAGGAGATGTTGGTAAACGAGAGAAGGTTGTAGACTTCTGCAAGTGGATGCCTACGTGCTGGTATGAGTCTGCGCTAGTACATGGTTGCAAGAATTTTTCTTTATAATAAATATTGAAGACAGAGATGACGGCAGCGGTGGTTTTCTCCTGAATTGGGTTTCCACCTTAAATACTGGTGTTCATGTGCGTTTCTTATGTGTGATGGTTTATTCTGTTATTACTGCTCATGCTTACTACTTACTAAACATATGATGAATGAGTGATACAATGATCTAAGTAAAGAATTATCTGCATAAGAAAATATCTGGTAATACACAAGTTTTATTAAGGATATCCGTGTGTATACGCGAGTTGTGTTCAGTAAAGTAGGGTATGGTTTTTGGAGAAAGAAGAAGTAAAAGTTTTGAGTTTGAAACTAACACCGATTCACCCCCCGACCCCCCGCATTTTTTTTCCCCCCGCATTTTTCCCAACAATTGGTATCAGAGCAAGTCCTTTTGAAGGAGCTTGATCGCTTGAAGGAGATCCGTCACAATGGGAAGGAAGCAAAAGAAGAAGGCTACTCAAAGAAAGGAGATATCTTAGAAAACATGTGCAGCAGAAAATAAAGAAGATGAAATAGGTATTGATTGTTGTTCTTGTGATTCACTTTCTTGTGCATGCAATGGTTAAGATAGTAAAAGTAATGTTATGTAACTAGAAGAAGCTCTCAAGATTAAAGTTGAAGATCGACAAATATTATTTAATGAGAGAGAATCTATCTACAAAGATATGATATTTAGAATGAATGGATAGATAAACAAGTATCAAAGGTTGTACAATGAAGTAACCAATCACAGTGAAGGACTTGAAGCATAAATCATCTCTTTGAAAGAAGATCTAGAAAAATCAAATAAGAAGAATGAAGAACTTCTACAAACATTTGAAGAACAAGAAAATGGGTTGAAGGAAGAGATTTTAAAATTGAATGACCAAGTAGAATAAGGAAGAAGGGTTGAAGAAAGTATGAAGAAGCAATGCTAAAGATTGGAGGTTGAGGTAAACATTTTAAAAGGTAAAGTAGAAGAAAATGATAAAATCTTGAGGTTTCAAGATAGTACTAAGATTGTGGAAAATATTCTTAGTAGTCAAAGATCTCCTTCTGTTAAATTTGGTCTTGGCTTTCATGAAACTGTTAAAGGAGAATCTAGTTCACAAGAAAGTGCTAAAGATTCAAAGGATATCAATGCAAAACTTGAAGTGTTGAAAGAAACAAAAGGTCTACCGACAATCTTGAACTCTCAAAAGAAATCATTCCCTCCTTTGATCAATAATTTTGAATGATTTAAATGTCACAATTATGGGCATGTTGTAGCCAATTGCAGAAGAAGATTTTTTTAGTCACAAACAAACAGATTCTACATAGAAAGGTACTCAAGTTTCTTTAAGGGATATTGTTTTTCATGCGGCAAGTTTGGTCATAAAGCAACTGATTGCAATAGAAGAAAGAATAGAAAAACACATTATGATCCCTATGCTTACTTTTCTAGTCACATAAGATGTTATGCTTGTAACAAGTATGGACATGTAGAAAAAGAGTGTAGGATCAATAGATCTGATAAATTAGATAATTTTCAGCACACAAATTTCAAGCAAAGCTAGAAAAGGAAGGAGGACCGATCAAAAATGTAGGGGATAATAATCCTACTACAATCTTTCGCTTCTAAAGCTTACTTCTCATAAAGACTGCAGGGGTGATGTGAGATACATTATAGGATTCAATAATGTATCATCACAAGGGGAGCAATGTATGGTGATTCCCATGGTTGGTTTGGTAATTCTAGATATGTTTATTTCTAACAGTGCATCTGATGTGAAGAAGACAGGTACAGGTGGCATAAATTCAGGGGGAGATGGAGTTGTGAATTTTTCTGTACTTCACTTCCTATACGTGGTTTTCATGAACTAGAGCCGTGTATACACACGAGTTCCAATGGAGAAAGAAGCGTATGCTTTTCAGTTAATGAAAACAGCGAGATGGCTCAAGAACAGGAGCACAGTTTCAGGGGGAGCATTAGCCTTACTGAGAGTAATGCATTGTTGGCATTATGATGGTTCTGAAATATGATCTCTCTCTAGAGGTATTTTTGATATTGGTTATAAAAAGTCATGAGAAGGTTATAAATTGTAATATTCAGTCATGAAAGGATTTTTTCAAATTTGTAAAACCCACTTGGCTGGGTAGTTGAGTCAAAATGTGTAAACCCACTTGGTTGGGTACTTGAGTCACATATGTAAATCCACTTGGTTGGATAATTAATGTAAGTACGAAGTCCTTGGTGATAGGAAAGGTCATAGAGCCATGTACTTCATTGAAAAATATGTTTGAAGATTCAGCGTGAACTCAGGGGGAGCATGGTAACTTCAGTGCAAATCAGATCTACAGAACTCTTCTTTCTACAAGAGAAGAAAAACCTTGTTTTGATTTTGATCCGCCCTTTGCCCTTGATGTCAAAGGGGGAGAGTATCATGGTGTTTGAATAATGGTTATAATCAATGTATCTATCTGTTGTGGTGATCAAACACCATCATGGTTGCCATCAAGTCCAAAGGGGAAGATTGTTGGAAATATGATGTAGAGTGTTGTCCTTGATGGCAACATACTTGATAAAGTTGATGGCAACCTACTTGATGAAGTCGTCCTTGATGGAAACTAACTTGTCCTATTTGTTAATGATGTAAATATGATGTATCTACAGAGTAGTTCAAATGTAATGGAGAAAGGAATTCCTGTAAGGGCTAGAGCAATGACGAAAATGGTATGTCACAAAGCATATGCGGGTTTGTAAAGGCGAAGTAGCATATGTACAGGGAAAAGTACATGCCAAGTGGTGTATGCCTATTTTCACTCTAAATTTATAAAACCAGGGGAATTTATCATGGTATTGGCACACAGTATTCAGCGCTGGACTATCTATTTGACCTCGTCCAGGAATACCATCAGCGGTTGAGTGGTTTTGACTCATGGTATTGACAAAGGCTAAATCTATGTAAGGAGAAGAAGATCATGGTGCATAGGTCGGGCTTTAATGAATACTTCACTCTGAAGTATATCTACATGGAATGGAAACAGTTTATCAATTGATCTGAATTAATAATGCACCTATGAAGAAAATGATGAAGAGGGATCTCTAGATCCCAAAATGACTATTCTAGATCTGTTTATGGAATGTTTAGATCTGTGATCTGGCGAATCTTTGCCAAAGTAAAGGTTGAGTTCTGAGTTGTTTATCTAGTCTCAAGAGCTGCATAGTCCTAAAAAGTTCCAAATATATACGCATGTTAATTTCATGAAAAGCGCGTGTATACGTAGATCCTCTTAAAGAAAAGCGCGTATGGCAGTTAGGGTTTCTGAAGAATAAAATGCACTGAAGTATACACAGGTTTGTCTCTATGAAAGCGCATATGTACACAGGTTCAGTGAAGTAAAAGCATATATGGAATCTAGGTTTTGCTGAAGTATGTGGAATGAAATGTCTGATCTATTTTTTTTTTTTACTGCTATCTGTCAATGATGTATTCATACAGATATGGGTTGGTTGAATGTTGAATATGCTGCTGATTATGTTGATTGAAGATCAAGTTGTTGGCTAATTTTTGATGATTCAATGAATGAATTGATGAAGTTATAGGTTTTATTTTGATTAATGTTGACCTTAAATGTGTGGAGTGGGTCCAGTTTGAAAATTTGTTGAAAAGTGGACTACAAGGTATGTTGTATGGAAGCTGATGGATCCATTATCAAAATTGATGAAACGTGGTCCATGGTGGTGCTGAGGGTTAAAGCCTTCAGTGAGGGGGTTGTAGCTCCCTTCTAGTGGTAGCTGGTAAACGAGAGTAGGGGGTAGTAGCTCCCTTCCAGGAGAGGTTGGTAAACGAGAGCAGGGGGTAGTAGCTCCCTTCCAGAACAGGCTGGTAAATGAGAGAAGGGGGTTGTAGCTCCCTTTCAGGAGAGGTTGGTAAATGAGAGAAGTTTTTAGCATTCTGCAGGTGGGTGCCTGCGTGATGGTATGAGTCTATGCCAGTACATGGTTGTAAGAAGTTTTCTTTATAATAAATATTGAAGATAGAGACGACTAAAGTGGTGGTTTTCTCCTGAATTAGGTTTCCACATTAAATACTGGTGTTCGTGTCTGTTGCTTATGTGTGATGGTTTATTCTTTTATTACTGCTCATGCTTACTTCTTACTAAACGTCTAATGAATGAGTGATGCAATGATATAAGTAAATAATTATCTGCATAAGAACATATCTGGTAATACACAAGTTTTATTAAGGAAATCCACATGTATATGCGAGTTGTGTTCAGTAAAGTAGTGTATGGTTTTTGGAGAAAGAAAAAGTAAAAGTTTTGAGTAAGCTCTAAATACTAATTCACCCCCCCTCTCTCAGTATTATTCCCAATAGGAGGTGGATTTACAAGAGGGGGATTAACAAGAGGGAACGTGGGCTAGAATGGTGTGGTTTGAGCAATGGATGTCGGGTGAGAAGAAGTGGTTGGACTAGAAGTAGATTGCTGAGCTGATCTTGGATGAGAGACACCTAAGTTGTGAAGGAAATGTAAATTAGGAGGTGTTGTTTCTCTTCTACCATGATTTTCACTTGTTTCAGGAGATGAAAGTGAAGAATCAAAATCTAACTGATCTAAATCATCAAGAGACCAAGTTCTAAAGGGATTTACTAAGTCGACTTGTGCTTGTTGTAGAGCTGAAATATTTTCAGGAACAGAATTAGCTCTTAAGGGTGATCTGAAAACAATTGATAATTTAATCCTAGGAGACTTCCTAATGATGATTTCTGGGTTATCCACTATCTCAGGTGAATCAGGGTCAGGATAGGCTCTAGTGTGAATCTTTCTAGAAGCCACTATGTTGTGTTTTTCAGACCCAAATAAATAAGAAAAGATCAACTAGGTATGACAGTCTTTAAAAGGTCAACCAATCTGTTTACACAAATTTTAATCCTACAGTCCTCTAACTAAGTTTAAATGATATTACAATGATAAGGGTTCTTCCTAGTGGAGTCTTAAGGTGTTTTCAGGATTTTGGAGTCACCAAGTGGAAGTTTTTAGCTCCTAAGGAGGTAAAAGGTTTTATGGTCCACCAGCATGTTTATTTGATACCAATCTGAAATATTTTTGGATTTTCTGAGTCATTTTTCAGTTGTGTGGTTTCTAAGAATGTGTTAACTCTATTTCAGAACATAGCTACAGTTATGAGACGAAGACAGTCCACTCTTATGGCTAAGCCCGCTGATCTTTCAAGGTTATATAAATTTTTATGAGAATCCTAGGTTTTCCTAGTTTTTCACTGATTCAAACAAGTTTCATCATGATTACCACTTCTTGGTAGTGCTTGAAGGGGCTACTTTTACTCACAAAGTTTTTATGAATTTTTAAAGGGAACCTAAATTGAAAATTCAACTTCGATCCCCAGCGGAGTTGCCAGAAATGTTAGTCGTTGGTGGCTCAGCTGGTTAATATAGCAAATGTTTAGTGAGTAAAGGGGTTTCTAAGATATTTTAAAATTTTGAACAAGAAAATCACTCAAATTCCCCAGAGGAGTCGCTAAAAATGTTAGGAATATGTAATCAGCAAGATTGGCAAAGTCCGATCACAGAAACAAAATCGTTTCAACCACTTTGGGATTCTAGGATCTAGCCCTCTTGAATCCGGAGAGGGATCTCTCCAATAAGTGCAAAGATGGATTTTTCTTTGAAGTTTTGGGTAATGATGTTAGGCTAGTTATGAAGGCCAAGGGTTTTGTTTTTTTTTGGATGGTTGAGCATGCTTACTATTTGAGGTGGAAAGTTATAAGTGAAAATATTTTCAAAGGTGAGAAGTTGCAAGAAAATAGAACAAGCTTTGGCCAGGAAGATAGATAATTGCAGGTTTTAGTCCATTGGGCTATTGAGTCATAATAGGGTTTAATTGAAACAATCAGGTTCAAGAGTGGTCCATGGGGAAAGTGATCTATGTCTAAGGATCTCTTTAAATTTTTATTTATGGAATGAAATGAGACAAAAATAAGGGGATTTAAACAGATGAAGAACAAAGTGTAGCCTAGGATCTGATAAGTACTTTGAAACTAGCCAACCTTTGACCAACACTTATGAAAGAAATAAAAGTAATCCAGGATCTGTTAAGTACTTTGAAACTAGCCAGCCTTTGATCCACTTTCAATAGAAAGCATAATAAAAATAGAGGGAAACACAAATGATAACAAAGAATGGTCTAAGATCTGGTAAGTACTTCTAAACTAGCCAGATTTTAACACATTCCAAGGGAAACATTCAGAAAGTCTTTGGGGATAAAACTGGGACTAGGGCACACCATATCTTCCTTAGCTCATCTCTACTTAACATGAAATGAAAGTAACATTCAAGAATAATATTTAGATAAAGAAATAAGACGGGGGAATACCAACATTCCTATCCTTAAACTGAATTAAATCATTCCTAAATTACACAGATTGGAAGAAAACATTCAGATAAATATTTTCAGTCAGAGAAGGGTACTAATATATAGTAGGTCCTAACTCTATGCATACTATTATTTATAAGAGAATATGAACACAGTGAAAAAAGAAACAAAATAACAAGTCACAATGAGAAAAACATCACCGTCAACATAGACTAGGATCCCATAAATCAGATTGTATTGATGCTCCAAACCAGTTACAGCTTTAAGTCCAATGCTTTAGTTTAGCAATCATCTACACATCACAGCCTAACTTATCTATCACAAGCAGAGCTCCAAGGGCCAGTGAACACTATTTACAGGTATAAGTCTCAAGCTCAATTATATTTCAATGTTCAGTAGCTAACTCAACCAACTGCTCTCTCATATTCTCCAGAAGTATTTATAGAAGAATGAGGAGGTGAGATCTAATAAAATATCTCTAAAGATAATTAATACAAAATTAATGGTTTCTCGGCCTTTGGGGGGCTCAATAAAGAAGCTTACATAGGTGTCCTCTGTATTAAATTATTTTACATTAAGATTTAAGCTCGGTGGGAGCTCTTACTGAATTTTGAAGCTCTGTGTGGTGTCAAAGTAACTATGTTGAGATTTTGTCATTAATTTTGTTTGCAAAATTTACTCTTTGGTTGTGCTTGAAACAAATATCTAATCCTGATTAATAACTTCCGCCTCTGATATGAATGCTTTGAGGCACAGGTGGCACTGTGGTAGCTAGGAGGAATCGATTTACCTCAACTGTGGTGGTGGAAACTTTCTGTCTGATGAACCTTTACGATTTTTCTTTTAACTGTGTCTTAATTGGGGATTAGGCTTTTGATAAACCGTCTTAGACATAATCCCCATAGATCTGTCTTCAATATTATGTTGTAGTATATTTTTGTCTTCAACACTGATACTCTTTGATTTGTGCCTGATTCACTGTGTTTATTGGTGTGTAGGGCTGTGCAGGGGTCGTGTGGCATCAACGCCTCATGAATTATTGATGAAACGTGGATTTGAACCCTGTGAATGATTTCCTTTGATGAATAAAAGGCGAGAGGATCGTCACCCTCTGCATTTGAATTTTCTTCAGCATGGCGGAAAAACCATTTAAACCCTGCAAAATACAAAAAACATTATGAAATCCTACATATATAGGTTTACTGCTTTGGAAGGACATGTGGGGAGAGCATGGCCATTGGATGGCATCATCCAATGGTCGAGATTGATTAGAGGAGGTCAGAGGAGAGCGAAGGAGGAAATTAAATCGAAACTGTTGATCGCATAGAGATCGACGGTCAGGAGTAAGGGCGAAAAGTCAAAGCGAATGAGTCACTCTATTCGAAAAATAAATGAAAAAAGAGAAAAAGGGGTAAAAACTGTTGTTTTGGAGAACAATGATTAAAAAATGAGTGGGGAGCTCGGGAGGAACATGGGTCATCAGATGAGATCGTCCCACGCGATCAACGGTGGATATCGGGTACCGAAAAACCTTATAAAACATGCCCAGACTTAAAAAAAAAGGTTAATAAAATCATGCTGTATAAAGTCGCCCGGGTCCAGCTTGGATGAATTTACAAGGAACCCATGAAGACCCACCCCAATCCGTTGATGCCGCGTGGATGCTGACTGGGTATTCGAGGCCACCAGTTCTACAGGACTGCTGTCGTGGCTGTGGGGACTAGGGCGATTGCTTTTGGGTCATCGATCTATAGATCAGATCAACGACAGAGATGCTTTTAATACCGCACAATACCTTAGTCTATCTGTCGGGCTTCCTCAGAGCGCGATCACTATCCAATGAGAGGCCTCAGATTAGATGGCTAGCATTGATATCACGCTCACTCCACATTCGAAATTTAATGCGCGATGAGGGCGGTTTTTCAATAGTTCGCAAGGCCACGTGTTAGCTAGTGGCGCTGATCGCTGCGAAACGGAAAAAAAAACCTCCCTCTCAAAAGTGCTGTGATGAATTCCAACTGTTTTTATTTTTAATATAATGACAAAAAACATTAAAAACCAAAAAATCAAATATACACAAAGGTTTGTGTGTTGGGAAGGTTTTATATTTGCGATTTGGCTTGGCACTCGCCTGCGGGGCCACAGGTGCATGGAAAATAATATGACTGGGGGTTTATGCACAGGGCTAATCGGCATCGGAGATTTCAATAAAGGAGGAATACTTGCGCATTGTGTTACCTCTAATGCGATAAGCACCCAAAATAGCTTAGTGCCTGGTTCCAGTGCCAGGGCATATGGAGTGGAAATGGCTAAGGACTCAGCCCAAGGGGGGCTTAAACCTTTACACCAAAATATGTATTTTATGAAGTTTTCAATGTTTTTCAAGGGTTTTTGTGGGTCTCAATAAGGTAATAAAAGAGTTCTTAAACCTTATCAAAGGGGGTTTCAATGGGGGGAAAAGGGAAAATATGAAAATGAAAGATTTCATGGGGAAAAGAGGAGAGAAAATGAGGTTATTTTTGGAAGTGGAAGGAAGGGAAAATGGTGTTTGTAGTAGTATTATGTCTTTGAAATCAACAGGATTTCAGAATGTAAAATGGGAACAACAGGGAAGATTTTGGACAAAGGCATGAGGCCTTCTAGAGTCTTCAAGAGCCAACACTTTTTGCAATAAAATTTGTTCCTTGAAGACTCCAAAAATGATTTAGCAACCTTTTGGTATAAGAAATTTCATAGGTGGCTAACACATCCTTCTTGGGAAACAAACCCATTATGGAATAGGGGTAGCACAAGAAGGAATTTATACTATCAAACCAAAACATTACAAGCAATCTTAGCGATTTTGTCTTTCCAAAGCATATGATATAGAAACTAGCTTTATTTAGGGTTGCTCATCCATATAGGGTTCAATGTGCAATTGGTTAACTAGATAAAGAATTATCTTTCCTCAATAATTTTGTAATTCTAATTAATGTCTAAACCTATTATTCTATCCTTCCTACAAGAGGCCATGGCTCCTTTTCTATTTTTGACCGTAGAGTAGGTGGTCTCAACAGAGTTGTAACAGAAACAAATCAGATTCAAATTTTATAGATATAGAAGATAAAAAAAAATGTCAATGTCTTTGTTTTATTGTTACTTGACTTTGTTATGGGAATGTTACAGGAAATTTTATTGGAAAAAGGATGGGGAAACAATGCATATCACGTCTTGGATATGGTTCATTCATTGTTAGAGATCGCTTAGCCACTTAAGCCATTGACTTTGGAAATGTTTCTAGTAGGAATTCCTATGGTTTTTAATGTTGTGATTATTTCACATCAACGTTATTTTGGGAAAGAAAATGTTTTAGGAATGCCAGACACAACATCGGTGAATAGGTAAAAAAATATTTTATAATTGCAATTTCCATTCCATGATATACTCTCTTTGTTGTTTGATTTTATTTTGGATGTTTTTTTTAATTTTGTTTTGTCTTTATTGGAATCCTTATAGCTATTTTGTGTTAAAATATTATCATGACTATCAGAAAAGGTTACTTTCATGTTGTTATTTGAGTACATGTTTTTTATGTACTTGACTAATTTCATGCATTAGAAAATGAAATGTTGTTGTGAATAAAACGACAAGGATTAAACATCACACCTCATATTATTTGTTTTCACAAGTTATCTATAGCTTGAGCTTTTTAGCATATAACTTAGTTGACATGATTTTTCATAAGCTTTCCTTGAAATTTGAATACCAAGTTACTAAGGTGTTCTTTTGTGTATATGGTGAAATTTTATTTGCTTTGTTTATACAGGTTATCTGGCCACATTATAGTGGCCATTATTTCCCAAATGAAGAAAATTTGTTCAATTTTCTTACTTGTATGGGGAAAAATGTCTTTGACATTGCTGATGTTGAGGTATATGTCATATAAAATATTTATAGTCTAATTTTTTTATATTATAATGTTCATTTTCTTTCATGTATTACACTCTATATTGTATCTTCTTTTTTTTCTTCAGAAAATGAACTTAGTATTGATAGTAAAAAGCAGGATTTGAAAAAAGAGGGGAGCCATAACATTGGAGTGAAAAATGCAAAAAGAGAGAGGAGAACTGGTCTGGTGAAACCCTTAGAGCCAATATCCCACATAAGACACACACATAAAGACTGGTGGTCAAGTCTTCAGAGTTTTTTAATTCGCCTACAATGCGTTGAGAACACAATGATACTGTTTTGAAGTGATGAAACATCATTTTGTGTGTAAATTGTAGTCCAACCAATATTAAGCTGGAAACCCATATTGTAATACTTTAAAATTTCATATAATATAATTTATGTGCTTCAAATTATTTGTAGTTTCATTTCATATTCTTTAGTATTCTAATTAACATATGCAACTTTGTTTTTTCATGTTAGATGAACATGCACATTGTGTAACATTTTTTAAATCATACAAATTAATTTTTGTTGATTAATAATAAACACAAAATCAATTTGAAACTACTAAATTAGTAATTTATATTGATTAATTATGAACACAAATAAAATAAATATACGCCTAGATTAGTCATTTATAATGATTATTAATGAAAGTAAATGAAATTAATATAAACTACTAAATTGGTCATTTATATAATGAATATGAAACTATAAAAAAAAGATAAATGACTACTACAAATGATAAATTTGTGATTACAAATGACGACTAAATTTTGCATATATACGACTATTAGTAGCTAATTTATAGTATCTTATAACACGACCAAAATTTAGTCATATTTCTTCGATCATTAATTAGTTTCAAAATATGGCTAAAAATTGCATATATATGACTATTAGTAGCTAATTTACAGTATTTTATAACACGCTGAACATTTTGGTCATATTTATTTGGTTATTAATTGGTTTTCTTGGGTGATCATATAGTAATATATTTTGTTGTATATTTGGTCATTAATTGTGACAATTAATGACAAAATCAAATATTAAATCAATGAATAAATCAATGACCAAATTAATGAACAAATCAGTGACTAAATTAGTGATCAAATCAATGAATAAATTAATGACCAAATCATTGACTAAATTAATGACAAAATTAATGACAAAATATACTACTAGACAACAAAATTGAGATACCCAATTAATGATTAAGCTAGAAACGACTAAAAGTTGGTCGCATTATAAGATGCTGTAAATTAGCTACTATTGGTCACCGACCGAAAAATAGTTGTTTATATGAAAAGTTTAGTTATTTTTTTAGTAATTAATTAGCCATTTTCTACTAGTGAAAGTTCTTTCTCTGCTCCAATAGTATTGGAGCACAAGAAGGATGGATCGTGGTGCATGTGTACGGATTATAGGGAGCTCAATAAGCTCGATATTAAAGATGAATTTCAATCTCTTTTCATTGTTTAGATAAATATATATATGTTCAACAACAAGGTCTTATAACAAGACATAATTATATTAAAAAATAAAGTTACTTGTTAATTCTCGCAACTCTCATCTACTCATCAACATGTCCCATATGATGGCATGAAATAGAACCGAAAAATATGCAATGCACCTGTATGCTATTGAAGGAACATGGTGATTCTTGCTAAAGAAATCAAATAAGATTTTCATTCGTAACATGTGCCATAATATAATATAATAAAGTAGTTGAAGCACAATATTGTCTATGAATATCACATAAATTTATGTATACCACCGATCATATGTAATGGTAGTTGAGAAGAGATTGGGAGTATAAAAGTGACCTCACGGTATCTTGTACTCATACCACTAAAGAAGTATATGCCTTTCCATTATGTTGTGTTTTAGAGAGTTTAAAGAAATAAGGATGGAATAATCCATAAAGCACATCCATGGCATAGTGAGATGATTGCAAGGTTGCACTTCTCTGACTATCCTACTTACTTGGTTGTTTAATCCTAAAATTCATCCAATTCATGACATAAATATATGTACTGACATGAGTACTTTAAATGAGTAAGATACGCTATATTTTTAGGCATCAACTAAGTTGCATGTCAAGAATCATCATGCGCTCTACTTATCAAATAATTTGCATGCCATACGAGGTAATGCATGAATATCATTAATATTTGTAAAAAATAGAAGACACCTAATAATCCCACTAAACCATACAAAAATGTCTTTTCATATCCATTAGCAACCCAAGCAATGTGGGGAACATGAAAAATTCATGCAGAGGAGTAAGGGATGAAGGCAGGAGAGAAAACAATAATTTTCCTCTAGATATTGTCACTAGTCATATTAAAGTTACCTTAAATTGAATTATAATTTGTCTATGACAAAAAGGAAGAAGCAAAAAAATAACAACATGATGATAGTCAAGAAGTTATTAACAATAATTTGTTTCCTTGTGATGTTAATAGTTTTTGAATTTGGATCATAAAAGAATGACAATAGAGAGCACATTAAAAACAAGTATTATTCATTGGAATAATGTAGTTAAAATGCATGGTCCTTATCAAACAATATTCATTAGCAGAATGACAAGAAACATGATATTATGAAAAATTATTGAAAGCGCTTAAAAGGCATGTAAAATGCAGAATGAAGAACATATTTAACTTTCAAAGCTGTGAAATTTTAAGTTTAGGTGACACATAAGAGTCAATAGACAATATGAAGGGAATTATGGAAATTTTATCAAATAAATATAGGTTGAAATGGAAATAATTCACAATAATAAGTATAGAATATTTTTTTTTTTCAAAACATGCCACAGTTCATACTTGAAACATTTTCCCCATGTAATAAAAACGCCTCACAACATTGTAGTGAACTCATTTCTTAGTCCATAATTAAATGTATACAATCCCCAAATATTTATTTTAGATGTTATTTGTACTATTGACCTATGGTTTACTTCAAATAAAACATGAGGTAGGGAAACCCAAGCAACAATTATCTTTATAGTGGGAGCACTTTGGATTGGAAACATTTGTGTTCTATATCACTACCATCAACGTTTCAACTGTATGCTCATTGGTTTTGATTTCCAAAATGAAGATTCCTCTTCAGTGGTGATTGATTTTAGATTCAAGGGATGTGGAAAGTCAATCTGAAGTCTAAACACTTATTACTCTTTCAGAATTAGAAATTTTGAAATTGGAATCACACGACATGATCTATATAAAGAAAGAAAAGACCTAAAGGCCACTAGTTAATTGAAAATCGAGTTAGCTATTGTGGTGGGATTTGTGTTAGTGCTCACTATTTAGCTTAGGTTGGTTCTTTGTAGGCCATGTATAATTATTCTCCTTATTCCTTCAATAATTGTTATGTTTTTAAGTTGTTTTCCCGTAATTTATAATGATTTAAGAGGAAAAGGATAATAAAAGAGTGTTGAATATAGCATAGTTAATTTGAGGATTTTAGATGAAAAAATGCTATAGTTTGAGTAAATTGTTATGCAGATCAGTTCAAATGAATGATTGTTGTTCCTTTGAGATATTGGAGAACAACAATGGAGTAGTTGATGCCTTATTTCTATCAAAGTACAACTCGATACCCAGGCATGGTCAGCAAATGGAGTCAAAGAGAATTAATTATTACTATTCAAAGGATTTTTAGTTAGAAGGGAAATCCCAAGAATCTTACGATTATCAAGATAGCTCCATTCTCAGTTTTTTATGTAATATATAACAGAACAACTGAAAATACAAAGTTTTTTCATATTATTTTTATTATTACACTTTCATTCTATATTGCATGCAACAATATGATTTTGAACCTTATCAAGATTATTTTGTAAAAACTTTGAAGTTGATGAATTTGCACAATATTTTACGTTAATCATTTTGCATTGAAGTTGTCCAATATGATACTTTCAGAGACTGTGGCCCTATTCACCGGATGTTATACTATATCTTATGTATTATTATTAGTGGTTACTCTTCTACATTCACACTAGTTGTGTTACTCTTTACTCGCCTTTATTTTATGGTAGATAATCATTTGAATTATGTATCTTGTAATTATATTATGCATCTCCTGAAATCACTTATTTTATTGTGTTACATAAATGAAAAGTATGAGCGTGTGAAGTTCATAAGTTATCTTTGAGAAGTAAGAATTTTAGTCATTCGTGTGATTTCATATTTTTTCCTTATGCGTAGGATTTCTTGAAAGATAGATAAAATGGTTTGTGAATTAGAATAGTTTTCTTTCATAAGAATTGTAATTGTAAAAGTAATTATTTTCTCTTATCGCTGATCTCTGCAATGATTGAATTAGTATGATGATCCATATAACTTTTCTGTAGTAGTTAATTTATAGCCTTTCATAATCTAAGACTGTATTCTTGCATAGATTGTACTGACAACCTTGAGACAAAAGGAGAATCACATCTTGTTAAGATTAATGAAGTTAGGATTAAGTTGATTTTTAGGATTCATATTAATGCTCAACAATTTGGCGATTTTGTCAGTGAGGTTTTCAAATTATAGGTTGTATCTCTGAAAGGATGGGTATTGAAGAGACAAGGTAAGAACCTACACATGTGAAAAATAAAAATCTTGCACATAGTCCCAACTTTTGGTTGATGAAATTAGGCTATGTAAGTGTGTATGGTTAAGAAGAATAATATGAATCAAGTACTAATAGAAGAAAGGCCATTATCAAAAACTAGGAAAACCCAAGGACCGGTGAGCCATGAGAGAACAAAATTCATTGATGAAATTATTCTAAAATATGAATCTCGAGCATCAATAGGACCCAGAAAAATATTTGGGAAGGGCTATATCGTAATCCCTAAGGCAATAAAATCACCAACTATAACTCACGCTGAGATTCACAGTAAAACTGAAGGATCTGAGAAAATATTTCAAAGCACATTTGTTGAGCACTCTAGTCCTTCAGAAGAGGTAAATTCATGTAATATGAAAGAAGGATAAGGAGAGAGTTGTGGATCATATCCATGATCCTCAGAATCGAGATCTGTTGTGATCTTGATAGAATCGAAAATGCTTGAGATCCCAGATTTAAGTAGTTTAATAAAAACCCCTCAAGACCTAAGTAGTATCCATAACTTCCATGCTAAAATAATACCTCCTCATTAATAAATTCCTAAAATTCATCGGCATATTTTCGATCAAACAGCACCCAAGCGGAAAAAAAACTCGAACTCGACATTGGAATACCCTTTTGTCTATCGAGAGGCTAATGCCCTAATGAAGGCCATCCCTTTACAAAATATCCCAACCTTTCATGGGATGGCCTCACAAGATCCGGATACCTTTTTATTTGAATTTGATGTACAAAGGGTGTGATTATACCACTGATCCACATAAATTAAAATTGCTCCCTTTTACTTTGAAGGGAGTGGAATTACAACGGTTTATGGGCTTTGGAGGAGGCACTATCAATTATTGGGATGCAATGAAAAGTTTTCTTTTTTTACAAAAAATAGGGGTTATTGTCGATCTAGGGATCTAAAAGATGAATTTTTTAGAACGAATGTAAAATAAAATGAAACGTTAGAAGAATATATTAATTTATTTTAGTACAATTTACAAGTATCTCATTATACTACCTTACCAAAATAAGTACTGAAAGCTTCTTTAATAAAGGCCATGAATGATGAGTGGATAGAAACATTGAATTTAATGGAACAAGGTGATATTTATCAAGAATAATATGAAAATGTTGCTAAGTTGTGTATCGGATGTTCATGTGGTAATACAAAAGATAGATCTTGAAAATGGGATCCTATCACCTGAATCAGTAATACTACAGGTGGTGGTGTAACGGGAACAAAAATTGGTAACCTTTTAGAATATTTTAAAAATGACATTTTGGGCACATTGACTATGTAGATGGTTTTTTTGTAGGCTAAATAGAATCAAGATGAGGTGGAATGAGCATTGGCTATATTCTTACCACGCTGCCGAAAGAAAAAAATTGAAAGGGAGTGTCCACTAGAGATGGTTTGAACCTGTGGTATTCCCAATAAAGAACATTTGACAGATCAATGTCCATCATTTGGAGGATTAAAAGTTGTTTTTAAAGAATTTGAGGTGGAAAAAAAACATGCATACCTGATGGCTCAATGTCGGCCATGGAAATTGTGCCCTTGAGGTATGATGCAAGATCCCTCCTTATTTTATTATCGAAATTATGTACAACAAAAAAATCTTGGAAATGCATGGCAGGGACCATTACCCTTTAATTATTCTTGGAAATACCAATCATATCCTACTTCACCATGGCCAAACTGATCGTTTACTAGATCAGGATGGTTAAATTCATAGTATCCTACCCCATTATGGTATAATATAGTTACTGATTCCTATCCCTCACAATGGTCTAATACGAAGTCACATAATCCAATATGACCTTAAACTTGGGAGTGCCCTACAGGATTGGTAAATCCACCCATAGAAATGATTCATCAATATCAACATAGACTACAAGCTCCATTTAAGTTGCATCCTAATCCTTAATCTTTGATGTGTCCTCAAATTCTATATTAACCAAATCCTAACCTAACGAATAGACCTGTCTAGTATGTGTAGATCATTGAAAATCAAGTCTATGAAATAAACTCCTTATGATGCAATGAGCTTCGACTGAGATCTGGACATGTTATTTATCCCGAATAAAATCAAAATGATTGAGAACAAAAAAATAGACAAGAGAAAGATGTAAAAAATCCTTCGACTATAGTTATTTAAGAAACAAAACAAATACAAAACATAATCAAGCAAGAAGAGCCTGAGAAAATAATATATAATTCCCCTCCATTCCCTGAAGGAATCACGATAATTAAAGAAACCATCTACCATGAGTTTGATATTTTAGGGGAATTGAAATTTTTGTGTATAAAAATTTCACTCTTGCAGGCTATACGAGATACCCCAATTTATTCCAAAATGATCAAGGAAGTATGTGGGAAAAATCCTGGGAGAAAACTAAATGATCCACCCACATTTTATGTTGTAGGATCATTATCTAACCTTATTTTAGGAAAAAAAGTTCCTATTAAATATCAAGATCGAGGAAGTTCATTCGTAACTGTCCAAATACAAGGATGCGCTTCTCCAAACACATTGGTAGACCTGGGCACAAATATTAACCTTATGACTTACCAGATTGGAAATTTCATGGGTATTACAACATTAAATCCAACCTCGACCCTACTAGAATTAGATGATAGGTCAGTGGTAAAACTTGAAGGAACCTTGGAATACATGAATGTCTCTATAGACTCCTGGGAATATCATGTAGACTTCCTGGTCATCAACCCAAGAAGTAGATTAGTTGGAGATCCTTAGATACTATGAAGACCACGGCTTGCAACGACAGATGCATATATAGAATGTCGAATAGGAAAAATGATGATTGCGAAAGGAAACGTTGTCAAAAATCTTATTCTATATCCTCCTGCTAAACCTAGTCTGCCTACTATAAATGTTCAGTTATGTCCACCTAGATAGAAAGAAGAGAATTTCCGCTCTCTCCTTCCCTTAGATGAATATTTGGGACTTAAATATCAATTAGAAGATGATGTAATCAATAAATTCATCAGCAAACCAACTATTATTGGAAACCCAACATGCCAAATGCTAAAAGCTCTGCTTGATAATGATACATAAGGAGACCGCTTAGAGAATTTAAATTAAAATCATGTTCCTACAACGACTCTCCATAACAGCATTCCAATTGAAATAGAACCTGTAAAATCATCAATATTAATGTTGATCTCAAAAAACATGAGCAAGAGAAATTCATTCTAGTTCTCCATAAATACATGAATTTTTTTGCCTAGGAATATTTAAATATGAATGGTCTTGACCCACATCTATGCACCCATCACATTTATATCAAGAAAGACACCCTTCCTATTCAAAATCCCCTAAGGAAGTTGAATCCACACCTCATAGACATTGTGAAACATGAATTGTAGAATTTTTTGGATGTAAAATTCGTATATCCAATTTCAGATAGCCAATGGGTCTTCCCATTATTAGTCGTTTCTTAGAAAAATAGGAAATGAAGAATATGTGTAGATTATAGAGAACTCAATAAGGCTACCCAAAAAGACAATTTTCCCTTTCCTTTTATAGACCAAGTCCTGGATACTTTTTCTTGGAAGAAATTCTTTTTTTCCTAGATTGTTTCAGTAGTTACAATAATTTATATTGCTTCAGAACATCAATATAAAACCACATTTAACTATCCATGGGGTACATTCACATATAATTTTTTATCCTTTGAACTATGTAATGCTCCAGTGACATTACAATGAGAAATATTGAGTATTTTCTCTAACCTAATCAATGAATGACTTGAGTTATATATGGATGATTTCACCCCATTTGGGCATGAATTTAGTCAAGCTCTGAAAAAATCCTTGAACGATGTATTGCTACCAAATTATGTCTAAGTAATGAAAAGTGTTATATGATGCTGAATAAAGGTGGATTTCTTGGGCAGTATATTTATGTTGTAGAGATTCAGGTGGATCCAACTAAAATTGAGGTAATTCTTAAGTTACCTACACCGTGCACACAAACTGAGGTACAAAATTTTCTTGGTTATGCAGGTTACTATCACAGATTCATAGAAAAATTTTCAAATATAGCTACAACAATATATACTTTAACAGGAAATGTCGAATTAGAATGGTCTGAGAATTATGATGTTGCACTCACAGATCTCAAGAAACTTGTCTCAACAGCACTAGTGCTAAGAGGACAAAACTGGAAGCTACCTTTTCACTTCTCCTCAGATGCATCAAATACATCCATAGGAGTTTTTCTTGGACAAGAAGAAGACAAGAAACATTATGATACTTACTATATCAAAAAAAACCCTACCGCTAATGAATTAAACTGTACAATAACAAAAAAGAGAATTTTTATATGTTATATTTGCTATAAATAAAATCCAACATTATATAACAAACTATCCAGTTTTTCCTTACACTGATCAGTCTGCTATTAAATATTTAGCTAATAAACCTATTACTAATGGTCAGTTGACCTGATGAGTATTGTTGTTACAAGAATTTTATATCACCATTAAGGATTGACTAGAAAAAGATAATTTTGTTGTAGATTTCTTGTCTCGAGTACTTAAGGTAAATGACCCTCTATCGATAGATCACCAATTTATGGATGAGCATCTATTCTCTATGAAAATAAAAACAACATGGCACATTGATGTGGAAAATTACTTGGCTATGGGGAAATTTACAATACACATGTCGCCAAAAGAAAGGAAATCAATCATACACTACAACAGAAGTTTCTCTTGGATCGATGGCTATATTTTCCACGTTGGTTCTAATTTTAAAATATTAATATGCATCATATATCACAATTTTTATGACATTTTAAGGGCCTTCCATAACGAACCCTGCTGAGGACACTTTTTAGATCACGGGATTGGACATAAAGTTCTTTAGATGGGCTATTCTTTGCTGACAATATTTAAAGACACAAAAAGGTATGTTCAAGCCTATGATAGATGTCAATGGATGGGCCATCCTGGCCAATGAAATGAAATTCCCTTATAATTGAAAGTGGTGGTGGAACTATTTGAAAGATGGGCACTGGATTTTTTCGGGCCCTTCAATCCACCATCAAACCAAAAAATGAACATATTTCTTTGCACATATTACATAACTAAATGGGTTGAAGTAGTGGCTCGGCTAAGAGAGACAAAAGGGGTAGTGTTTAATTTCTTGTTCAAACTATTTGTGCGATATAGTTTAGCAAGGGAAGTAATAATAGATGGAGAGCCATAATTTACTGGTCCTAAAATTTCGGCTACTCTTCAGAACTATCATATTAAGCATAGAGTTACTTCTCCATATCACCCCCAAGAAAAAAAATAAGTGGAAAGTAATAACGTGGTCTTGGAGGCAACTCTAACCAAAATCATATCTGCCAATCATTAGAATCAGGCAGACAAGCTCCTAGAATCCCTATGGTTTTATTAGACAACATGGCACAACACTACTCGTCACTCGCCATATCACCTTCTCTTCAGAAAAGAACCAATTTTCACAATATAACTTCAAATAAAAATTATCAATACTACAAGGGAGATTGGATTGGATTTTACAGAAGGAAAAAAATAATGCCAATAATATCTTAATGAGTTAGATGTAGCGCATCTATTTTCTATTGAACACATTACTATTATACAGTAGCAACAAGCTTAATGGAATGATCTTCTCATTAAAAAGAAATCATTCCAAAAAGGAGATTGGGTGTTGCTATATGATTCCAAGTTCCAGGATACTCCAGGGAAATTACAGACAAGGTGGCTTGGGCCATATGAAATCAAAGAAGTCCACAATAATGGTACCATAAATCTAACTACTATCAACAAATTTGGTGTCTCTTTCCAAGAAAATGGACTTCGACTATGCCTTTACTACCAACCAGTCACGAAGGAGCATCTCTATCATGAGATAAGTAATGATCATACTTTACAATTGTAGTTGACTGGGGTGGCAACCCAACAACCCCATCTTCATAAAATATGATTTTCTTTATATATATATATATATATATATATTAATATCCGATTAAGTTCTTTTTATTTTTCTCTGTTTCTTTCCTTTTCCTTTTCTTCATGAAAAAAATGATTTAAAATACCTTAAGGGATGTGTTGTTCCCTTTGGTATAGTTTTTATTCCCTTTATCACAGTTGTTGTTCCATTTGGTATTTTTTGTTGTTCCCTTTATCATATTTTTTTTTCCTTTTGGTACAATTATTGTTCCCTTCATCACAATGATTATTCCCTTTGGCATAGTCAATGTTCAGTTTATCAAACATGCTATTCCATTTGGCATAGTTGTCATTCCCTATATCACAGTTTTTGTTTCCTTTGGTACAATTTT
Source organism: Pinus albicaulis (assembly GCA_034641835.2). NCBI lineage: Eukaryota > Viridiplantae > Streptophyta > Pinopsida > Pinales > Pinaceae > Pinus > Pinus albicaulis. The sequence continues at coordinate 11,759,586 of CM076574.1, forward strand.
TGTTCCCTTTATCACACATGTTTCTGCTTTGGCACAATTGTTATTCCCTTTATCACAATTGTTGTTCCCTTTGGCACAATTGTTCTTTCCTTTTATCACAATTGTTTTTCCCTTTACACCAAGCTACATCTATCTTCTATATAATTAACTACGATTTCTGAAAGTGAACTTACAAATAATTGATATTTACTCTCTCTCGGTGTCAAGAATAATGCCTTATATGTTATCCTATGAAGAACATTTTTTAATCCCCTCGCACATCCTATCAATTTAAATATTTTCCTTATATTCAAACCTTTTTGAAAGAATCATAAATTGTTCATGATTTATCATTGCCCTAGTAGTTTTATCCTTTGTGCATATCTTTAAATGGTGATTTTCTTTCAATATAACAAATGACTAGCACATACTTTATTGAATCCTCTTTCTTCCTTATGTTGTCCTTAAACTCTTAAGGAATTCATGAGCCACCCTTGATGATAAAAACATCAATTCTTGAAACATGACACCTAAAGCTATATTTTATCATAGGAATAGGGGGTCACGTCATGATACAACCTACCATGATCATAGGAAAATAACATAAGTGAAATTCCCATTATTGTCACCAAACAAGGGTATTGGCCTCTGATATTAGCAACAAAAGGACAAGAGGTCTCACCATGAGGTGGCTTGTTCACTTTGTTATGGTCTAGTTAGTGGAATTGTTGTTATCTAGTTACCACGCTACAACAATAACCTTTATTTGAGAAAAATAATTTAAATAAAAATATAGTATATCAATTTTTAGACATTGGCTCATCTACAGGTTAAAATGTGTACCCTATCGAGGCTACGAGTGCCTGGTAGTAGCAGTGGCTTTGTCTATGGCATGTTAATATATCTAAATTGCTTTATCTTAATTATGTCATTAGACATCCTTTTTCTTAATAAAGGTATCACCATCACCAATATCTACATTCATTTTCATAAAAACAACTAGAGGTGGTATATCAACTATTAGATGAAAAAATTTTAAACTTTAGAACCCCCGTAATATGCATTTTACCTATAAATTTATGTCATGATATATATGCATTTGTGTTCTTCAAAGGTTATTTATTTAAAAAAAGGATATATTTTTAAACATCGTATATCATTATCATTACTCTTTTCAAAAGTTCCTAATGATTAATATATGTCAGGAATTCACGAATATAAGGTAGTTAATTATTCCTTCCACATGGTTGCACTTAATTTGACCATACTCCTTGGCAGTTATGACTGATGTTGTGTCAATATTTAATTCCCATAACTTTACCAGTCATGCTCGAACTTTCCTATTGGGGGGAGGAAAATCATAGCACGTGTATCATGTGACTAAGAACAGTTAAAGAAAATGGAAATTAGCATCTCACAGAAGTACACTTGATGATGTTATTCTGTCATACTGCTCATTTTATTAGAATATTTCCAAATTGAAAAAACTCTCTATGTAGTGTTTTTGCAGAAATATCTTCCAAACTAGAAACAATGGGTGGTAAATCCATCTCAAGTGAACCTGTTATACTACGGGTGGTTGAGAAAGCTAAAATAATCTTGGAAAGCGTGGGCTCACTTTAATACTTCACCTGACTACAAGGATTGGATAATGTTGTGGCTTTAGAGGTTTTACAGAACTTGAGTAATGAAGTCTAAATGATTATAATTAAGAAAATACTAGTTAATGAAATGATTCTGGTCTAAGTGGCAAGTCTCTCGATAGAACGATAAAAATGGATAGACATGCATACGACATTCAAAATTCTAATGGAATTGTTTATAGACCATGGTGAAGAATTGGTCTACAAAGGAAAAGGATTCCACAGTGCTTCATTTGTAGAGCCATGGCAAGAGCTTCTAGACATAATCCAGAGGTCCATTTCATGTGACGGTCACCATGATTTGGTAAGACCACGCCATCTTAAACTATTAGTAGCTTTAAAATGGAAGATAGTCCTAAAGATGACTTTCTTTTTAAATTTCCTTTTACATGAAGTTGTTGGTAGACTCGGAAAAATTAAGGACCCAAATGCTATTCTCAGTCACCACTGTTTAATGAAATTTATATTCATTAGGGAATTGGCATTATCACAGAACTAAGCTGGGACAGTTTGTTGAGACTTAATGACGCAACATCTATGGAAGAAATGAGGGTGGAAGAGAACATTCAGCCTGATATATAATACATTCGGCTCGATATGGAATATGTACCTCCTAAAATAGTAAATAGTCAATCGTGAGAGGAAAATGATAGTAAACCCCAGTTTTGTAGAAGTTGACTAGATGAGAAGAGGTTAGCCTTTGTCCTATTTTATTTTCCTACTAAGCATAAAAGGTCTGAAATATTGGCCAGGGCAAAGAAACCTATATGGTTGTTGAGCATTCATTGGAGACTGAGCCATCTCAAGACCCCCCTATGGAACAATAGGATAATTCACCTTGAATTTGTGAAGAATAAATACCCCAAGTCTTAAAAAAAATGGGAGCCCTCTTTTCCTTTTAAGAAAATGAAAATTTTTTTGGGAATCCATCTAAACTAGATGCTAATTTTTTTGGCCTCTACCCCTAATTCTAATAATACTTAAATATTTCCATATTCACCAGGCATGCATAGACAAGAAAATTTAGTAGAATCTGCCAAAACTATCAAAAATACAGACTCTTCTAGAGGGGGAATCATTCCATTGAACCCTAATAATTAGAAATTTGAAGATAACTCAATTGCTAAAGTTTTGATTGCTGAAAATTATGAAGAATTTGAAGTCCCTCCTTTTAATGAAATTATCACCATTGTTCCATATTTATCTACAACACCAATTTTAGAACCTACGTATAGAATGAAGCTATTGAAGCAAGAAAATAATAAGCTACAAAAAAGGATAGAACAACTCATAAAATGGCTTAGAAAGTGTAGAGGACATTATAGAAATAAAATGAAAATTGTGATAGTTAGAGGCGAGAGTGAGGGAATTCCAATTAATCATGCATAACTCAGACTAAAGTAATTTCTATCAACTATGTAGAAATTGAAAGAGACATTAACCCTTTTATGGTTACATTTGAGGCAGCAAGCCAAACATACCTATTGATGACTATCAATAGGGCTACAAAAACTGAAGTTGTGTTTCCTTATCCTCACTTGATAAAGGATAAAACTATCCAAGTATTAAACAAGGAATTGGGAAGGCATAAATAGTTCCTGAAACAATACCGAGGGGAAGTGACACCTCAGGTTGAACACCAAAAATTGCTATAGAAGTTCAAAGCACTAACTGCTACTGAAGCCAAAACCCATGCCGAACTCAGAATGGAGAAAAGAAAAAGAGAGAAATTACGAGGAAAGCTCGAAATATCTCTAGAGAAAAAAAAGGAAATATGCTCTGTGTATTCTGATGCATTATCCTGTAGATCAACAACTAAAAATTATATGTTGTATCTACTTGAACAATATTTATTATTGATTAAAAAATCTATATGTTTGGGGCAAAATTTTGAGTTCATCACTGTTTCTAACTTTCACTAGTACAAATTGGCTAATTAGTTACTAAAAAATCACTAAAATTTTCATATAAACAACTATTTTTCGGTCGGTGACCAATAGTAGCTAATTTAGAGTATCTTATAATGCAACCAAATTTTAATTGTTTCTATCATAGTCGTTAATTAGTTGTCTCAAATTTATGTCTAGTAGTATATTTAGTCATAAATTTGGTCATTAATTTAGTCATGGATTTAGTCATTAATTGGCACAATTAATGACCGAATATACAACAAAATATATTACTGAAGGATCACCTTAGAAAACCAATTGATGATCAAATAAATATGACCAAAATGTTGATTGTGTTATAAGATACTATAAATTGTCTACTAATATTAATATATATGCAAATTTTAGCCATCTTTTGAAACCAATTAATGACCAAAGAAATATTACTGAATTTTGGTTGTGTTAGAATATACTATAAATTTGCTACTAATAGTCATATATATGAAAATTTTAGTCATCACTTGAAACCAATTAATGACCAAATAAATATGACTAAATTTTTCTCATGTTATAAGATATTGTAGATTACCTACTAATAGTCATATATATGCAAATTTTAGCCGTCATTTGTAATAATTTTTTTATCATTTCTAGTAGTCATTTATTTTTTCTTGGTAGTTTCATATTCATTATATTAATTACTACTTTACTATTTTATATTAATTTCATTCACTTTCATTAAAAATTATTATAAGCAACTAATTTAGTTGTATATTCATTTTATTTGTGTTCATTAATAAACATAAACTACTAATTTAGTAGTTTTACATTCATTTTATCTGTTAATTATAAATCAACATAAATTAATTAGTATGATTTTGAAACTAAATTAAAAAAATTGGCATACAATGTACATGTTCATCTAATATGAAAATGCAACGTTACATATGTTAATTGCAATACTAAATAATATAAAGTGAAACTATAAATAATTTCAACCACATAAATCATATTATATAAAATATGAAGTATTATAATATGAATTTCCAACTTAATATTGGTTGGAGTACAATTTACACATGACATATTGTTTCATCACTTCAAAACATTATCATTGTCTTGCCAAAGAATTGCAATTCAATTCACCAACTTTGAAGACTTTACCGTCAATATCTACGTGTGTCTTATGCACGATATTGAATCTACAAGTACCACTAGACCAATTCCCTTCTCTCTCGCTTTAATTTTCCTCTCTTCGCTGCAGTGTTATTGTTCTCCTGTTTCTTCAATTACTGCTTCTTAGCATGAATACTGAGTTCCTTTTCTGAAAAAAGACAAAATATACAATGCAGAGTATAAGATATGAAAGAGATGAACACTAGAATATAAACTAAAGTAGACTATAAATTCTTTATATGATATATACCTCAACTGATCCGGGTAAATCTCTGCTACCATTTGAACCAAGACCTTTTACTTTGGCTGACATGTTATAACTACAATTTATCAAAACAATTAATGAATACATGTAGATATAAACAAGAGGAAAGCATATCAACAATCACAAAACAAAAATGCAATCTGTTTAATAACAGAGTTCGTCCAATGTGGACTACGTCTCTAGGCCTCGGTGTCTCGATGGTTTTGGTATCTTCATTCAATGTTGTAACAGGTGATAATGTACATGGATTCTGTTGAATTTTCATACAAGGAAAGTACCTCAACATCAGTGGCAAAGTCTCTTCATGAGACGTTCCGTTACAAGGAACTCTCACTCATGAAAACCTCCTATCAACATCACAACTTCACAGGTCATGACAAAGAGTATCCCATCATCAATGCAACAAATGGATTTCACAACATAATTCACCATCCATGATAAATACATGCCACATAAATACACATAAATATTTTTCATCTTACATCAGTAGGAATCAATAACACAAAATAATCATAAAGAATTTGCATCATACATCAAGCAAGAATCGACATACCATAAAGAATCCTACAACATTAATCAATGAAGTACATGGAAACAACACTTCATATACCTCAACTCTAATGTTGACTGAAGAAGAGGTTCCTTAATCATTGGATCTAAATGCACCATCACAAACATGGCGTCGAATGGCAAGAAATTGATTGTCTACATGCTGAAATCAGACACTGTCATTCCCACGTGCAATATGGCCAAAAAATTGAGACCTCTATTGCATAAATTGACACTTCCATTAGGTTCATGTTGCCTAGAGGTGTATAATCCATATAAAATTTGTCCAATTTGGACACTAGGAAAATTTAGCCCCTCTGGAAATTAGGCTCAATCACAGTTCCACTGCCTTCACATGTTGGCTCAGGGTTCTGCACCTGCCCAGAATTATAATATTATTATTATTCCAAATACATGCTTCACCTCTTCCAAGGCACACAGATGAAAAATGGTTTCTATATTAAAGGTTGTGCAAATTAATGAAATCCCACTGGGCTGGAGAAGTGGTAAAAAAGTGATTTTTTAAGGGGAGGTCAGGGGATCAAATCCAACATCCCCCCAATATCCACATGCAACATATTTATTTTTTTTGGCACATTTTTTTTTTATGCCATGTTGGGTGGGTGGGGTCTGCAACCCAAGGCTCCAACCCAACCCATATTGCAACATTACCGTTTGAATTATATGCAAGTATGGTTTCCGCCATTAATGTGGTAAGGTGGTTGGGATGGGACCACCGCATGGAGGTGGGCCAACACACGTGGCTGGTGCAAGTTTGATACCTGCTAGTGTGATTGGATATGGCTTTGGCCTTTATGGTAAGGCATTGGTTGTGTCCACCGGATGTGTTCTGCTCACCGCCCACATATATGTTAATTTCATGTGGTTTGGGCAACCAATAGCAGAGGTCATGGTCTCCTGACCCTTTAATAATGTTTCACATTTTTTATATGTTGGTTGGAGTAGGGGTGGGCATAAAAACCTGCCATATATATATATATATATATATAATGTTCCTTTTTCGGGAATTTCTGCTATATGGTCCTCAAGGACGATGTATAAAGGAAGCAGTGTAAAAATAAGTTGGAAGGGGGTTGGGATCCCCTTTTTAACTCATAAAAAAATTCTCTTCTAGAAGTTGAGCCAAAATAAATGAATCTATATGGGTTATTCATATATCCCCAAGCTAGATCCCTAAAACAATGCTCAAAGAGAGAGCTTACAGCAATACATGAACACAATCATGAAACTATGCAATTCTGAATGCAACATAAGATGAAATATAATATATCCTTCATGTTCATTAATATGTCAGAAACAATATATAGAAATATCATGAGGAATGAACCCCTCATGCAATGGGAATTAATCTCCAAAGGTTAACACATGAAATACAAGAGATGCAACAACTGCATAGAATGCCAGAAAGCAGTGACATCAATATCTCTAGGAGTGTAGTTGCTGCTGTCGATGTGCATACATGAGAAATGGATGAAATATACAATAAATGCCCAGGAATAGAAGAATGGGCCCCAATACAATATTTCTAGCCAATCTAGGAGAGATTGCTAGAAATGCCAGAAAATGTACAATGTGACAAATAGTTTGTCACTGCAACTGAATAAAAATGAGAAGGAGGGTATGGTAGATCTGAAATAATCATTTCCTCCTCTGATAATGTTCTCAAGCAAAGGGCAGATCCCTTTTACTCAAAAAAAATTTTCCTCATAAGCTCCAGTGGCTCTGAAAGCAACCGCCTACATAAATAACGTAGTTTCTACCCTAGACTATGCTGCAAGAGATGGTGAATGATTGGCTTGATGCCAAAGATCTGAAATAATTCCCAAGATTCCCCTATGCTACTCCTCCAAATAATATGCAAGAACTCCACCAAAGAACAAGCCAAGAATGACTCTAAGAGTTCCTCTGTTGCTGCTCCGAGCAACACAACGTTTTCTGCCCAACATAATAACATTGTATCTGAAGGATTAAGCTTGGCCAAATGCTGGAAGAGGAAATGTAGCTGAAACCCTCTCCTTCCTTGAGGATGAGGTAGGGATTCCTGACTAGGAACACCCTTGGGTTCAAGAACACTACAACCCTGCTAAACATCCCGCGGATGCAAGTCTTTTTAGACCCAACGAAAATAATAAGCTAATGCATAATGAAAATGGGCTGCCATCTCCTCCTTATAAAGCAAATGAACTCTTCTCACCATGGGTCCCATTCACATTTTCCACCTAGCTCAAGCAAGTGGAGCCTCCACTAAAACTGTGTTGTCCAAGAAGGTTCAATGTATCTAGATAGTTTTAGTTGACTTGGTCAAAATGACTAGATCAAGCATGATCCAATCTTGTTCACACCATGTGGTGCACAAATCAGCTGCTTTATTATTCCTCCTTTCACACAAGGAGCGTTATTTATCCATATAAAGGGGTTAAGGTGTCTCCTTACCCATTTTATTCAACAAAATGGAAATATGCAAACTATAATGTTTCTTCTAGCTTGAGGCTAAAATTTGGGAACATTACAATCCTCCCCTCCCACATGTTGCTTGTCCTTAAGAAACTACATAAAGAGAACACAATTCCTCCCACTTTTTCTCTTGTGGCCTCCTCATCAAAAATCTCCACCACTGCTCAAGATATCCTGCAACAAATCTATCCTCCAATGCTTCCTCCCAAGTATGCAAACCGGAATGGTGCACATCATGGAAAGATAGAAGGTGTAGGTGGAACCTCCTTGCTGTGATATGGTCTCCTCAAGGTGGGAGCGATGACATGCATGGGAAAATTTTGTTCCCCATTGATGATCCTCTCATCCATGCTATCATCCAAATAGAAATCTCAACCCCAGGTATATGCAATGTGTTGGGGCTGAATGGAGAGTTGGGATTTTGATTCCCAAGGTGTTTCTCCCTCCATTTTTGGTACATATGGGGTTGTTTCTATCTTTTGGATGAAATTTTATGGCCTCCAAGAATGGCCCAAGCTTCCCCATCAAGAAAATAAATGATGAAGTACCCCCTGAAGTTCTCCAAATGGTTTTTCCCACAAAAAGATAAAAGTAGCAATGTGGCAATCATAGTTTTCCCATGGTGTCTCCTACAATATAAAGCATGTACAATTGGGAGAGTCATGCTCCCAATGGTCTATCCCAAAATATACAACACTCTCACAATAGTGCTCCTTATGAATGTATAACCATCAGCAATACAAGGAGGAAACATGCAATAAAAACAAGCTGTCATAAGACAACTAGAGAGTGGGTCACTGCTCCACTTATGGGACCAACGTAGTGCAAATATTACTTGAATAAAAAAAAAAAACATCAAGTGCTTTCCCAGCCACTTTTTTTCTACCACAAACATATCATAAGATGGAAACATGAAAGTACAAATTGGTTCCAATGGTACACACCAAGAAGCATGTGCCTTCCCCCACAAACCATCATGAAGATAGCCACTCCCATTATTGCAATGGGCCGCAAGTACATCATAATAAGGAGCATAAGGAGGTGTGATCATCCTTAGCTCATCAAGCTACTCATATAATGTAAATAAAGGTAAATTCAAAATGAGGGTATATACCTCCATTACCATGTACTCCGGTCCTTGAGCTAAAATGGCTCATCTAAATGCTCTCCCTCACCTCCAATGAGTAGGGAAATGGTTTTTCCAATCTCTCTAGAATAATCCAGGCTTTGCATCTGTCCATATGCTGGTATAGATCATGCTGAATGTCCTCCCAAGTGAACTCCTCTAACAAAGCAAGATATGCATCAAGGTGCATAACTAGGAAGTCCTCATGTGCTGCATGCAATAGTTTCTCCTTGAGACTAGGAGCACCAGTCAAGAAGATCCTTCCATTGGTATAGATGACCATATCATCAATCATGTACCCATCATCTCTATCTAGGTCATCAAGAGTAATGCATGCAACTATATCCTGAGAGTACTCTACCAAGAGTTGAGACCTCCAATCAGGATCCATCGTCTTCAGAGACAACTTTGGTAATCTGCAATTTGATGCTCCCCTCATGCTACTACCTCCTACTTTGACATCCCCCATGTCAAATTCATCCTAAAAAAAATTTCCAATCCCATCATGCAGCTGATCATGCTTAAACAATGATGGTTTCCTTTTGAAGTTTGCCTCCCATGAGAAGTTGTGATCCAAAAGGAATCTCCCAAGCTGGGTCAACGTAAGCATCAGTGGCCTCCATCCACTCCTATGTATGAAAGAGTCCTCCCTCAATGGAATTATCCTATTTCCCATCAAATATATGGAGCTGTCATCCTGCATCATGAAGATGCTATCCTCCATCCCTGCAACAAACTCTATCAGCACAGTATAACTAATGAGAGTGGGTGACAATGAAAATGAGAGAGTGTCTCCCTCCTCCTTGGGTTTATCCCAAACTCTCTGCATTGTGATTGTATCCTTCAATATATTCACCTCTCTAGAATCCAGGATTGGTGAACCAAATGAAAATATGCCCCTTATCAATGCTAGATAAGGTGGCCTTCCAGATGGAATGCCTCCATATAGTGAGACATCATTTTCAAAAGTGGACTGTATGTATAAGTGGACTGATTTGTCCCTCTCTTCACTGCATTGTACAGTATCCTTCTCTTTTGCAAAGATCCTCCAGAATAGATAAGGGTGTATCAATCCTTGATGTTGATCCTTCTCTTCCTCCTCCATCTCACAATCCCCAATAACTGCAACATATGACTTTGGAATTGTGCTATGGTTCCCACATGTTAAAATAATTGGAAATCATTGTAAATACACCAGGGCTCCTCCAATGGAAGTAATGTTTCCCTTTTCACCTCCATGTGGTGATGGATCTCCTCCCAGTATGACAGCAATGTTAGATCTCATATGCTCATCCTCCCCATAAATAAGTGAGATTACTGCATCATCAAGGAGAGACCCTAGATCTTGGTCATCTCTTGAATTAAGTACCTCCATGACTTAAAAAATGGAAGAGGGCCCTTCACACAATGGGGATATTTCCCTTAGCAATCCATCATACATGTTTATATCCCCTTCGGAAAAATGGAATGGAGTTTGTTTCATGGTTCCCTCCAATGCATGCAAAGTTTTTGATGTTTTGATACATAAAGATTCACAATGATTTTCATCAAATTTTCTCATGAGCCCTTTAGTGAATCCATCATATGATTCTATATTTGCATGAAAACATGAAACATAATTTTCAAACCAACAATCATGAGCCATACCTTTGATTTGCAGCGTTGCTCCTCCAATGGCCTCATCTCCTTCCTCCATCCTCCAGGCAGTGTAAGTGGGCAATGGACTGCGCTGTGGATCTGTATGTGTGGCTGAATTCTCACACCCATCATTTTCACAACTATGGGTTTTTTCATCCACAAACCCTCTCAGAAAATCTTTCCAATTTTCCCTTTCTATCTCCTCAAGATTTTCAATGCTACCTTCCATGGTCTGGAAAAGAAGAAGGGAAGCCTCCTCTTCTGTCATTCCTCTTTTTTTGTTTTCTTTATAAATATCCTCTTCCAAATGAGGATATTCTCCTTCATAATGAATATTATCTTGGGCTGCACAAGCTGAGCCAAGATTGATGATTTGATACCATTGTAATGTTCCTTTTTCAGGAATTTCTGCTATATGGTCCTCAAGGACGCTGTATAAGGGAAGCAGTGTAAAAATAAGATGGAAGAGGGTTGGGATCCCCTTTTTAGCTCATAAAAAACTTCTCTTCTAGAAGTTGAGCCCAAAGAAATGAATCTATATGGGTTATTCAGATCTCCCCAAACTAGATCCCTAAAAGAATGCTCAAAGAGAGAGCTTACAGGAATACATGAACACAATCATTAAACTCTTTAATTATGAATGCAACATAAGATGAAATATAATAAATCCATCATTTTCATTAATATATCAGCAACAATATACATAAATATCATAAGGAATAAACCCCTCATGCAATGGGAATCAATCTCCAAAGGTTAACAGATGAAATACAAGAGATGAAGCAACTACATAGGATGCCAGAAAGCACTGAAAACACTATCTCTAGGAGTGTATCTACTGCTGTTGATTTGAATACATGATAAATGGCTGAAATATACAAGAAATTCCCAAGAATAGAAGAATGGGCTCCAATACAAGATTTCTAGCCAATCTAGGAGAGATTGCAAGAAATGCCAAAAAATGTACGATGTGACAAATTGCTTGTCACTGCAAGTAAATAAAAATGAAAAAGAGGCTATGGAAAATCTAAAATACTCATTCCCTCCTCTGATAATTTTCTCAAGCAAAGGGCTGATCCCTTTTACTCAATAACACTCGTCCTGATAAGCTCCAGTGGATCTCCTAGAAGCTGCCTGCATAAATAACACAATTTATGCCCTAGACTGCACTGTGAGAGATGGTGAATGATTGGCCCAATGCCAAATATCTGAAATAATGCCCAGGAGTTCCCATTTATGCTCCTCCAAAGAATATGCAACAACTCGACCAAAACAAGCTAAGAATGACTCTGAGATTTCCTTTGTTGCTACTCCTAGCAACACAACATTTTCTGCCCAATAGAATAATGCTGTAGCTGAAGGATTAAGCTTGGCCAAATTTTGGAATGAAGAAATGTAGCTCAAACCCTCTGCTTCCTTGAGGATGAGGTAGGGATTCTCAACGAGGAACACCTTTGGGTTCAAGAACACTACAACCCTGCTAAAGAGCCTGGAGATGCAAGTCTTTGCAGACCCAATGAAAATAATAAGCTAATGCATAATGAAAACGGGCTTCCATCTCCTCCTTATAAAGAAAGAGAAATATTCTCACCATGGGTCGCATTCATACTTTCCACTTAGCTCAAGCAAGTGGTGCCTCAACTAAAACTGCGTTGTCCAAGAAGGCTCAATGTATCTAGACAATTTTAGTTGACTTGGTCAAAATGACTAGATCAAGAATGATCCAATCCTATTCACACCATGTGGTTCTCAAATCAGCTACTTTATTATTCCTCCTTTCACACAAGGAGTGTTATTTATCCATCTAAAGGGGTTAAGGTGTCTCCTTACCCATTTTATTGAACACAATGGAAATATGCAAAGTATAATGTTGCTTTAAGCTTGAGGCTAAAATTTGGGAACATTACTATATATATATATAAATAAATAATAAAAAACACTTTTTAAATTAAAATTAGGTTTTGAGGAAAAAGGATACATTTTAAATGTCACACAGTTTCACCTGGAAATCCACCAAAGCTGGTTGGAATGCGGCCACTAGAAAAATTCCAAATTTTGGCCTCCTTAACCTTCCACATTATCAAGTCAAACCAAGAACTTTGATTGCCTCTAACTTTCACATACGAGCTCGGTTTGACAAACCATTCACACCATTGCAATAAGGACGAAGAGATCTATGTTCTGGTCATGGTTTGAAAGTATTTTGACCTCTTTGATTTTTTTGCTTTCATAAGCCCTCTCTATCCTATGTGTCTCTCTAGGGCCACCAGGATCATTCTTCCCCTTTGAGGAGCTTTTGGTCCTAAAAAAGGATCAACAATAATCTCCAACTACTGTGTAAGACTTCTGCACCACAAATTTCCTGAAAATGTTCACCCTTCAATCTCCTTCACCTTTGTTCTTCAAAGCCTTAAGTGATGAAGCAACATCTACATCTTCTACAAACCTTTAATATAATATCTTGCAAATTACATGCTCAAATATGACCATATATGACCCAATCATTCCCATACTCACCACACATTTACATACTCAGTGGTCAAGTTTATATCGAATGGAAATCAGACCCCAACTATCATTACAAGGCCAAAAACATCATTGTCACATTTCGAAGTGATGGCAAACGCATCATCACTTTTACATAAAAGAATTGCATCAAATGATTTACAAAGCAAGGCCAAAATATCATGGTTTATTCACAAGAAATGAAAAGCACATCATCACTTTTACAATTAAAGATGCAACATATGATTTACAAACATGGCCACGACACATTACCAAATCTAGAAAAACCATCTCTCACATATCAAAGTGAATGGATCATATCCCTTTGGCACATTTTCTTGTCAAACATTTGTTTCAACCGGGTCATGCATCGACGCTTCATCCTTAAGGTTCCTCTTTGGATGCAGCCTCAAACACGTGGCTCTTTGATGACCATTATGGTTGCAATGGCTACAAAAAGTCCTCTTTATCCAGAACTGCTTAACTAGTTTTTTTTTCTGCTATGGAGAAGGATTTCCATGCCTCATCCTCCTTTGCGGTGCCATTATTTTCCAACACTTAGTAATGACATGGTTATGTAACCTACAAAAATGGAAATTTTTCTTATGCCATGATTTATGTTCATGATTAGCAACATGCTTATAATCAAAGTGAACTTGCGAATATCGATACTTCTTATACCTTTCTTCATGATCTATATGTGATCATGGTGATGAGAGCTTATATCATCTCTTCTATTGCGACATGCATTTCTATGGGATGGTGGTAAAGTGTTCCCATCAATCGTTTCTTTGGAAAAGTTCAACAATGTATCTTTTCCTATGATGTCATTATGAAGATGACAACTTGCCTCAACTTTCTCTCTACAATATACGTTGTCATATGATGACGGTGAAGTGTTCCCATCATTCTTTTTCCTCGACGGTTTAATCAATGTCATGGAAGCTTCACACACCTTTGACAATTATCCTTTAGTGTATCCCAAACCCTCATAGTGAGGTCTCTATGCAACCTCTAATGGATGAGTTATGCCTTGATCATGAATGCCAAGTCCTCCTCATTTGTACCCCATATTAGTAAGGAGTCTCGTGCAGGTTTTTGTAATGGGGATCTCCACATTTCCAACAGAAATTATAGCATGTGAGGATGAAACTAAAGATTGATCACAATTATTTACCTTAGATGCTGATTTTGAAATAGGTGAAGAGGGCTTCTCTGAGCCTTCATTGCGCTTCACTTCCTCCAAGGCCTTTGTCATGGCCTGTAGTTAAAGTTGCAATTGTTGCTTCTCCTCCTTCTATTCCAGTACGAGTGCCTTCAATGCCTCATGATATATTTGACGGCTTTTGTTATTGCACTTCAATTCCTCCAATGCCTCTATCATGGCTTGCAGTTGAAGATGCAATCACTGCTTGTCCTTCTCCTCTTCCCATAGAAGTGTATTTAATGCATCATGATCTATTTGAAGACTTTGGTCATTGCGCTTCAATTTTTCTAATGCCTCTGGAATGTCTTGCAACTGAAGTTCCAATCGATTTTTTTCCTTGTCCTCTTGTAGAATAATTTTCAACTCAGTGTTATTTGCTTCTTGTTTTTCGTAAGTTCCATACAACATGCCCAATTTCTTGGACACCGAGAGTATGATATTGTACATGTCTTTGAAATCCTCCATTGTTACATGTTCAATGGTTCATGCTTGTGGTTCACATCAGCAAGAAGACTACAAAGATACCACTTGATCCAGTTAAATACCTACTACCCTTTTAACAAAGACGTTTTACTTCCACTGATGTGTTAGAATTACAATTTATTAAAATAATTAATGAACACATGCATATATAATTAAGAGGAAAGCATGCCAACAATCATGCAACAAAAATAAAAGCCGTTTAATAGCAAAGTTTTTCTAGTGTGGACTAGGTCTCCTGGCTTTAGTGTCTCGATGCTTTTGGCTACTTCATTCAGTGTTGTAATGGGTGATAATGTACATCGATGTTGTTGACTTGTCATACGAGGAAAATCCCTCAACATGAGTGGAAAAGTATCTCTATGAAACGTTCCATTACAAGGAACTCTCACTCATCACAAATCTCCTATCAACATAACAACTTCACACATGGTGACAAAGAGTATCCAGCCATCAAGGAAAGAAAGGGATCTCACAACATAAATAACCATCCATGATTAACAGATACCACATCAATACATATAAATATTTCACATCTTCCATCAACAGGAATCAAGGAAAACAAATAATCATGAAGAATCTACATCATACATCAAGCATGAATTGACATTACATAAAGCATCCTACAACAATAATCAATGAAGTACATGGAAACAACACTTCATATACATCAAATCTAATCATGGTTGAAGAATAGGTTGCTCAATCGATGGATCTGAATGTACCATCACAAATGTGGAATTCGATGGAAAGAAATCAACCGTCCACATGCTGAAATCGAATACTTCCATCCCCATCTGGAATATGGTCGAAAAATCGAGACCTTTGTTGCACAAACTGACACTGCCATCAAGTTCGTGTTGTTCAGAGGTGTGAAATACATATCAAATTTTTCTGATTTGGACAATAGAAAAATTTAGCCCCTCTAGAAATGAGGTTCAGTCATGATTCCACTGCCTCTGCATGCAGGGTCAAGGTTTTATACCTGTCTTTCAATTAAAATCTTATTATTACTCAAAATATGTTCTTCTCCTCTTCCTGGATGCACTGCTGAAAAATGTGTTATATATAAAAGTTTGGGTGGATTAATCAAAGCCCAATGGGCTGGCACAATGGTAAAAAAAGTGATTTCTTAAGGGAAGGCTTGGGGATCTAATCCCGCCTCTCCCGCAAAATCTACACGCGGCATAGCTTTTTTTGGGCGCATTTTTTTGTTATGCCATGTTGGGTGGGCTGAGTCTACAACCCATGGCCCTGACCCAACCCACATTGAAACATTGTCATTTGAATTATATGAAAATATGGTTTCCACCGTTAATGTGTAAGGTGATTGGGATGGGACCACTGCATGGTGGTGGGCTAGCCCACGTGGCTGGCATAGTTTCGATAACTGCTGATCTGATTGGATATTACTTCAGCCTTTATGGTAGGGAATTGGCCGAGTCCACCAGAGGTGGCCCACTCACCGCCCAAATATATGTTAATGTCATGTGGTTTGGGGAGTAGTGGGGTCCGACGGGTGTCATGGCTTGGTGACCTTTTAATAATTTTTGACATTTTTTATATGTTGGTTGGGGTAGGAGTGGGTGGCACAACCTGCCCTTATATATATATATATATATATATATATATATACACACATAACCGATTTTAAATAAAAAAAAAATTATTAGGTCGAAGGAGATATTTTAAATGTCCCACAATTTTCTCGGAAATCTACAGGAGTTGGCTAATATCGGGCCACTAGAAAACTTCCAAATTGTTGCCTCCTTAATGTGCCACATCATCAAGTCAACCCAAAAAATTTTACTGCCTCTAACTTTCACATACGAGCTCGGTTCTATGAATCGTTCACATCATTCTGATCAGGATGACGAGATCTATGCTCTTGTCCTTGTTCGAAAGTATTATGACCATTTTGATTTTTGATCTTTCATAAGCCCTCTTTGTCATGTGTGTGTCTCTGAAGCCACTTGGATCATTCCTCCCCGCTAAGGAACTTTTGGTCCTCGAAAAACATCAATAATAATTTGCAATTGCTGTCTACAATGTCAACACCACGAGTGTCCTGAAAAGGGTCACCCTTCCATCTTGTTCACCTTGGTTATTTGGAGCCTTAATTGATGAATCCACACCTGCAAATTTTGCAAACCTGTAGTACAATATCTTTCAAATTATATGCTTAAATATGACCAACTATGACCCAAGAATTCCCATACTCACCGCAATTTTGTATACTCGGTGGTCAAGTTTACTTGAAATGGAAATCACACCTCGGCTATCATTACAAGGCCAAAAACATCATTTTCGCATTTCAAAGTGATGCAAATCACATTCTCACTTTTAGATAAAATAAATGCATCGAATGATTTACAAAAAATTCAAAAATATCATGGTTTCTTAACAAGCAATCAAAAACACATCATCACTTTTACAGTTAAAAGTGCAACATGTGATTTACCAACACGGCCATGAAAGACTACCACATCCAGAAAAACCATCTCTCACTTATCAAAGTGAATGGATCAACTCCCTATGACACGTTTGCTTGTTGAACATCTATTTCAACCGGTTCATGCATTGATGCTTCATCCTTAAGGTGCTTCTCTAGATGAAGCCTCGAACACATGGCTCTTTTATGGTCACTTTGGTTGCAATGGCTGCAAAATGTCTTCTTTATCTGGACCTACTTAACCAGTTTCATTTTATACTATGGTGAAGGCTTTCCATGCTTCATCATCATTTGTGCTGCCATTATTTTCCAACACTCAGTAATGACATGTTTATGTAAACCAAAAAAATGACAAGTTTTCTTATGCCATGATTTACGTTCATGATTAGAAATATGATTATAATCAAAATTAACTTGTGAATATCGAGACTTGTTATACCTTTCCTGGAGATCTCTGGTGCGATCATGGTGATGAGAGCTTCTATCAGCTTTTCTATTATGACATTCACTTCCATGGGATGATGGTAAAGTGTTCCCATCAATCTTTTCTCTAGACGAGTTCAAAAATGTATGTTTTCCTCTAATGTCATTATCACAATGAGACCTTTCCTCAACTTTCTCTCTGTAATATGCGTTGTTATTTTATGATGGTGAAGTATTCCCACCATTCTTTTTCTTCGATTTTTTCACTAATGTGATCGAAGCTTCAGACACCTTTGAGCATTATCCTTCAGGGTATCCCGAACCTGCGTAGCGAGGCCTCTA
Source organism: Pinus albicaulis (assembly GCA_034641835.2). Lineage (NCBI taxonomy): Eukaryota > Viridiplantae > Streptophyta > Pinopsida > Pinales > Pinaceae > Pinus > Pinus albicaulis. The sequence goes on from CM076574.1 coordinate 11,777,735, forward strand.
CAAAACCTCGAATGGTGTAGTTATGCCTTAGCCATGAATGCAAATTCCTCCTCCTTTGTACCCCATCCTCGTAAGGAGTCTAATGATGGTTCCTGTAATGGGGATCTCAAAATTCCAATGTAAATAATAGCATCTAAAAATGAAACTAAAAAATGATCACAACTGTTTACCTCAAATGCCGATATTTAAATACGTGAATAGGGATTCTCTCAACCTTTGTTTTGTTTCACTTCCTCCAGGCCCAAAGTCACGACTTGAAGCTAAAGCTCTAATCAATGCTTCTCCTCCTTATCTTCATGTAGGAGTGATTTCAATGCCTTATGATACGTTTGAAGACTTTCGTTGTTGTGCTTCAATTCTTCTAATGCCTCTGTCATGGCTTGCAGCTGAAGCTGCAATCATTTCTTGTCCTCCTTTTCTTCTCGTAGAAATTTATTTAATGCATAATGATCTATTTGAATACTTTGGTTGTTTCACTCAACTATTCCAATGCCTTTTTTGTTGCTTGAAATTGAACTTGCAATTGATGTTTATCTTCCTTCTCCTCTTGTAGAATAATTTTCAACTCAACGTTATCTATTGCTCATTTCTTGTAAAATTCATACAACATGTCCCCTTTCTCAGACAGCCTGAGCATGGTCCCGTCGATGTCTTTGATATACTCCATTGCTACGTGTTCAATGGTTCTCACTTATGGTTCACATCAACAAAAAGACTGCTCTGATACCACTTGAACCTGGTAAATCCCTACTACCTTTTCAACAAAGACATTTTACTTTGGCTGATGTGTTATAATTACAATTTATGAAAAGCATTAATGAACACATGTAGATATAATCAAGAGGAAAGTATGTCAACAATCACATAAAAAAATACAAGCTGTTTAATAACAAATTTCGTCCAGTGTGGACTGTGTCTTTGGGCCTCAGTATCTCGATGGTGTTGGTTGCCTCATTCAATGTTGTGACTCGTGATAATTTACATGGATGTTTTTGAATTTTCATACAAGGAAAAGCCCTCAACATGAGTGGAGAAGACTCTCTACCAGACATTCTGTTACAAGGAACTCTCACTCATTACGAACCTCCTCTCAGCATCACAACTTCACACATGGTGAAAAAGAGTATCCTGCCATCAAGGAAACAAATGGATCTCACAACATAAATCACCATCCATGATAAATACCTACCACATCAATACACATAAATATTCCACAACTAACTTCAACAGGAATCAACAAGAACAAATAAACATCAAGAATCTGCACCATACATCAAGAAGGAATCAACATGACATAATTAATCCTACAACATTAATCAATAAAGTACATGGAAAAAAAATTTCATATACCTAAAATATAATTCCGGCTGAACAATAGGATGCTCAATCGCTGGATCTGAATGCACCATCACAAAAGTGGTATCGAATGGAAAGAAATGGATTATCCACATGCTGAAATTTGACACTGTCATCCCCATCTCGAATATGATAGAAAAATTTATTCGTTTCTTGCAGAAACTGACAGTGAAATCAGGTTCGTGTCGCTGAGAGGTGTAAAATCCATATAAAATTTTTCCAATTTAAACACTAGGAGAAATTTTCCCCTCTGGAAATGAGGCACAACCATGGTTCCACTGCCTCTCCATGATGGCTCAAGGTTCCACACTTGCCTGCAATTAAAATATTATTATTACTCGAAATATCTGATTCTCCTATGCCTCGGTGTACTGATGAAATTTGATTTATATATTAAAGGTTGGTATATTAATGAAAGTCCAATGGTTTGGTGCAGTGGTAAAAAAAGTGATTTGTTAAAGGGGTTTTAGGGGATCTAATCCCACCTCCCCCCAAAATATGCATGCATCATAGTTTTTTTTTCGGTGCGTTTTTTTTTTATTCCATGTTGGGTCGATGGGATCCATAACCCATGTCCCCGACCCAACCAATATTGTAATGTTGTTGTTTGAATTATATGAAAATATGGTTGTCTCCATTAATGTGGTAAGGTGGTTGGGATGGGACCACCACATAGAAGCAGGCCAAACCACGTGGCTAGCTTGGGTTAGATACCAGTTGGTTTTATTGGATACATATTTGGCCTTTATGGTAGGGCGTGGGCCAGGTCCACCAGAGGTGGCACACCCACCGCCCACATATATGTTAATTTCATTTGTCTTAGGGAGTCATGGGGTATGGTATGGGTCCTGACCCATCGACCCCTTTAATAAGATTTCACATTTTTGATATGTTGGTTTGGGTAGGGGTGAGGGTTATGACCTTGTTGTTTTTTTATATTTTTTTGTTTTTAAAAATAACAAACATTTCTAAATTAAAATTTGGTTTTTAGGATGAAGGAGACATTTTAAATGTCCCATAATTGCACCTAGAAATCAGTTGGAGTTGGCCGGAATCTGGCCACGAGAAAAATTCCAAATTGTTGCCTCCTTAACCTGCCACATCATCAAGTCAATGCAAAACTTTGACTTCCTCTAAGTTTCACATATGAGATTGGTTTGATGAATCATTCACATCATTACGATTAGGACAACAATATCTATGCTCTGGTCCTAGTTTGAAAGTATTCTGACCACTTTGATTTTTAAGCTTTCATAAGTGCTCTTTGTCGTGTGTGTCTTTGGAGCCACATGGATCATCAAAATCGGCAATATTTTCAATGCCATTTTCCCCCATAAAAGCAAGAAACTCAAACTAATTTTCTTCAATTGGGAGATAATGACTTCTATGTGTTGAAATGAAATCTATAAACAAATCAAATAAAACATCACCATAGAAAATAACATCTTACTAAAATTAGTATTCAACATTCAAGGATATATTAAGCACAATCATGCCAACTAGGTTACATGCTAAAAATATCAAGTTGTAGATTACTTATACAATGTGGGTGTGCAAAAAAAATTCCTAGAAAATCCCAAAGCTAAGTCTAGAATAAAATAAAATGAAGTAAAAAGTATACAATAATAGAATAGCCTTGTATACATGTATATAATGAGATAATGTAGAATTCTTGAATAAGTCCAGGGCTAGAGGTCGATGATTTCAAAAATTCCCAAGTATGATGAGCATTTCTTCAGATAAGAACTACTATTTGGGTCCATTATCCATAGGGGATTCACTCAATGAACCTATGACCTATCACGTGCATTCATGACATATTTAACAATATCCTTACTTCGACGACGTATTGGAAAATACCCCTAAAAATCAAATTATTTAACCCACCACCAATATGAACCCAATACACCTTCCCAATTTAAAAGGGCCCTACTTCGAGTCAATATTGTATGTATCCATTCTTTCATTAACATTTTTTATGCCCATTTATATTTTTTCATTAACTTTCAGCTCCATTTTTCATATGTGCCAATATAAATTCCTTTATCCCTTATATATCCCCCAATTTATTATGCCATTTTTTCCTCAATATATATCCCCTAATACGAACCCAAGTGGTATGATATTTCTCCCCCAATGAAGCCCTTGTGCCATTATCACATATCAATATGCCAACTAGTATATATGAGATTATTAATGTTTTTCTTATATATATGGATCACTACAATATAAATCGATAAATTGCAAAGAAAATTCCCTTTCCATTTTCTTAGTAACCTGTGGTACAATATATTAGGTATGATTTAGAGAAAATTTACAACATCAAAATATGTAGAAATCAGCACTAGTAATCCCTCGAAAAGTTTTATTTTGGAATGCAACTTTAAATTTGAGGGAACACGAAACTTCCAATTTGAGGGAAAACATGTGGCCATCCTCAATCGCTCAAACTAAAGACATTAATGATCATTATAATGAGAAGATAAAATAATAGTAGTTTTGATATGTTTTGTAGATTTACATGAAAAGCACCAATAGTTTTCCCATATTTACCATACTTGTAATTTCAAATATATGAATTATTGATTTATTTTTTATGACAAATACTTGATTCAATAAAAATAAAAATTTAACGTTTACAACAATACCACAAATGTTTGATCCTCAATTAAACTACAAGAAAAAAGGACATTGGTGAGTGTCAAAAAATGTCACCATAAGCTCATTGGTAACAGTCAAAAGAGCCTTTGTCACCAAAAATTGAATGCAACAAAAGGAGGCATCAACAAAAGTATAGGTGTTGTGACATTCAAGGTCCGTAACTGATAATGGTTTTTAAGAAATGATAGTGACCATCAACATTTCATATTAGAATTGGAACTTAACCTCCATCGCTAAAAGAGTGAACGTCACCAAATGTGGCATCACCAAAAGCATAAGTGTTGTGGTGACATTGAATGTTCCTCATGAATAATGATTATAATGATGAATATTTACTGTCACCATTTCATATGAACAACATCGATTTATGATGATGGGCCTCTCATGGTCATCACTATTGATGCATATATATGGTTTCATTCATTTACCATCACTGTTTCATATTTTGGTGATTGTCAAGAAACTTCACCACTGGCTCATTGGGGATGGTCAAAAGAGTCTCTATCACTAAATATTGATCATCTCCATTCCACATAAATATCAAGGCATCATGGAATCAAACCACCAACCTTGTGCTTGTAAAGCAGGTGCTCTTCCATTGAGCTAACACCCTTTAAAGAATTAGACATAAAAAAAATATCTTGAAACAATATAAATTATAAATTCTACAATTTTTAATGAATTATAAAAATTTGTAAGGTCTTGGAAAATATTTTACTAAACAAGAAAAATAGGATCAAAGTTTGTACCTAATCCTTATGGAAGTGATGAAAAGTGGGTGAAGGGAAAAATAGTCATGTATAAGATACTCAATATTTTCAATTAAGTACTCAATTAGAAGTGAAACTTTAAAGAAATTTATAGCCTATAAATGACCTATAATTATCAAAATCTGAAATATGGAATTCCACAAAATATTGATTTCTCTCTTTCTGAATCATGTAAATATGTTGTGAGGACATAAAAAGTTGCCTCTAAAAGATTGATTTACATGCCAAAAGGAAAAAACAATGAGTATAAATAATTCAAGTATAAATAATGAGATACGTGTTTGAATCCTACTGGCTATGGGGTCTAGAAAACTAATTTGGAGTGGTTCTCATTATTAATTAATTAAATATCTCAAAATACAAAAATCAATAAAAATGATCCTAAAGCTTAACCACCAAACATATGTTAAAAATTGTGAGTTCAAATTTTGGCTAATATATTTTACACCAACAAAATATCAAAGGTGCATTGAGACACATCCAAATCCACAAAAAGAATGAGTATCCAATGATGTAATTGTATGGATACAAGGAAATCACTCTCTACCTCTCAATGATAACTATGTCCTACCACAAGTACTTCATCTAGAAAATGGGTGTGAAGACAAACACCTCAAAGCAAAAAAAAGCTACACATTACAAAAACACACTTCATCCCCCTTCTACCTTTATAGAATAGCTCTAGGGGAATAAAAAAACTAACCATAGAGAATAGGATTAGAGTGGGAAAAATAAATATGAAAAGGAAAAAATAACCAACAATGAAAATCTAGTAATTTGAACATGTTTAATGTACATTAAACAAAGATGGAATCCATAGTATATTAAAGTGACACTGGTCAATTTTCAACTATCCATAGTGCCACCAATTTAATGAAATGTGATAGGAGTTTTTGCCATTAATGGAGAAGCATGTTTAAATCTCACACTATTTCTTGATAACCATTGTCTTTAACTGACAACCATGCATATTGCTAGTGCATAACTGCAAAACATGGACATGAAAGTGAGCATAAAGTCGAGAGTTCCAATATACCATAATGGAGAAAAAAAATAAATTAAAACATACCTACAATGTACCAACCCTTGAAATGATAGAGACATGAAAGAAAATGTCATGATACTTCTCATCAAGGGCAAACAAAATCTTATCACCTACAACCACGAATTTATAAACTTTTTTCAGAAAATGGTGTTAATACACTAACTATAGTTAGTTAGAAAAAACAAGTCAAGAATATATGTAGTTGGTTGGAAAAAAATCATCCTTGAGGAAAACAAGCCTATAGTAAAAAACTTAACCATTGGAGAATACCATTTAGATATGGATTTTTTCATGTGTTGGGTCACTTACACTCAGCCCAATATTTGAGGAAATGACCAACCAATTGAGGGTACACAATTGTTTTTTATTTAACTATATTAAATAGATCATCCAATAACTTAAATAATTTCCTTCATCCAATCCATTTATCTTTTCCAATATTTATTGAGCCCTAAAATCATCAAGAAAATAATCCAATATGATAAGACAATAGCTTTTTTAAGAACCTACCTCATTGGGGTTATAAAGGGGAAACCATTGCAGCATAAAAAGACCATTATTGTTGAAGAACCATGGAACCCCATTGTACTTATTTAAGGTACTCCTATAGTTGAAATTCCGAGATGAATCCCCTTTATGCTCAAAGAAAAATATTCCCTTTACAACTCTTTTTTGAGGTAGGTATGCATCTCATCATTCCATCACATAAGGCAGAAAGGCCACTCCATTGAACTTTCCAGTTAATGTTCTTGCATGTGCATACATGCAAATAATATCTCCTAGACCAAGACCTCCAACATGATTAACACACTAAGGTCATAGATTTTCTTAGGCAGGCTTGCTAGTTTATACATGATTTTTTATAGGAGTCATAGGAAACCAAGCTCGATATTTTATTGGAAACTTTACAGAAGCAAATAAATCGTTTAGGGCTTAGGGAACATTGACCTCTTTTTTTCAAATAATCCCAATTCATGTTTTCTATTATAGATCTGCACCTGCTAGAATGCACCTACCTACTAAATAGATCTATTAGTATGATTGTGTTATTAAAAAAATAAAACTAAAGATGAAAATAAATAATTCTACATTACTCAACAACCTCCCTATCCCCCACCCAGTAACATAGAAAAACTAAAGCATAAGAAAAACTTAAACAACCACATGCCACATATCTATGGTTCAAACTTCTAATTTTTTTATATTGAATTTAACGTGAATGAATATTTAAAAAACCCTTTATATATTACATATTATGTATTGAGAAAACCTGTTTAACAACTTATAGAAAATATACTACAATATTTTTTTACAACGGATATGTAGGGAGATGATAGTTTTGGAATTCCTACTAAATATTTACAACATCCTATAGATGTTCCCCTCATTATTTGTTTCTATAAGCCTACTAGTCAAGCATTACCAAAAAATATAGTTTGAAGCATTTTAACTATATACTTATTTGAAGTAAATTTGAAAAATATATATGCTACCCAGTCTATTAGATGAATGAATTACAAATGTAGTAGTATTTTATATATACTTCAATATATGTTCTTCTAATTTTTTAACAATTCATTCATAGAACATTTCCATCATTGAAAATTTAGAGATGCTCCCAAGTTTCCTACCAATGTAGAGAAACAAGTCTTTTCGTGGAAACATGTATTTTATTTGGGCTTCTATATAATGACTGAATGATTATGGCATGGTTTGCAGTCTCAAGGTTAAAGAACAATAATATGCATGTTAGCTTTTTTAGTTGAAGAGCACTCCTCAATCATAAATTTCATGTTGTAGGAAAATAAATTCCATTTCTTAAAAGAACAGGCTTTTATGTTTCCACAAAAGGAAAATTACAAATTAATGTTCTTTAAAACCAAAATAAAAAAGGATTATAAGCCACAAATCTCTATGTATATTCAGTTGAAAGAAATGAAATATTTTTAAATCCTAGAATCTCAGTATAATCAGTGTATTTGAGAAGAATACACAACGAAGACAAATTGTAAACTATGGTATTATGCTCCTAGAAGTGAACCGAAAATAAAATAAAATACATTGAGGGTTTAATGCTCATGGAAAAATACTCAACAAACCATGGGCCATGAATGCATCACTAAAGTGAGTTATCTCCAAATGTGATCAAATGCTTACAATATGATGGCTGCATGAAATGATTTCTCAATAATTTACAAGACAACCTTATAAACCATTACTAGTGTTTATGTATTTAGGGTGCGAAATAAATCATACTCATTTAAGAAAATTAATTTTCAAATAATGATATATTCAGTAAGGAATATTTACTTCTTGTAGAATGTTGAAAAAACATTGTCTTTGTGTGAATATTTTCCTTTCCCTCAAAAAATTATACTAAATAATTTGGGTAAACATATTTGTAAAGAATATCAAAATTTATGTTTCACTTTAACTAACAACTAACATTCACAAAGAAAAAACCAAATCAAATTTATATTCATGGAAACTAAGCATAATTAGGTTTTAGTGAAGGAAACCAAGCAAAATTAATATTCCAATTAGGGAAAACTAAGGAAAAAAGAAATTGTGGTTTTTCTACGCACCATAAAATAATTATTTTACACAAATTATGTAATAAAACTACGTGCAAGTAAAAAAATCCAATATGTAGAGTTTCTATGTGGAACCTCAGTGACGATATCAACTTTCAAAAGGTTCTCCGGATGAAAATCTCCCCTTGCCATTGTACAAACCTTCATTCTCGTTTCTTTCAATATTTCTACTTAAAATAAATGATCTAATCGATGTCATTTCAAAAAATACAAGAACAAATCCTCATGGCACGGTCCTGAGAATTCTCTTTTTAAAATTCTCACAAATAAATGAGTTATCGTCCTATGTTCTACCTAAAATATTGGGGGTTTTAAGTAGAGACAACTTAAAATATAAGTTTAGATACATGTTACCAAAATAATATTACCTGTATATGGGGAAACGTATGAAAATGTTGATTATGTTGAGATCGTGAGGTAGCAAAACTATATTAAAGTGAAAACATTTTAACGGACACTAGAGTTGCCAACATCCACTAGATTTGGAATTCAATGTCCGGAAAAAAATGAAGCAACTCAGTAAGAGTGTCAAGAGGTTTTAGGGTTTTTAGGAAAATTAAAAAAAAACACTATTTCTCAAATTTTTAAATAATAAAAAATAAAGATTTTAAAATTGGAAGTACATTCATGAAATGTGCAATTGTTTTCATTAAACATTTCACTAAACAAGTACCGTTATGAGTTTCTAGTCTAGTATGGGGTAGATATCAAGTAAAAACTTAAACACTTAAACAAACATTTAACAGTGTTAATCTAATGTCACCTTATTTAAAAATCAATCTAATTAGTATATGTATAAACACACTATAAATTTAAAATATAAAGAGGCTATGGTAAATAAAAAAAATATATAAATAAATAGAGGTATGGTAAATAAATAAAACCTATTTTAATACTTGTTGAAGAAGTATGGAAAATAAACAAAAAATATGTAAATAAATAGAGGTATGCTAAATCAATAAAACCTATTTTAATACTTATTGCAGAAGTATGGAAAATAAACAAAAATATAAATAAACTAAAGGTATGGTAAATAAATTTTTTTTTTTTTTATATTTACTCCATAAACCTCTTTATATTTAAGGAAACTCAAACAAGAGGTTTTATTTAGGTGAGCCTATGGGTGAAATACCATTTTAATACCATGTAATAAATACCATGGGCCAAATACTAGATTTATAAAAGATGTATGGTAAATAAATAAATATAAAACAAGCGTAAAGATGTATGGTAAATAACTAAAAGTATATCAAATAGGATTGTAAATCAACATCTAATTATATACCAAGCCTATGGGCCAAATACCATGCTAAATAATAGAGGTATGGTAAATAAATAAAATATAAATAAACGAGAAATATGGTAAATAAATAAAAAATATTTTTATATTTACTCCATAATCCTCTTTATATTTACGAGAACTCAAAAATTAGGTTTTATTTAGGTGAAGCCTACGAATTAAATACTATTGGCCAAATTATTATTAATACCATGCAAAAAAAACACTATTAACCCTAATATGAATATTAAATTATTATTATTGTTATGAATTATAATATTCATATTAATATATTATAATATTAATATTATTAAATTTAATAAATTTGGATTAATACAGTATTAAATTTGTTATATTATAATATATATTAATATATGATGATATATATTAACTCTAGATATATATGAGAAGGAAGAACAAAGACTTAGAGTGATAGAGGTGGAGATATACGGGGACTGAGAAGTGAGAGATGGAGATAAATTAAAGGAGATGGGAGAGAAGGAATGGATAGAGCGAGAGAGCGAGATGAGTGCGAGTCGTAGAGAAGGGTAATAGAGGGAGAGAGTGACAAAAATATGTAAGAGGGAGAGAGAGGAGAGAAGGAGGGATATAGTGAGAGGATTGGAAGGTAGAGAGAGAGAGAGAGATAGAGAGAGAGAGAGATGGGGGAAGAGAGAGGGAGGTAGGAGAGAAAGGGAGAGAGAGGAAGGAAGAGAGAGAGGACTTGAGAGAGAGGAACCAATATCATAGAAGAAAGAAGATCTGACCAGATTACTCTATAGGAGATGGCAGACATGGGCACCCTACCTACCTAAGTAAATGTCTAAACCAAATTTGGTGTTATCGTTTGCACTCGTGGTTGATTATACGAGGCGGGGATTTTATTAGGAGGAACAGGATTTTTAATGTGATATGAAAAAAAAAGTACTTAACCTAACCATTTCACATTCAAAAATTTTCTCTATGTATGTGCTAATTTGGTGGATTTGGAACATGGAAAAGGAGTTGTTTTTTGTGATCAACTCCCACGAGGATTCACCAATTGTGAGAACACAACACTTTGGTTGCATATTCTCAATCATCATCACTTCCACCAACACCTCATATAATAATGTTGGTACAAAATTTCTTATGCTCTAGGCAGTGCAAAGGAACATAATGCATGTGACCTTGATCTCTTCTACATAATTGTAGCTCTCCTCCCAAACCAAAGCCACTAGTGTTGTGTGTTCATTTTGCCCTAAATTTTGTCGAAACGTCCCGAGGTAAGGAAATCTTGCACCAAGGTATGGATCCACTCTATGTCATATCCACTAAAGGAGAACATGTTCCAAACATTAGGTAAATTATCACAACTATACCTTCATGGGATGTTGATAACTCCAAAATTCTGCATGTTCATTAATGAAATCTACCAATTTATAACTTTTGTATAAGGCTTGAAATCGTACTAAACTTGGACCAAAGGGCTCAGGCTCTGGATAGCGCAAAGGAACATCTGCCATACAATTTTTACTATTCTCATGTAGATCCTTTTGCATGGGTATATCCTAGAGTTGAAATGCATATTCCAGGTTCCATAAAACATATTCCATGGAAGGTATGTTGATGCCCTTCTCATCCAAAAACTTTTCGGCAATCTCCCTAAACGTTTTTAGAGAACTAGGGTTGATATTTTGAACAAGGTGAGGGTTAATGATTTTTAAATCTTGCCCAATTTATCCGAGTGCATTTCCCACTCTGCTATATTATATTGTTCTTTGGAAAAAAACTGATTAAGAGTTTCCCTTGAAAAGAAGACCTCTAGTAACACTACTCCAAAGAAATACACATTAGATTTCTCTTTGAGTTGCTACCTTCTGAAGTATTCATGATGAAGGTACCCAAGGGACAAAACTAAATTTCATTGTAGTAGTTACATGAGTCCGATCTAGAGTGGATCCGGTATTTAAATTTCCAAAGTCTGCCACCTTTTCCTCTGAGCCTGTTATTGTGGAGGTCCCTGACATTTAGATAAGCACGAAGGATTCTTGACATGGGAATCAAATTGCAAGATTGACCAGATACTGGATCTTCCTTGGTATCTCACTAGTTAAACAATTTACCAACAAGTTGACGGAGTCTAAATTGGTGTAGCTGAAAATGAAAGGAAAGATTATTCCACCGAGGCCAAATCCCATGATGTTAAGCTTTAGAGTCCTCTCATTATTGCAGGTCATGCCTTCGAGCTCCAAGATGGTGATGTTGCAGGGGTTTTGATATTGTATTTGATATATAGCCACACATTCTAACTCTAATATGGTGAAATTGCAATGGTTTTGATCTTGTCTTTGGTCCATTGCGCGAGCATCGGTCCATCAACCTAGCACCATGCTGGGTTAAAGGGAATTATTAGTGTTTAGCGAATAAATATCGACAGAGAAATGAAATTCTCAAGACACTGGCTATCATACATTTTTTTTGGCTTCTGTTAATGTATCAAAGTCATCGGTTGTAATATTCCCAATTATCCCAAGCTAATTGGAATATACAATTTTGTTTCAATTTTCGGTTTCATGAATAAAATTGCAAAGGAGGATCAATAGAACTCCTAATCAGCAAAATAAATCAATGCCACATGTGAGCATAGCTAAATCTGGGCTATTTAGATAAGCACAGTTAGGTGTGAAAGAAACTGGAGAACTTCACCAAGTCAACCAGGACCAAATCAACAACGTTGTCTAGATACAGTGAGTCTCCTAGATGCTCATCGCAATTTTAGTTGGAGGCTACTCATGTTAATGGAGCTAAATCATTGATATGGTTTAGGGTTTGAAAAGACTTTCCTCCTATAAAAGGATGAAAAGGATAGTAGAAGAAGGTTGTTGATTGAATATATTTCTGAATATATTATCTGCATATAGATATATCATTCTCTATTGTTTATCTGAGGATAGTGTTGTTTAGCACTAGGGTGTTCCTATTCAAGAATCCCACCTCTTCCATTGAGTAGCTCCTGGAAGAGTCTTGTTGATCTCATCCACTATTAGGCATTTCGCCAAGCTCATCTTCCAACTACAACGCATATCATGTTCTGGGTTTGGTTTTCCTTGTAAGTTGCAGCAAGTGGAGGCTAGATCTACTCAGATCTAGGCCAATCTAGTGCCTCTTTTCAGTGGGAAAGCCATATATCCCCTTGATAAGAGAGTATTAGACCTTTGGAACTACATTTTTAGATCTTGGCATCATGCTAAACTAGTGCTAGAGCGTATAGTGTAGTTTCCCTTCCAGGACTGCATTATTTGCAAGGAGAAAGTTGTAGGGTTTTTTGACACACCTTTGGATGAGAGATATCTCATGCTGGGGTTCTTCCATTCACTATAGTGATCCATGGATTATAATTATGATCCATGTTATGTAAAGATCTGATCTACTTCTATTGTATTCATCTTCAGAAATTCTGAATACTACTGCAGATATGCAACTTTAGATCTCAGATCTACTCTCTGTGTTTCATGTATTGCTCAAAACCCCAAGGGGAATTTGTAAAGGGGCTCTTCTAGAGTGTGATCTCAAATAGATATAATATTTTGTACAAAAATCTACTCTAGATCTATATTTTAATATAAAGCTACTACATCTCTTAAAAATAACGCTGTCAAGCTATTTTTCAGTCAATACATGTGTGGAAGCACCTCTTTTTGAGGAATCTCTTCTATTATTGTCTTCTATAGTCTGTCATACATTGTATGGGCCTCAATATGGATCTAATTTATTGTTGTATATATTAATTTTGAGCCTTCTTATTGGTATCCTATTGTTTCCTATAAAAACTGCATTATTTTCCTGCAGTATTGTTGCATATTGTTGCAGCCCCATTCTTGGGTGTTTTCCAACCATACTAGGTGTGGGAGGTCTATTTACCTCACCTAGTTTGATTTGTTTTTTCTATAATTTTGGATTTAGATACTAGATATCCATATCTCAGGGATCCAAGGTCTGCAAACTCATTTCAGTGTACATACTTCTGAAAAATGCGTTATTCCATCAAGTATTGTTGAATCTTCCCTTTTGGGGATATTACATCGGTCCTCCAAAAGGAGCATTGTTCCCATTATTTTCTCCAAAAGTAGGGTTCATTATTGCTACCATATATGCAAACAAAACCCCTTCACTGTATCCCCCATATGGAAATCCAAGATGTCAAACACAAACCTCAAGCTCAAGCTCTCCATCATCGAGGGTTATAAGACGTGCCCTGTAATTGTGTAAAGAATATTCTTCTCAATATATTGTTAGATGGTAGTATGATGCATATATCCCATTTAATTTTTTTCATTCACCTTATTACCAAGCTACCTGGGACTCTATTATAGCTAAAGGAAAGGGCTTCAAATTCCTTACTATGCATGACTTGAGGGGAGCTCTTTTCAAAAAATATATTTACTAGTTAGAATATTAATCAAATTTAAAACCAATAATATTGTTTTATTGAAATCTTAATTTGATATAATCATGTAAATTATGTATGAAATGAAATAAATATATTAGTTTGTACAATTCTCATAGAAATTGATAAAAGTAAACACATTTATCCATTATTACACAATGAACTATACTTGCATATTTTAAATTACATATTTATAATAATTAATAAAGGTTTATATACTATTAAAAGATTAAATAAATTTCATGACTAAAAAATCAACAAAATCTCATAATACCATTAAAATTAACCAAGGTTCATATCAAAAAGTTAATAAGAGTTCATACAACATTAAAAAATTAATTAAAGTTTATATCTAAATTAATAAAGGTTTGAATGCCACTACAAGGAAAATACCCTCTAGTAGAGGTTATAAAGGAGGTTTTTAGTGTTATAAAATTGGCCAAATTGTCAAAAATTCATTTTCTACAACCTCTGTTTTTTGTAATGGAGGTTTTGGTGAAGTTTTTAATGGAATTTCAACACAACTAAAAAAAAATGGGTGGGTGGAGGTTATTACAGATGTTTTTTGCATCAATGCACTACTAAGGTGTCAGCGCACTGGTGCGTGTTGTCTAGACGGTCAGCCCAGGGCGGTTGAAGGTGCATGCGTCGCGTTGTAAAGGTCTAAAACCGCACCAGACACAGTATAGGTGATACAACGCACTGGGCTGTTCTAATTGGTATTTGGATTTGTGTTGTTCCCATAGGTCATATCAACACTCCGGTTCGTAGTCTTATAGGAATGTTCTCATGCATAGTATCAGAAAAAAACACCAATTGTTCTGATTCGTATTGGTATTTTTGCAGTGCCCATAGGTCGTACAAATGCAGTATTCTGTAGTCTCATGTAAACCCACTGGTGCACAGTAGCACACAAATGCACAGAGAGTTATAATTTGTATTTGTATTTGTATAGTGCCCATAGGTCATAGAAATGCACTTGTGTAATGTATCATACAAATACACTAGTGTACAGTAACTCACACACACCAGTGTTCATTTTGTATTTTTTAGAAACATCGACCTCTCACAACACAGTTATTGTGATTTTTTAAAATTCATTATTCATCAAAAGTCGACACATCTTATAACAATATTCATATTAATTAAATTTTTATTAAATCATTTGAATTTCATTGTTGGATTAATTTTTAATATCATATCATAATTATTGTTATTTTTTAAAATTAATTAGTCATCAAAAGATAAAAAATATCTTATAATATTATTGATATCAATTAAATTTTTATTAGTGCATTTGAATGTGATGTTTGGATTAATTTGTTATATCATATCATCACAACTCTTCATTATAATATTTAATCATCCATAAATTTAATTAGTGGTGTTACATTTCACGGTGACAATGGAGAAAGCAATAGAATAACTTAAAACACACACACACACACATATATGAATAATACAGTGTTTTTCATACAAAATGGGATGGTTATTGGTATCCCTTTGTTTTTCAATTGGGACACTATGTCCATTACATTAAACAAAATGTCTGATTTCACACACAAATATTTTAAAAAATACAATGCCCTGCTTTGATATCCAAACATAATGATCCTCATTCTTTGCTTGAACTTTTGTCACTGCTCGAGGTACTTCCATGACTTGGGTTATTTTCAGGAATGTTTTGTTCATGGTGTTGATTGTTTTCTTCTTCTTCACCTTCCATCTACAAACATAAAAATAAATTGTAATGAGTGTATATACATTGGTGAGAATAATGAAAATTTCAATATTAAATAATATACATCATTGTAAATGGGAAATAAATGACCTACCATAGCAACAATTGACTCATGAACTATACACATCCTTTCAAAACCAAATTTCATGCCATGTTTCGAGATTTCATCTATTGGCACCGTTCCATACATTGTTTCCCGCAAGTTTTATATGCTATAAAAAATTGTATATTTAATATAAAATAATTTTTTGTTCTATTAATTATATACACAGATAAGTAAAATAGGATCAATAGATGTCTAAAAATTCCACAATTAATTTATGATATGCCAACATATACTCACAACCCATATTTAACCCAATGTCAATCAATTCGTTCGATGGTTCTTCCTTTTATGTTAGCACTTGTTTCAAGACATTCAATGATGATTTTTGTAAAATAACTTAAAATATATAAAAATGAGATCTACTTAAGTTGTTATAAGGAATTAAAAATTACTCACAAACTTAGATATCAACACTTTTCTTCCTCGTCATCTTGTTTTATGCGCTGAATGTGTTTCATTTTCTTTTCTTTTCCACAAGAAAATACTTGAAAATTAATATTTAATGCTAAATTGTTTATTTATTGTACCTAATGATCGAAAAATTCAATGATTACATATTACATTTGAAGCACGTTGTTGTTGAGATGGCTCCTCCTGCGATGCACTTTTGTCTGTTTCTTTGACCATCTCCTTGTACACCTTTTTGGACATTCCTACTGGCATATTTATGATATTAGCTCACTCATATTTTGAGATTTTCATAATATTCCACAAAATGTAACATGAAAATAAACTATTTAATTTTTATATTCATATATCAAAAGTAAATATAACAAAAGTGATATTTATAAATGATATTTATAAATAATTCTAGAAAACATTTAAAGTAATACTACTTTTTCATTCCTTCTTTTCTTATGTTGTTCGTTTTTGCTATTAAAAGTTTGACATGTTTCATTGACCAATTCTATGGAAACCCTTTTTGTAGTTTAGATAAAATTTGTTCTTGGAATCATTAGATTTATTTATGTATTGTAAGTGGAAAGAATGTCTATAGATTCATTGGCCTCAGGATACGGATCTAATGGAATGAATGTATAGACATTCTTTCCACTTAAAATACATAAATCAACCCAATGATTCCAAGAACCGTATCCCAGGGCCACAATCCTGGGACAATGATGGTAATCATAATTTTTTGGTATATTAATCTAATTATGTCAACGTCAAACAAATTAATTGTGCATTGTCAACGTTCTTACTAATTGATTTCATAGATTTTGTACTAATCATGTTTAAATATATTTTTTGAAATTATTAGGATTTTGGTGATGATGAGTGACCTACCTACCATCTTCCATTTCACCCCATGATAATGTAAAATCGAAAGAATAATGAATTAAGAGAAAAAATCGGAGAGGAATGATACGAAGAATGGTTCAGTAAATCATTGATTCATTTCCAGCTACATCGAGATTCACTAATTTGGAATGACTAGAACTATAGTAGTTCTTCAAAAGCTGGAAATGGAGGTAATCAAATAGAGGCTAGTATGGATGATTGCTTAAGGGATACGACTATCATGGAGACAATGTTGTTAGATGCATTCCAAAACGATGATACGCTGGGGGATGATGCTCACATCCTTGACACCTTTTTCAAAAGAGTTAAATTTTCTTCCGCCACCCCTCTCTTTGGACCTGGTGGTAAGTAAAAGTCTACCTAGTTGAGGAAAACCATATTACTATACAAATTGAAAGAAAATTTTGGCTTGTTGAATGCATGTTTCTCATAAATTTTGAGGTATGCTAGTATAAAGTCCTCCCTTATATAAATTTGAGAAATATAATCACACAATGAACCTTACAAATGGTCAATATTATGAAAGTTAATAATTATATCACCATTAATGTACATTTATTATTTTCCATGATCACCAACTACAGGTTATTCAAAGATAAGGTTCCTCTAAGAGATAATGTCTTTCCTGGTAGTTGGAAAGAGGAAAATAAATTGTTGAAAATGTTGGGCTTTGAGTACATATCATATCATTCATGTCCAAATTATTTTATTCTATATAGAGGAGATTATTTATAGAACAAGATATGTCTGAAATGTGGGCATGGTAGGTATGATAAATAAAAAATGAAGGGTAAATCATGTGGTCCTCCTTTTCATATATTAAGGCATATGCCTATAATGCCAAGGATTCAAAGGATCTTTCGTTGCAAAGAATTAGCTATGTTGCAGGGATGGAATGACTCACATGAAAGTGAGTTGGGAGTTATGTTAATCCTAACAGATTCAATAAAAATGAAGCATATAGAGGATACATGACCCAAAAATTTCAAGGATGAAGTACAAAATCTACGACTCAGCATAGTCATGGATGGCATCAACCCATATTCCATCCAAAACACCAACTATTATGTTTGGCCTGTAGTAGTCATCAATGAAAATATCCCCCCATGGTTGTCTATCAAGAATGAACATATTATGTAGGCTCTCATAGTCCCTAGTAGAAGACAAGTGAAGAATACAGATGTTGTTTTACAACCACTACTAGATGAATTGAATGAATTATGGGATGGGATAAATGTAAATGATGTATCAATATCGATTGCAGCAGAGAGGAGTTTTACGTTGTATGGAATATGTTATTACAGTAGACATGATTATCCAGGCTTAGGAGTTTTCTCTAGTAAATTACATTTTTATTGAATTTTTTATCTACGTAATAATATTCTTTCACATATTAGTCATTTAATTCGCTATAATTGTTATGATATTCATGATATTATTTAACGTGCCACGCATATAAATTGTATACAATAATCTCGTAGGTATTTTAACAAAATGGTATTTTGGATGTAATTGTTTTGGACCTTCTCTGAAAGCTATATGGTCCAACTACCTATGAAAGGTAGTGTATGACTGATCTAGGGTATTCCTCCAAAAATACCACCCTTACTGAAGAGAAATTCGCGATCTCAATGGCAAACAAGAGAGAACCGAAATGCCTCCAATAACGACACCAGCTGAATGAATTAGAGCATATGAGAGAGAGAAGGAGAAGGAATTTATATAAATGTTTGATTCAAATGGGGAGCCTATGTTCGATGATCCATAATTCTTCGACAACTATGTTGAGAAATTTACCATTGGGATGAAAAGGAAATATATCTTTTATAACCTCTCATATTGGGAGCATCTTAATATTACCCACTTATTAGTTTCCATGCATATATTTAAAAATGTTTCATCTTCTTTATGGAGGCACATATCATTGAAAAAAAGTGACACATTGGTTGTTAAGAAAGATTTTATTACTTCAAAAACAAAAAATAAACATTGGACAAGATAATTAGAAGGTACATGATTAGAGGCAAGCATTGGTCCCTCTAATTCATAGCATTTCAAAGAAGGTGATGTCCCATGGATTTTAAAAAGAGAAGATCTTTCTTTGGCAAAGGAATTTATAATGGGTGTGAGGGTTCCATCTTCATAGGAGTCTTCACTATGGCTCTTCTTCACCATGGATGACCATTTTTTGGGGTTGAAATCACATGACCATTTGAATCTTCTAAGTGTATGTATAATGTCAAAAGCATGAATTTATTATTTGTTATATTAATAAACTTTACACTAGGCAGGGATCACAAAACATAACTAATTTTTTATATTATTGCACGTGTTTATAACTTTGGAGTGCCATCCTTTGTTTGTGTGTGGGTGTGTGAAACATGAATTCCCTCAAGACCTAGGACATTCCATATCTAAATTATCTTCATTTTTAGGTTGGATCAAATCAAAGGACATTAATGTGGCTATCATTCCACGATGGCGTCAAGATATAGTTGAGATTGTTTGTATGTTTGAGAAGGAATTGTCGACGAGTTTCATGAAATTGTAGGTTCATCTTCTAGTCCACATAGTAGATGAGGTTGAATTAGTTGGGGTGGTTTCTTGTTTTTGGATATTCTTCTTAGAGAGATACATGAATAAATTGAAAGGTTTTATTCAACAAAGGGAAAAAACCAAGGGGTCTATGGCAAAGGGGTACATATCGTATGAGTCTTTCTATTATGCTAGTGAGTACATCAAGGAGGTTGACAATAGACCAGGTGCATTGATTTGGGATGATGAAAGGGATGAAGACAAAAGAGAATGGAAGTTGCTCTAAATGAATGGAAAAAAGCACTTGACAAAGATTAAGTTGTACTACATAATGTTGGTTTGATTTTATCAGCGAATGAAAAAATTGAAGAAATCAATAAATTCATTCCTTACAATTCAGAAGTGACACAACTGTGGGTTGCATTGTATGAGAAAATGAGGATGAAATGGGATAGTGACAAAAAATAATTCAGATGGTTTAATGTTAGAAGTATCCCTTATCCTGATCATTTAAAAAAAAATATGCCAAAAATATTCCCCAATAGTTTGGTTGTTGACCAAGTCAGAGAGAAATATAGTGCAACAGGTCATTACCCACATGCTGAAGAGGATGCACTAAATGTAGGTATTCAATGCAGCAAATCGGTAATAATCTATTTCATTTATATGTACATTTCAAACTTAATAATTCACCTTTCAAATGTAATTACTTCTATATTTCATATTTTAACTGCTGGGTTATTATAAGTCACATGACACTATTATTTTTTAATTTTTTATAGGTGAATTTGTTCCCATCTATGTGGGCATATGGACATCAATTTCGAACAAAAAATGCTGATTTTGGATAGATGAAAAAAGACTGTGGAGTGAAAGTCGAGTTCGATCAATCTATTTGATTTATCCACCATGATCAAAACCTAGGATGGGGGACGTTAGGTTGCACAGAAAGATACAAAGGATCATTGAAGTGGATTTCTCTTCTTTCCAATGTTTTATTTTTAGGTGCAAGTGGTGGGACTCCTTTGATAGGAATAATGTAAATGAAGATCGCGATAGTAGGCTGATATGTATCAACTCTAAAAATATGTGGGATGAAGCTAAGGAGCCCTATGCTTTCCCCAAACACTACAATGAGGTGTTTTTTAACCCAGATGTCTTGGATAGGGATTGGTGGTTCGTTTGGAGACATGACCCTAGATCAAAACATATTTTTGAGATCAATAGTGTTACCATGCCATGTGAGCTAGAAGATAATGAGGGTGATCGTGAGAACCGAGAGTGATATGGTACATGTGTTATTTCATCAGTATTTATACTTTTTAAGATGGGTTTTTATAAAGAAGAGGACTTAACAACCTTATAACTTATAAGTAATTTTTTTCGAAACATTATAATATGTATTTTGAATTAATTGGTAATTTGCATTGTGTCAATGTTAAAATCAATATTTCACTTATAATTTGCAATTATCTTGATCTCAAAAACAATGGCATATTGTATAAAGTTTTTTTTTTTGGGGGGGGGGTATGTAAGATCATAATAAAATAATGATAATTCTCAAGTACATGAATTTATTTTCATGATTTTCTAAACTTTATTATGCTACAAAAATTCATATTATTCTAGATTTATTATTTTACAATTATTTACAATTTTATAAATTTACAAATTAAAATTTTTTAATTAAATCATTTCATATTAATACAATTAAAATTTTCATATTAATACAATTAAAATTTTACAAATATTTTACATACAATTACAATTGAAATTACAATTATAATTACAATTACAATTACAATAAAATTTACAATTAGAGTTACAATTACAATTACAATAAAAATTAGAATTAGAATTACACTTACAATTTTACAATTTTACATACAATTACAATTAAAATTAAAATTTTACAATTACAATCATTTCACAGTAATACAATTAAAATTTTACAAATATTTTACAGACAAATAGAATTACAATTACAATTACAATTACAAATTTACAATATCACGTACAGTTAAAATTAAAATGACAATTACAATTACAATTACAATTACAGTTTTAGAATTTCACATACAATTACAATTACAATTTTAGAATTTTCAAAATTTTCATAAAATTTACAATTACAATTTCACAATTTTACATATATACCATTACAATTACAATTTTAGAATTTTACATGCAATTAGAATTAGAGTTACAATTTCACAATTTTACATATATAGAATTAAAATTACAATCATTTCACAAAAAATTAAATATTACAATCACAATTGAAATTTTACAAATATTCTACATACAATTACAATTTTAGAATTTTACATACAATTATAATTACAATTAGAATATTACAATTTGTCATATATATAATTACAATTACAATTATTTCACAAGAAATTAAATATTACAATTACAATTACAATGTTACAATTATTTTACATACAATTACAATTGAGATTGAAATGTCAATTACAATCACGACATAATATTTAATAAATACCATGATCATTTAATATTAAATTAAATAAACATCATGATCATGATAACCATCATACAAACATCATATTCGACTAAAAATCACATTCAAATGCGATAACATCATCTAAATATCGTGATCATGATGATCTAACAAAACACAATTAGCATTGTATAATATCATCACAACACAAACATCAAATATATATCTCATGTCAAATAACTTCTATCACATACACATCTATCTTCAAGCTACACATTAAATGAACATATCTAACATGACCTAAAAATATACACATCATGATTATCACCAGCATGTAAATTACATACAACTGCAACATGAAAAAAAATACATGGACCATATATATATATAATGTGAAAAATATACAATTTTAATATAAATGTCAAATATCAGCTCGTGGTACATCATCAATTGTAGTACTAGTCGAGGCCTACTTAGTCACTGGTGTGGCCTCGACAAGCTCATATACATGCTGATCATCACGTGCCTGCTAATCTGGTGGTGCTTCATGCTGATTAGGATCAACTATCAGCTGCTCATCATGATGACTCAACGTGGTCGATGGTCCAAGCTACTCATGATCATGAGTACTACTGGATACTGCAGCTTTCTCGCTCGACGTGGCTAATGGTGCACCCTATCGGTCGATGCTACAGGATGTTTATCTGCGACATGAGGTGAACGATGAGCACTCCCCTAATCGTGATCATTAAATGAGGCATCACTCCTCATGGATTTTCGACGTATTATGTCTCAACCACACCTACGTCGAAGGGCCCTCCTCAATCATGTAACTAAGCTCATAGCTCCTATGACATGCCGCATCAGGGTGAACAAGTCACACTTCATGCCTCTCAACATCTGTACCAACCTAGAACAACTTGTATCTCTCTCATAGTGGTGCGCCTCACTCCCACCTCCACAAATAGTGCAAAAAGTTGGTAACCCATCTCCATCCTCAATCTACTTTCAGGCCTATGCCTAGAAAAAGGTGGTACCGACGCACCATGAGGATGAGGTCTGTTTGCACCGAACTCATCATCAGCATTTACCATATCCTCATTTTCATTTGGATCTACACCTGGATCATTTGGTGGCACTGGCATCTCATCACTGTCAAATTACCCAATGTCTACAAAATATATATAAGTTCACAAGAATAATTAGAAAATTTTATTAAACAGTTTAATAAAAACAAGTTAAATAACATGCTAGAATAAATTTAAATAAAACAGTAATTTTACCTCTATCATCCTGCGGCTCATCATTTGTGAAGAGGATGTTGGAACACCCTCGCCAATCCAAACTAGAATATGTACAAGGGGGCTTAATGAAGGGATGCTCATCAACACTCGCTAGCAACTCCAATGCATCATGCGATATCCATGCGGAAAAATCAGACTTGCACCTCTTGGGCATCATTTGTACCCCCATCTGCATCCATATATGCATCATTGGCCTATGAAATTGCTAAACAAAATTAGGCCTTGTCTTTGGAAACCTCTCAAAAAATAAAAAAATGAGCTCTTAAGAAAAATGGAAGTTCACCCTCCCTTGTGCATGAGTATGACATCTATCTAAAGTTGTACAAAAATACTGCAAAAAAATGGCAGACCCCGTAAGAACTCATGGCTCTTGTACTAAAGAATCAACGTAAAATATAAGAAAGAAACTAATGTGTTTCCCATTGCTGGTGTTGGGTGAAATGGTCGAAATTAGTAGTGAGAGGCACCTCACCTCCTCTCTACCAAATGAAGCAATACGTAACTGACTTCCGGAGACCTGAAAATCTGAAGGAGACAGTATATTTGCATTAATGTATCTCTAGGAGTACAAAAAAAGACTCCCTGTTGCATAGCCAACTAGGACCTCTGGGAACGAAGGAAAATCCACCGCTCTCCTAGATAGGCTAGTAATGAAATATATGTCCTCCTCAGTCAGTGCATTCCATTGGTTAGGACCAACCCAGAAAGCATGTAGGTGGGCATTCCACCTACGAATAAGATGTCACAAAAACACACCATAGCCGTTTAGGGATGTAGCCTCTTCATATAACTTGAGGAGGCTTGCCCACCTTAGGAGCCCCTCGGTAGCTATTGTAATAGGTTGAGGGTATGCATCCCTCTCCCTCTCTCTTGCCACCCATAGGCGAACCATTTTATACCGGTCCGCCTCTTGTTGCTGTTGTTCCCTCTCCTCTCTCTTTTCATGTTGTTGAATTATTGACATATTAAATACATTTTTTTTATTAAATGAGACATGTATTTAGGAATATACATATATAAATTTTCTTGAAAAAAAATAGTTGGTCGGCAACAAAAAATAGGCATGCACTGGTAAGGGTGCGTCTTTTTTCTGTCGCACACTAGAGGTGGTGCACCTACAAATTTTTAGCGCATCACCCTCCTCGCATTGTTAAAAGGTCAACGATGCAGTCATATAACAGACCAGACCATTGAGTATGTACCAGTGTCGAAAGGGCGTTGCAATGACCAAACTATACGCTCTAGGGCATATAGTTTAGGTATTGCACCGCCCTCATGACATCACTACATAGTCAATGGTGTGGTCGTTTACCCAACTGCACCATTGACCATGTCGAATTTCCAGAATGCAGTGGTATAACAAAATTACCTACCCGAGGGCATATATTTTTGTGAATGCACCACATTCCCGCAATTCGACATGGTCAACGACGTGGCCAGGTAATGGACCACACCACACATTTTTTTTTTTTTTTTTAAAAATCACAGTGCCCTGTTTCAGTACCACCTCGGAACGAGTGTGGATACCATTAGCACCAATCATTGTGTGACATGTAAATTTACAAGAAGCATCGTGAACCTGTGCAATCCAAATAGCTCGAGTGCACCATGCAAGAATGGCTTTTTTTAAATAAGGCGAATTTTAAGATATTTTACAAAACTAATCCGCGAAAAGGTTTAATTATGGAAAAACAAGGAAAATACCTATACATTTGGCTGTCAGGGAGGCATATTGGCCGTAGAATTTGGAAAACTAAATTTTACCACTGTTTTTCAAAATTTAAAATGGAGATGGTAGGAAATGGATAGCAGTAGTGCATCCAATGGGAGCACCGATGGCAGGGTGCCTCGAACAAGGTAAAGTTTCACCGGTGCTAGAGAGCTCTAGAAAATGCATATTTTTGGCCATAATTTTTTTTTTATTCAACCATGTTTTGGGGTGCGGGTTTTATAGGCACATCAGTGTGGTTTCTTAAAACTGGACTAGGTTGTTTTAGTTTTGGCGTGGGGTTTTAAGGTACACGAGAGCAGAATATTTGTAAAGCACTAGTACACTAGAGTAATAAGATGCACCGGGAGGGTTTGTACCAAGCGCATGGTGCCCTAATGTGCCAATGTTTTGTGTGCACCAATGCTTTATCTAGTTGAACACACCTGTGAGGTTTATGATGTTAAACATATAAGACAAAAAACACCTGGAAAAACATCCACCCGCTAACCTCCTCTACTAACCTTCGCTACAAATGGATGTCTGGGGTATTTCTATAAGGGTTTCCTCAAAAAAATATGCTAGAGGGTATTTTCCTTCTTGTGTACAATACTAATAATTAGGGTGAGGCCTAAGAAACACGTAGAAGGCATCTTGCATGAGTAAATACAATTGGTCCGAGGGTAAGGGATGGTACTCTTGGTCCCTTCACCATAACACACATAGCAGGAGAGGTATTGGCTTAACATTGGCAATCTGTGTGAAAAAAAAAAACTTCACATTGGAGTTTGGAGATGGTGAAAGGATAAAGCGAGGGAAGATGAGGGAGCCCAACATTCGACTCCTCACTCTGGTTTGGTGTTGGTCATGGTGGTGGCCTTCAGAGAGGAAACTTAAACGTTAAAAGAAGGTTTATAGAGGGAGTGGCTTCGCTGTGATTTTTGTGGGCATTTGTTTGTGCGGTGTGTTCAACGAGTCCTTGCTACTCATTTTCTTATCCATTGTTTGTGTCTATGTTGAGGATAGGAATTTGAAGTGAAGTTATCTCGCCCATTTCCATTTTTATTGTATTTTCGTGACCATGATTTTTTGTGCTAATACACGAAGCTAGAATATCTACTCCAGGAAACCTCAAGGGAGGTGGTGGAAAACTAGTTTCTTTTCCCAATTTCATGCCTTTTGGCATGGGTGCGACGGTGTTTGGTGGATTGGTGTTTGGTCTCTGCATGGATAATTTGGTGGTTGGTTTCTTCCATGGGGGAAGTTATGCTCTCGTGTCCGCTACTTTTTCATTGTTTGTTGTTCAATTTCCTATTTTTGTTTAGTGGGTGATTTCATTTGGTTTTCCTCATGGTGGTGGTATTTACTACGTATTGGGAGGTGTCTTTGATCTTCCCTACGGTGGTGGGAAAGGACATTTGTCTCCTTTTATTTTGGTGTTTTTTTTCTATGGTTGGTGGTCTGGTGTCTAAAATCTACACATGGTGGGGTTCCTTGACCTTGGAAAATTATAAAGCCCACGGTGCAGTGTGGGCGTTATACCTCTACTATCTTCCATGGCCTTATGGGGGTTGTAGACTTGGAAATAATCATGGCGGCTCCATGTCAGGGCGGAAATACTGTGGGGCGTGTGTGACTCGCTAGTGTGGGTGTACATGGGGGCATGGAAGATGTAAGTTGGGGGATATTATGGGTGGAGTTTTGCAAGTTCAAAAGCAGAGTTGTTGGGGCACAAGATCCCATGGTGGCAACGAGAATTGTGGGTCTAATTCATCTAAGGTAAATGAGGTGCAGGTTATCCAACATTGTTTCCTATAGAACTATCATGTAATTATCAACATCCTGATTGAAACAGTGGACATAATTAAGAGATTCTATAATGAGGACCATGTAGAGGAGATGGAAAGATTGGACCAAATGCACTATTTGCAGTGCTAAGTCTGGGAGAGACTAGTATTTTTTTGGCGAGGCCAAAATCAACTCACTCATAACGTAGAAAAGTTGAAGACTTGGTTAGTGCACTTTTAAGGGCTTGTTCGATGTGACTTTTGTATTCCACTACCTCCAGGAAAAACCCTGGACAAACCTGCATCCATTATGTTAGATGACTATTATGGTATTTCATGCTCTTTATGTTTATATGTTTTTTGGTGCCTTTGGCCCAACCGTTTGTGGGCAATGTCCCTAATCTCTTTTTTTTATTTTTGTCATCTACTGGAAATTTTGGTCGACAAATCCAGTGGGGGTGATACCACCTGTTTTATAAGTGGCTATATGTACTCCTTTGTTCCTACATGAATACAACATTGACTTGCAAATAAACAAAGGTTCATACGTCATTAAAAAATAAATTAAGTTTCATACTTAAATTAATAAAGGTTCATACCTATTTACTAAATAGGTATGTAAATATATGTTTTAGGCTTATCTATTTAGTATTTATCAAATATAAATATTAAGATTTAATACTAGATTTAAATGAAATCACACGTTTAACATAAGAAATATTATATTTATCTATTTATTAAATGTAAATATGAAGATTTAACCTTAGATTTAAAACAGCTAAAACTTTTACCATAAATATGTTAGGTACCTATATTACTAGTGTAGCCCCTTATTTTGTTAGCATATCCCCCTTTATTGTTATTTTTTCACCCCTGTAACACCCATATTGTTATTATTGTGCCCCCACTTTATTGTTGTTAGGTCAGCTACAATTATATTGTGATCCCATGGACTCCTATATATAGAAAGGAGGTTTTGTATTTGTATCATCCTAGAATTTTTCATTTATGTAATGTAAAGGAGGTTTCCCCCTCGAAGGTGCTTATTTATAAGGAATTGATATCTCTTTTCTTCTATTTTAAGACCTAGTTTCATAAAAATTGGTATCAGAGCTTTGGATTCTAGGGTTTCTCTAGTCCAAAAAAATCATCGTGGAATTTTTACTATAATTTTTTTTCTACAAAGTTTTAGAAGCTGAAATGTTTACAGAGCGAAGCCGAAATCCTGAGGAACAACGTATAAAAATTTCAGATCTTGGTTTGCATCATTTTTGGAGATATGATCTGTGGAAGTTAGGGTTTTTCAGGCTCCCAAATTTAATCTAAACATGTCATCATGGAACATACGCTATAATTTTTCTCAATGAAGGTTCAGAAGGGAAAATTGGTATAGAGTGAAGTCAAAATCCTCATGAACATCATGTAAAAATTTCATATCTTGGTTCACAATAGTTTCAGATATGTGATCTGTGGAAGTTAGGTTTTTTCAGGCTCCCAAATTTCATCTCAAAGAGGTGACCGTGGGAAAATCGCCAAAAATATCTCTCTGAGCATGGGATTGGAATTCTGTAAAAGGAGGCTAGAATTACACAGAATTTAGCTTTGTGTGTATCAATTTCAAAGCTGAAGGAGGAAACAGTAACATGTGGCATGCCATACAAGTTAGCTCTACTGAACGACTCCATAATTAGGTAATTGTGAGAGATTCGGCATAACGTTGCCTTGAATAATCAAAATTAGGTTAGACTTGTGGCATTTGAAAGAAGATTCATAGGGTTACTACAGAACTGAATTTCAGATATTGAATATTTGAAATATCAGATATAATTCAGTTTCAATATTGATCTCATAAAAAGAAAGATAAAGGTGTGTATTTGTTTTTTAAATTGCATAATGTTTGTTTGAAAAAGTAGTTTGAAGTTATTCCAAGGGAGTATTGAAGAATTTTTATCAATATTTGGTTCTATAATGCCTCCAGAAAATAATTCCATACCCATTAAGCCCTCATAAAGGTATACTGTGGCGCATGAAGTGGAAGAAATGCAGTATGAGATATTAAAATTATGGTACCAAGTGCAACAAATTTTGATCTTACAAAGAGCAATCAAATATGACATATATGGTTTAAAAGAAAAAATTAAGGCCAATTTGAATGGTTTCAAGGATCAAAGGAAAGGTAATATGGATAATGAAGTAGTGGAAGATCACATAGAGAATCAACAACAAGTTCTTGAAATCTCAAAGGATAACCTAACTTTGGTGAAGAATTAAATGAAAAAACATGAAGATCAACATCACAATGAAATAAGTTCTAAAGTAGTTAGAAAAACAAGAACTTGACAAGTAATAAATCAATGAATTTCAGAGTATCTTATGAAGTGGAAGAAATTTCTCGTTGAATATTCCACATGGGAGGAGAAGAATTTTAAACAGAAGCATCAATAAATAATAAAGCATGGAGGAAAAAACTTGTTTGAAGGAGAGGGGCATGTTAGGTACCTATATTTCTAGTGTAGTCCCTTATTATGTTAGTGTATCCCCCCTTATTGTTATTGTTGTACCCTTGTAACCCCCATATTGTTATTTTGTGCCCTTACATTATTATTGTTAAGTTAGCTAGGATTATATTGTGACCCCATGGACTCCTATATATAGAAAGGAGGTTCTGTCATTTGTAACATCAAAGAAATGTTCGTTTATGTAATATAAAGGAGGTTTCCCCCTCGAAGTGGGTTATCTCCAAGGTGTTGATCTCTCTTTGCTTCTATTTTGGAGCTTGTTTCATAAAAAAATCAATGAAGTTTCAAAATTAAACTTTATGGCCAAAGATTAAATATAAATATAAATATTAATTTTACTATCTAAATATTACCTTTACTAAAATTATAATGAAGGAATTAGTGTAAAGTCGATAGATGATAAATGGAATTATGTTAATTTTAGATGAATCCATCTGTAATGTTAAATTTAGAGACAAAAGGGTATTCATAATTTTTTAAAACTATAAATTCAAAGACCTCTTTGTCTCCAAATTTAAAACTATAGATGGATTCAAAGACACCTATGGTGAAATGTAACACTTTGGTACCAAAATTATAATTTTCCATTTATGGAGTGACACAATTAAAAATTACTGGCATAAATGACTAACTTATATACTTGTTGTACTTGTTATTTGGTAATAATTGTAATTGTAGAAGTAATTATTTTTTGTTATCATTTATCTCTTCAAAGATTGAATTAAGATGATTATCCGTGTAACATTTTTGTAGTAGTTACTTTACATTCTTTCATAAAATAAGGCTCTATTCTTACATAGATTGTGTTAATAGCCTTGAAACAAAAGGAGAATCGTAGGATGATTAGATTAATGAAGGTAGGACTAAGTTGATTTTTAAGAGTCATCTTAGTGCTTAACAATCACATCTTTTAATTTTAATTTTAAAGAATTTAAGGCTTGTTATATTTTATATAGGGATGGTTTTTGGTTATGATTACATGGCATCCAAAATTTCATGAGTCAATGGACTAATCATTCACTAGAAGAGTTTATGAGAAAGAGTAGTCCCCTAACTACCTTGAGGACTACTCATCATCCCTAGGATAGTTGGTGGACCCCAAGGACATTCCTGAATCATACTTGGCATATGGAAAAATATCTCATCCTCAACAGTAATGTCACACCTCCCACTTATCTCCCAATTTTTTTTTTGTTTCTTTCCAGGCATTCCATATTTTCAAGAATAATTCCGACAAAATATTATGCTATAATAATTTTGATTACTATCTTGTTAAATCATATTTATTTCCCCAATATGATTTATGGTGTATACCTATACCCACATATCAAAACTATATCAAAATCAATATCTGTTTGATTTCATTTCCAACCAGGTTAATATAGAGGGTCTTTGTATTATCACCTTCCTTTTGATATCATTGAATCTTTTGGCATTAAACATAATATTATGTATATATATAAATGGTTTCGAATAGATTATACCCACGTTGACCATGGCATCCTTAACCCTTTAACGAACCCTATACTCCCATTTTTTATAACATCATCTTCCTATACAATTTGTTTATGAATGTTAGCTGGATTTAATTCACATGACCTTATATCTATACCTATATAGGGCTTATGGCCATTCAATGAGTTTGTAACCATAGTTTTCACAATGTATGTGTCAACATCATTGCATATTTCTTGTACACGTTGTCCAGATCGGAATTTAGGTAAAGATTGAATGTATTCAACTTGAGATTCCACGTTTCTCTGGCAATCGCCACGCCAGACTATTCTGGAAACAAGGAAATCTCCGCAATACGGATAGAGATGTCGTGAAATTCATTGTATGGCTTCTCAAATTAAATGTCGAACGACTGGTGTAAATTCCACTTCCGGCCATTTGATCCGTGGCTTCACCATGGGGATTATGCCATGTGGACGACTGTGATTTCCTAAACCCTGTTAGGGTTTTGTGACTGAGATTTTTGTATAAGTCTTGTACTAAATTTGTGAGAGTGTTCTTTCGGCCCTTTTTTGATTGTCTCACTACTCGTGATGCCGAATCTCTGCGTGCTAGAGATGAGAGGCTTATACTCTCCAGGCTTGGTATGCCTCTGTCGACGCCTCCCAAAGCAGGTACAACCTTATAATCCTTACGCTCCGTTAACTGGTGCCTCTGTGATGAGAATTTGAGTATGGTAATGCATTCAATTTACAGTATTTGACCTATGTTTCTGTTACGTCATTTCGTTCTCCAGTTCTGGTTACTACAAGGAGCTTTGACGTTGTGGTTTCTTGCCCTTATACATCTACTGATTTCTTCATTCTGCGTTTATGCCACCATCTCTTCATCTATTTTATTGGATGGCTGGTTAACGATGCAGGATACCAAGAAGTCTTCGTTTCTTGATAAAGCATGTCCCTGCTCGCCCTTTGGGACTGGAACGATGGTGCTTTGATTTCACTTGTCTCTTCTCCGGCGAGCGACACCGATCTCAGGTAAGAATCGATTTACTTGTGCTATTAGTTAGAATGTTTTTTGAACTCCACTCTTAAACTTTGGGGTTACCATATATTTACATCATACCTTTAATTCTATGGAAGAATCGCGTGGAAGGAGTGAGGGTCTTCTTAACCAGGTAGCTATGTAATTTGTTTTGTTTTGTACCTTTTCCCAATTCTTCCTAGAATTCTTTTCATCAGTTTCGCCAATCGTTGGGTCACTATCATGGCTATGTTTCTACAGGTAATATGGATGCTATATGATTTTCATCCTCAGTGCACCATGATATACGTTCTTCAATTCGACTCTAAGTCCACTGCTCTGGCGTTTCAGGTTGGTATACACCTGGGCAGAGAGAAACCATCCTCTCATCGCATTGTGCCACCTCGTTTGTGCGGAATAGTTAATTCCTTGGGATTCTAATAGTGTCTGTTGTAATTCTACACTCTGTTCGAGCCTGTAACTATTAACAATTTTCCTTCATATGTTAATATTTTTTTAATTGATAATTTCTGGAGTGAGAATGGGGTCTTTTAAAGGACTTTTGCTCCAGAGGCTCGAACTCTGATATGTATATGCAGAATGTGTTTATTCTTCGTCATTGATATTTTTGATAGTTTCATAATAGCTTCAAAGAATCTCCAGATTATTATTTTATGTATATTTTCCTATGTCTCGCATTCAATTATTTGTTTTGTGTCGGTTTAATATGATTGCAGAATTAATGAGTTGTTTCTCTTTTTAAATTTTTATCATAATTATGAATTTAATGGGTATATATCTCTTTATTGCCATATTTTCCGAGTTTGCAGTGACTCAGTAAATGAAAACTAGCATTTTCTATCATTTGTATATGTTGTATTGCTCATACAGGAATTCTCTGTATTCCTAGGAGGTTGTAGTTCCATGGTGAAAGTTTCGTATGTAAGGCTAATTGTTCCTTGTGACTGTATACATCAATTTTTTTTTCTTTTGTGTTCATAATAGAAGAGTCCCAATGTATACATGTCTAAACTGACTTTCTTCACTGATATATATAGTTTGCGACATTTTTCAATATTGATAAATGTTTACATATATCTATATATATATATATATATATATATATATATATATATATATAGGGTGCAAGTATTGATTTTATTTATAGTTTCCCATGGATGTCTAATCTTTCCAACCTGTAACTCCATCCGATCCTCCCTATTACCAAGGGGGTTAATCCCATAGCTTTTACACATAACTCTCCTTTCATACCTATTTCTAGAGTTAATATTCATGTGTAGTTTCATTTCTTTAATAACTAAGATAGATAAGTAGTACTACAATTACATACTCTTTCTTTCAGTTCTTATTAGAGAAGGTACTATATTATCCATAAATATACATGCACTGCTGTTGAAAAATTCTATATATATCTACACTTCACTAAGTTAGTTCAATAAAGGAATAATCCTGTCCTATATACATTTACCTTCCTACTATCTTAGAATTTTTCTTACAGGGTTTACTAACTATATTCCCTTTCCCACAGAAGCAGATTAAGGTTACAAAATTATGAATTTTGAGGTACTATAAATCTCTAGATTTAGACCCAAGTTGGTTTAGAAATTCTGGATGATTTTGCCTCATTTTCCTAGTTCCTACAACCATGCAGAAGGGGAAGAGTTTGACTGCTCTACTATTCTATAAATGTATGGAACACTAGCACCAAAATGAAAAAATTAACTAGGATACAGCTATAAACATTAACTCTCACACATGGCAACAATTATTATATA
The DNA here is from genome assembly GCA_034641835.2 of Pinus albicaulis. NCBI lineage: Eukaryota > Viridiplantae > Streptophyta > Pinopsida > Pinales > Pinaceae > Pinus > Pinus albicaulis. The sequence goes on from CM076574.1 coordinate 11,811,609, forward strand.
TATATATATATATAAACATTCATAACGATGTGTGCATACCACTTTGGTATTTGAGCAGTCCTCCCAACCGTAGAGTCCCTCTATCTCCAGAACTCACCCCCGAGCTGAGATCACTTCCATCACAGACTAACCTCTAATCTGTTTAGGAATAGCTTATTTAAGCTGTTGTTTCCAAAAGCTTGTTTCTAATTCCGCATCCAAAATATCAGGATGCTTTTCTTCCTATTTGCCTAGGCTTCCCATTTTAGTGATTTTTTAAAGCTGCTTTATGCTTTTCCCAGCTTTTTACCTCTTCTCAACTACTCTCCACATCATTGGGGAAACTAGATTTTCCTCAAAATATAATTTAGAAATTCTTTCAAGGATTTTTGAAAGATTGTGGGGAAAGTATTTGCCTTTATCAATCCTCATGGATTTAGCAAGTGATCTCATAATTCTCATTTTGGTCAATCTGCACAAAATTATTTTATTTTCTTTCTCAAATTAAATATTAATTACATCCACAAAATACTTGTCGTTTGGGGTCCACTCCCCTTAGTATTAAAGTTTAAATGTCTAGTTTTGAATTTCGAACGCATAAACTAGGGGTGTTACATATTCCCCCCCAAAAGAAAACACCGTCCTCGGTGTTGTTCTTTAACTACTAGAGTTCATTTTTCAAACAAAAATGGATATCTTTCCATCATATCAACTTCTCTTTCCCAGGTAGCTTCTTCAGCAGTAAAGTGCTTCCACTGCACTTTTACTCTTGCTACCGTTCGGTTCCTTAATTCAATTTCTTCCCGCTCCAATATTTGAAGCGGTTATGGAAGGAACTCCCCTTCTGGTTCCACCTGTACCACATTCCAATCAACTATGTGAGAAGCATCATGTATATATCTTTTTAATAATGAAACATGAAACACATTATGAACTCTAACATGGGGTGGTAAGGCCAGCTTGTAAGCCACTGGTCCCACCCTTTCTAATACTTAAAAAGGACCACAATATCTAGGAGCCAGTTTTGCACAACTTCCAGCATAAAGTGTGCTCTTTTTTGGTCTAATACGCAAGTACACATGTTCTCCCACTTTAAATTCTCGGTGTACTCTCTTCTTATCAGCATAGTTTTTCTGGCGATCTTGTGTTGTCTTGATGTTTCTTTGTATCTGTTTCACAATTCTTTCCATCTCTTGTAAGGCATCTAGTCCCAACATTAGTTTATCCTCTGGCTGGGTCCAGCTCAAAGGAGTACGACATTTTCTTCCATAGAGTGCCTCAAATGGACTCATTTTGATGGAGGATTGGTAGCTATTATTATAGGAAAATTCAGCTAAATGGAAGTAGTTTTCCCATTTTGATCGCCTATCCATCACATACATTCTCAGCATGTCCTCCAAAATCTAATTAGTTCTCTCTGTCTGACCGTCGGTCTGAGGGTGATAGGTAGTACTAAAATTTAGCTTAGTGCCCATACCTCCAAATAGACCTTTCCAAAAAGCTGCGGTGAACTTAGCATCTCTATCTGGAGCAATCACCTTTGGGTCCCATGTAATCTTACTATCTCTTTTAAAAACACATTTGCTACTTGGGCTGTCCAAAAAATAGACTTTATAGGTATGAAGTGTGCAGCTTTGGTTAAATTGTCTACTACTACCATCACTGAATCGTGTTGGTATTTAGTTTTGGGTAGCCCTGTTATAAAATCTATAGAAATTGTGTTCCATTTCCATTCTGCAATAGACAAAGGGTTTAGAAGACTAGCAGGATGTTGATGTTCAACTTTAACTAATTGACACTCCATGCCTCTAGCTAAATATTCTACTACATCTCTTTTCATTCCTGGCTAGAACAACTTCTTTTTCAAAGCTGTTAACATTTTCTGATATCCAGGATGCCCTGGATATGGCTGTTTGTGATATTCATCTAGAATCTCTCTTTTCAAGGACTCCACATTGGGGATATATAATCTTTTTTTATAGCAGATTAGCCCTTTTTGGTTTTGTGTGTAATCAATCATCTCTTTCTTTAGTAGTTTCACCTATAGTGTTTCATAATTTGGATCATGGTCTACTGCCTTTTTCACTAATTCTTCTATGTCAAACTGGGCACTACTTCCAATGCTGTTTATATTTTGACAAGCATTTCTTCTTAAGGCATCAAAAATTTTATTTTCTTTTCCTCTGATATGTTTTATATCCATATCAAATTCACTCAGAAAAGATAGCCATTTGGCTTGTCTAGTATTCAAATCAGTTTAGGAAAAGAAATATTTGAGACTATTATGATCAGTCATCAATGTAAATTTTTTTCCAAGGAGATAGTGTCGCTACATTTTCAAGGCATGAATAATAGCAGCTAACTCCAAATCATAAGCACTATAGTTTTGTTCATGTATCTTCAGTTTCCTAGATTCATATGCAATAACCAAATTTTCCTGCAAAAGAACTCCTCCCAACCCCTCTCTATAGGCATCTGTACATACAACAAATTCTTTATCAGGATCTGCAATCTTCAATATAGGGGCTGTAGTAAGTTTTAGTTTTAATTGGTCAAAATTGTTTTGGCATTTTTCAGTCCACTCAAATTTGACACCCTTCCTTTGTAGTGATGTTATGGGATGTGCTATGGCAAAAAATATCTCCACAAATCTGCGATAATAACCTGCAATCCCCATGAAGGATCTCACTGCTGAAAAATCAGTTGGCATAGGCCATTCTTTAATAGATTTTATATTTTTAGGGTCAACAGCAAACCCTTGTTCAGAAATAATATGTCCCAAGTATTGAATCTTGTCTTTATAAAATTCACATTTCCTGAACTTGGCATATAACTGGTTTTCTTTCAGCGTTTGCAACACTATATTCAAGTGTTCTTTGTGTTCCTCCTCACTTTTTGAGTAGACTAAAATGTCATCTATGAACACAAGTACAAATTTATCCAAGTACTTATTTAACACACTGTTCATTAGGCACATAAAGGTGGTAGGGGCATTTGTCAATCCAAAAGGTAGGACTAAAAATTCGTAGTGACCATACCTGGTTCGAAAGTGTAACACCTCTAGTTCAAGAATTTCTTTTTCTTTTTCTTTCTATATGTATATGGATTTCATTATGCTTCCTAAGTTTGGAAATTTGATTTCATCTCTGATTATATTTCCCTTCATTCCTTTGTTATCTCTTTTAATTAAAACAAGGAAATCTCTTTTCCATTACCATGCTTCTAATACTATCCCATATCCCTTATGTTTACCTTACATCTCGGTACATAAGATTTTATGCTTCTTTTTGTAGTCCTATACACAATCATCCATATATAGTTATAACATATATAAAAACACGACACCCATATATAGTTATAACATACTCATGTATATTAATATAAAATCCACATATGTACCTCATGAGATAGAATAGTTAAAGTTTGCATCTACTTTTCATAACACATATATGTACATAATTACCTTTCACCCATGTGCGGCCTATGTATTGATATGCACCACCCATATATATAATTATAGCCTATGCACGCATATGACTATATACTCCACATATATATATCATGAGCTCGAATAAGTTATGGTTCGCATATCTCTTTGGCCTAATATATATAATTATATTTTATATCTACCGTGGTCAAACTATTGGAAGGCATACGTTAATATATATAAAACTCCTTCCGTTGACTTTTGCAAATAGAGACCGGTATTATATCGGTATATAACGTCGATGAATATATATATATTTCTTGTGCAATTACGGTGTATTTTCTCCGCCGAACATCGTGACACTGCATTGTTTATGGATCTATGTAAATAATACACAATAACCATTCTAATTAACCCTTTTGACGATTACATACCATCCACGTAAGTTTGTCGCGGTGGCGATGTAGGGTATTCGAGCTGGTGATCTAATGCCAGATCAGCTCGTCGTTCAATCTTTGTTTTGTTTACTTGTCTAACCCTAATTGTGAACTGTATTGTCGTTATTTACTTACAGATCGTCGACAGATCCGCCACGGCAAGGTTCATCTGTACAGGCTGTAAATACAAAGGTTTCGTATTCCTCCATAACGCTCAGAACTGAGGTTCGACGTGACGGAAATAATATAATAATCGGATTTATTCATCTTACGGCTGTGTATCATGATGGGGTTTCTGAACCAGAGTATGGTTGACGTGATTTCATACGCTGAAGGCGCAACACGCGTACCAGTGATGGGTTGAAAGGTCCACGTCGCACTGCATTTGATTAGATTTGAGCTATCGTGCGAGTTGGGTTTTCCTGGTTCAATGTTATAGCAGGCAAGGACTACGTATCGCCCTGAGCGAGTAGTACCACTGCCGGCGTATATCGTCCTCCCCTGCACATAGTAATACAGCCTGGTACCCTCATAGCGATGTGGCGGGTTTCCTGAATCAATTTCGGGATTCTCTGGAGCTCTGAGCAGGAGAGTTTAGGGTTTTGAGGTTTCCTTTTTATTTGAGGCTCTTACGCCGATTCAGTTGTCTGATTCTTCCTATCTAAATCGAGAATGCTTGCTCATAACCTGCTATTTTGTTTTGAGCAAAGAGGGGAAGCCGTCGACATGCCAGGATGGTTTCAGAAGAACAGCGATCTGTCTTGGTTCCTAGCATGTGTTGATCCGGCAGCGCTCTGCTTGAGTGATACCTACCAGGTGGTTTCTTTTTTCATGGTTGTAAATCTGCTTCTGGGTGTATTTCTTGTAGGAACTCGGTTTCACAGATTTATCATTTTGACGTTTCGTATTTTTTTTTTTCAGGGCAGAACAGGATTCACACTGCTGGCGTTTAGATTCCGTTGGTGCATCGTATGGATTCCTTGTTTAAAATGGTTTCCGTCGATACGACGCAAGGGAGGGAGGAATCCCTACCCGCGGGTAAGCCCAACCGTTTTTGTTCTTGGGTAGCGAGTTAGGCATAAATTTTAAGGCGAGGTGGTTTCACCGTTTCGCTGTCCTTCGAAAGTGATTGCACCTGTCAATCCTTATCTAGGACTGCGGTTATCTCTTTTTCGCTGGACTGTCTTAGCTGGATTATAGTCACGGCGTGTTAATTTCATCCAGCTCGAACTCGTCTGATGATAACTGATGTTCGGTGCAGGATCCGAGTTATGGTTTCAATCTTTCTCATTACTTCGCTAGAGTTCATCGTTTTATCCCTGGTATTTTTAATGATGGGAGCATCCTCCCGATCGTGGTTTATATTATACTGCTGTTGGATGTTTTTGTTTTTGTGGATACTACGTCTGATTTATAAAAAATCTATTTAACACAGTTGAATGCCTCCATAACCAGCGCGAATCATCTGTCTGCTTTCCATACGTAAAAGGACCTACCCTTGCCGCCTTGGATTTTTCTGCCGGTTGGCAGATTTGGTTAACTTCGTAGCACATAACATCTGCCCATGCATCTACAGAACCCTAGTTGACCGCATTAAAATCTTATTCGTAATGCACTTCATTGAAACAATATGGGAAAAGCCGTGGTTTGTTTTGTTTTCTTTCAGTACTGATATTAGGATTTTATTTTCCTTGCATATACATGCATGGAAATCGAATATCAACAACTAATGGTAGCTCTCGACACTTACCCTGCTCCTTATTTTTATTTTTACTAGACTATATATGCGAAATGTCGATAGGTTAATGCGGTTACTTGACTTTAATTTAGTAACATGGCTACGACCTTATTTTCCAGGGTTACAAATAACATGGACATTTAACTGTTTACCAAAGGTATCACGCTTGTATATATAATTTTTCCCAATTGGTTCTTTTATGAATACTCTGTACATTTAAAAAGCGACGGGCGCTGTTACGCTCATATTTATATTTCAATTACTTTTATGAATACATGTGCATTTATAATGCCACGAAAACTATTCCACGTTAATATAATTTGTTTCAGGAATATTTTTTTTTTTATGAATATCTTTATAGGTAGTCGATGACGCTTTAAATAGAGGCCCTTAATAGTACTAAGATATTGATTCTTCTTTTTAAAGGCACATATTTAGATATTCGATGGATTGAGTAACAGTGTGCAGATTAACTTTAGTGCACTAATATTTATATCAATGGTTTAAAGGAAAGTTAAATGCATAATACTCTACCCTGTTATAAGTGTTAAAGCTCTTCTCAAATGTGAAGTTGTTTTGTAGATTCATGAAAATTCATCATACTTGTTCTAAAGTCCTTACCCTTAACTTTGATTTTCTCGTGAGGTATATCTAGATGTAATTAATGGTATTTCACCAAAGGTTCTTAATTACAATTTATTTTTCTAGGATAATTGTTTTCAAGGAGTAAGGGTAAACTTGGATATGAATATCTATCCCCTCATAAATAATATCAAAAACATGTAGAATAGAATTGTTCTTTTATAGTACCAGTATATAGGTTAGAATACTCGTATATCCAATACATAATTGTTTTAATTGTTAGCTGTCTTATATATGCAAAATATATTTCAAGTATCTTGCTTTCTTTCTTTCTGCTACAGAATCGGTATAGTTCAATGCTACTAAAATGTTTCTCTAACTTACACATATGTATATCATGTCATTTTTATTTCTACAGAGAATTCCATAAAATTTAAGCATCTGTAGAGACCAAGAAATTTCAGATTTAAACCGATCTGGGTTTAGAGTTTCTGGAGTTTCTACTTTACAGATTTCTAGTCTACAACTAAACAGAATCTGAAAGGTGAATGCCTTAGTATGGATTCTGTTAAATGTAGTACTAATATCAAATACACCATTGAATAAACTTTTCTATATGTAGCCAATTCATACCATCAAAAAATAGAATAACAAAATTTCAGAACATACCAAAATCTGCAAATGACCAACCTCCCAACCTTAGAGTCCTCTTTATCTCCCAGGACTCACCCCCGAGCAGAGATCACCTCCTAGAACAGATCAACCTCTGATCTGCCTAGGAGCAGCTTATTTAAGCTCATATTTCCCCAAAGCATGTTTCTAATTCTGCGTCGAGAATAGCAGGATGCTTTCTTTCCTGTTTAGCCTAGGCTTCCCATTTTGGGATTCTTTAAAGCTGCTTTAAGCTTTTCCTCAGCTTTTCCAACTTTTTCTCACCTCTTCCCAACTACTCCTCTTCATTGGGGAAATTTAGATTCCTCCTCAAATCTAAATTAATTTCTTTCAAGGATTTTTGAAAGATTTTTGGGGATTTGTTGCCTTATCCATCCTCATGGATTTGGCAAGTGATCTCAAATTCTCTTTTTTTGGTCAAAATGCACAATCATTTTATTTATTTCCTCAAATAAAATATGCAAATACATTCACACCATACTCATCCCTTGGGGTCCACCCCCTTAGGATTAAAGTTCAAATGTCTAACTTTAAAAATTCAACACACAAATTGGGGGTGTTACATATTCCCCCTTTGAAAATAAACACCGTCCTCGGTGTTATTACGCAACTACTAGAGTTCACTTAAACAAAAATGGATATTTCTCCATCATTTCAGCTTCCCTTTCCCAGGTAGCTTCTTCAGCAGTAAAGCGCTTCCACTGCACATTTACTCTGGCCACTGTTCTGTTCCTCAATTCAATTTCTTCCCGCTCCAATATTTGAAGCGGTTCTGGCAGAAACTCCCCTTCTGGTTCCACCTGTAAAACATTCCAATCAACTATGTGAGAATCATCATGCACATATCCTTTTAATAATGAAACATGAAACACATTATGCACTTTAACATGGGGCGGTAAGGCCAGCTTGTAAGCCACTGGCCCCACCCTTTCTAGAATTTCAAAAGGCTCGCAATATCTAGGTGCAAGTTTTGCACAACTCCCAGCATAAAGTGTGCTCTTTTTGGGTTTGATGCGTAAATACACATGATCCCCCACTTTGAATTCTCGGTGCACTCTTTTCTTATCAGCATAGTTTTTCTGGCGATCTTGTGCTATCTTGATATTTCTTTGTATTTGTTTGATAATTCTTTCCATCTCTTGTAGTGCATCTGGTCCCAACAACAGTTTATCCTCTGGTTGACTCCAGCTCAAGGGAGTCCGGCACTTCCTCCCATAAAGTGCCTCAAACGGACTCATCTTAATAGAGGATTGGTAGCTATTGTTATAGGCAAACTCAGCTAAATGCAAATACTCTTCCCATTTTGATGGCCTATTCATCACATACATTCTAAGCATATCTTCTAAAATTTGGTTTGTCCTTTCTGTTTGCCCATCCGTTTGAGGATGGTAAGCAGTACTAAAATTCAGCTTAGTACCCATTCCTGCAAACAATCCTTTCCAAAATGCTGCTGTGAACTTGGCATCCCGATCTGAGACAATCACCTTGGGCACTCCATGAAGCCTTACTATCTCCTTCGGGAAAACATGTGCTACCTGAGCTGTTCCGAAAGTAGATTTCACTGGTATAAAGTGAGCAGCTTTTGTGAGAGTGTCTACTACTACCATTACTGAATCATGTTGATATTTAGTCTTGGGTAACCCTGTTATAAAATCCATGGAAACTGTGTTCCATTTCCACTCTGCTATTGGGAAAGGGTTTAGAAGCCCTGCTGGGTGTTGATGCTCAGCTTTAACCAGTTGACATTCCATACACCTACTTAGATACTCTGCCACATCTTTCTTCATTCCTGTCCAGAAAAACTTCTTTTTCAAGGTAGTTAACATATTTTGATATCCGGGATGTCCTGCATAGGGCTGTTTATGATATTCATCTAGAATTTCTCTTTTCAATGACTCTATATTTGGAATACACAACCTGTTTTTGTAATAGAGCAGCCCTTGTGGGTTTTTAGTGTAATCTGTTTTATCCCTTGTCTGTAATTTCACCAAGAGTGCTTCATAGTTGGGATCTTGAGTTGCTGCTTTTCCCACCAATTCCTCTATCTCCATCTGGGCACTACTCCCAATGTTGTTTAAATGTTGACAAGCATTTCTACTTAAGGCATCAGCAACTTTATTTTCTTTTCCCTTGATATGTTTTATGTCCATATCAAATTCACTTAGAAAAGACAGCCATCTAGCTTGTCTTGCATTCAGGTCAGTTTGGGAAAAAAAATATTTAAGGCTAATATAATCAGTCATCAAGGTGAACTTCTTCCCCAACAGATAGTGCCTCCACATTTTTAAAGCATGAATAACAGCTGCAAATTCCAAATCATATGCACTATAATTCTGTTCATGAGTTTTCAATTTTCTAGACTCATAGGCAATAACTGAATTCTCTTGTAATAGGACTCCTCCTAGTCCCTCTCTGCAAGCATCTGTACATACCACAAACTCTTTATCAGGATCAGCAATTTTTAATATAGGAGATTAAATAAGTTTCTATTTCAATTGTTCGAAACTGTTTTGACATTTTTCAGTCCACACGAACTTAACACCGTTCCTTTGTAATGAGGTTATGGGATTTTCTATAGCAGAAAATTTCTCCACAAATCTGCGATAATAGCCTGCAATTCCCATAAATGATCTTACTGCTGAGACATCAGTGGGAACTGGCCATTCTTTAATGGCTTTTATCTTTTCAGGGTCAACTGCCAAACCTTTTTCAGAAATTATATGACCCAAATATTGAATTTTATCTTGATAAAATTCACATTTACTGAACTTGGCATATAGCTGATTTTCTTTCAAAGTTTGCAATACTATTCTCAGGTGTTCCTTATGTTCTTCCTTATTTTTGGAATAAACTAAGATATCGTCTATGAACACAAGAAAAAATTTGTCCAAATACTTATTCAACACACTGTTCATCAGACACATAAATGTGGCACGGGCATTTGTCAACCCAAAAGGTAGGACTACAAATTCGTAATGCCCATACCTGGTTCGAAATGCTATTTTGCTGATGTCTTCTTCTTTAATTCTAAGCTGGTGATAACCAGTCCTTAGGTCTATCTTGGAAAAGAATGAGGCTCCCCTCACTTGATCAAACATATCATCAATTCTAGGAAGTGGATATCTATTTTTAATAGTCAACTTGTTCAGTTGACGATAGTCAATGCACATCCTAAAAGTTCCATCCTTATTTTTCACAAATAAAACCGGTGCTCCCCATGGAGACACACTTGGTCTTATATTCCCTTTATCTAACAATTCCTGTAATTGCATTTTCAGTTCCATTAGTTCAGGAGGGCTCATTCGATAAGGTGCTCGGGAAACAGGTGTTGCTCCTGGTACCAGATCGATTGAAAAATCAATCTCTCTTTTGGGGGGAAGATGAGGGATTTCCTTGGGAAAGACTTCTTTAAATTGTCTGATGATTGGTATAGCATCCAGTAACTCTTCCTCAGTTTTCTGTTCTATTTCCTCTACATGCACTGCATAGACTTGATGTCCTTTCCTAGCTATTCTTTTCAATTGTAAGGCTGATATTTGTCTTACTGAAATGGATTTTGGTTTCCCTTTTAGTGTAAAAGGTTTCCCTTCTTCATCTACACAATGCAGGGTTTTATTCCAGCAATTCATCAGGGCTTTCTTCTTTTCCATCCAATCCATTCCTATCAGCAAGTCATAGGATCCTAATGGAAATATATTCAAATTTACTTCTGTTGGAAACCCATTTAATTGTATTGCTGTTTTGGGCAGTTTATGTGTGACTTTTCTTTTAGTTCCAGTGGCCAGCTGTACCAACCATGACTACTGAAACTTTTCAGGTTTAATTTTACATTTTTCTACAACTCCAGGACTAATATAACTCAAAGAAGCACCTGGATCAATCAAAACAGTAATAGGTAAGTCAGAAATCTTACCCTCCATTTCCACCATGGTTGCTTGATATTCTGCTTGTCAATTTTCCAATGCTGCACTGATAGTTGGTATATTTCTGGCTATGTCATTTACTGTTGTTGCTTCTCGCTCTCTGCTGATCATGTGTATATTTCGATGGGGACAATCCCTCATCATATGGGGTTCTCCACAGCCCCAACATTTTAGAGGTTCCTTCATTCTGACTGTCCCTTCCTTTTTATTGTTCCCTTCTACTGGTTTGGAACCCACTTGGGACTGAGCAGTTTGACTTTCCTTTGGTTTGCTGAACTTTTTCCTTTGATGATCTCTACCAAAATTCCTTAAATATGCTGGTTTTGGTCTTTTTCCTTTGAACTCACCCTTGTTCAGCCAGCTCTTCCCTTGTCCCGCTTTACCTTTAAACTGCTGATAGCATAATCTTGCTTTTCTAACAGCTTCATCCATGGTTTTTGGGTTGTCAAATTCAATTTTCTCCTTGTAAACAGTAGGCAAACAATTTAAAAACCTTTGTACTTTTGCCTTTTCTTCCCTAATGTAAGGAACATACCTCAGTAAATTAGTAAACTTAGTGACAAACTCAGCAATAGTGAGTTGCCCTAGCCTAAGTTCATGGAATTCTTTTGCTTTATCGTCATAATAACGTTCATTCAAATAACGACTTTTGAACTTAGTATGAAAATCTTCCCAAGTCACTGTCTTTTCATCAATGGCATGTACCATTTTTGTCTCTTCCCACCAGATTGTAGCTTTTCCTTGTAGCTAGTACACAGCTAATCTAGCCTTCAGATTGCTCTCATATTCATAGACTTGGAAATACTTGATCATGTTCAGCAACCAAGCTTCAGCATCCTCCTCCTTCTCTCCATCATAGGAGGGAGGTTTGATCTTTCTAAATTCTCCATGCAACTCTCTTTTCTGCTTATGTTTATTTCTAGCTGCATCCTCATCCTCAGATTCATCCATCTTTCTTTTTCCAAAACCTTCACCCTCCTGGCTGTTCTGGGAAGTTAGCTCTCTAATGAGCTTTTCCTGCTCCTTACTGGCCGATGACAACATGTCATTTTGGCTTCTTAATTCAGCCAACTCTCGTTGCATCCGGTGCAACATAGCCAGTACCGGGGCATTGGGATCTGGAGTAGCAAACTCATCCCGCAGATCCACATAAATCCCTTCACCTTCAGCCATTTCCACTGTACACACTTACAACACAGATTAGCAATAGTTTATAAACTTCAGAAAAAAAAAACAACATATGTAATAAGTAGTGAGCACAAAATTGACAGCCCAATTTTTTTTACCAGTGCTCCGATACCACTTGTAACACCTCTAGTTCAAGAATTTTTTTTTTTTTTCTTTCTATATGTATATGGATTTGATTATGCTTCCTAAGTTTGGAAATTTTATTTCATCTCTGATTATATTTCCCTTCATTCCTTTGTTATCTCTTTTAATTAAAACAAGGAAATCTCTTTTGCATTACCATGCTTCTAATACTATCCCATATGCCTTATGTTTACCTTACATCTCGGTACATAAGATTTTATGCTTCTTTTTGTAGTCCTATACACAATCATCCATATATAGTTATAACATATATAAAAACACGACACCCATATATAGTTATAACATACTCATGTATATTAATATAAAATCCACATATGTACCTCATGAGATAGAATAGTTAAAGTTTGCATCAACTTTTCATAACACATATATGTACATAATTACCTTTCACCCATGTGCGGCCTATGTATTGATATGCACCACCCATATATATAATTATAGCCTATGCACGCATATGACTATATAATCCACATATATATATCATGAGCTCGAATAAGTTATGGTTCTCATATCTCTTTGGCCTAATATATATAATTATATTTTATATCTACCGTGGTCAAACTATTGGAAGGCATACGTTAATATATATAAAACTCCTTCCGTTGACTTTTGCAAATAGAGACCGGTATTATATCGGTATATAACGTCGATGAATATATATATATTTCTTGTGAAATTACGGTGTATTTTCTCCTCCAAACATCGTGACACTGCATTGTTTATGGATCTATGTAAATAATACACAATAACCATTCTAATTAACCCTTTTGACGATTACATACCATCCACGTAAGTTTGTCGCGGTGGCGATGTAGGGTATTCGAGCTGGTGATGTAATGCCAGATCAGCTTGTCGTTCAATCTTTGTTTTGTTTACTGGTCTAACCCTAATTGTGAACTATATTGGCATTATTTACTTACAGATCATCGACAGATCCGCAACGGAAAGGTTCATCTGTACAGGCTGTAAATACAAAGGTTGCGTATTCCGCCATAACGCTCAGAACTGAGGTTCGACGTGACGAAAATAATATAATAATCGGATTTATTCATCTTACGGCTATGTATCATGATGGGGTTTCTGAACCAGAGTATGGTTGACGTGATTTCATACGCTGAAAGCGCAACACGCGTACCAGTGATGGGTTGAAAGTTCCGTGTCGCACTGCATTTGATTAGATCTGAGCTATCGTGCGAGTTGGGTTTTCCTGGTTCAATGTTATAGCAGGCAAGGACTACGTATCGCCCTGAGCGAGTAGTACAACTGCCGGTGTATATCGTCCTCCCCTGCACATAGTAATACAGCCTGGTACCCTCATAGCGATGTGGCGGGTTTCCTGAATCAATTTCAGGATTCTCTGGAGCTCTGAGTAGGAGAGTTTAGGGTTTTGAGGTTTCCTTTTTATTTGAGGCTCTTACACCGATTCAGTTGTCCGATTCTTCCTATCTAAATCGAGAATGCTTGCTCATAACCTGCTATTTTGTTTTGAGCAAAGAGGGGAAGCCGTCGACATGCCAGGATGGTTTCAGAAGAACAGGGATCTGTCTCGGTTCCTAGCATGTGTTGATCCGGCAGTGCTCTGCTTGAGTGATACCTACCAGGTGGTTTTTTTTTTCAAGGTTGTAAATCTGCTTCTTGGTGTATTTCTTGTAGGAACTCGGTTTCACAGATTTATCATTTTGACATTTCGTATTTTTTTTTTCAGGGCAGAACAGGATTCACACTGCTGGTGTTTAGATTCCGTTGGTGCATCGTATGGATTCCTTGTTTAAAATGGTTTCCGTCGATACGACGCAAGGGAGGGAGGAATCCCTACCCGCAGGTAACCCCAACCGATTTTGTTCTTGGGTAGCGAGTTAGGAATAAATTTTAAGGCGAGGTGGTTTCACCGTTTCGCTGTCCTTCGAAAGTGACTGCACCTGTCAATCCTTATCTAGGACTGCGGTTATCTCTTTTTCGTTGGACTGTCTTAGCCGGATTATAGTCATGGCGTGTTAATTTCATCCGGCTCGAACTCGTCTGATGATAACTGATGTTTGGTGCAGGAATCGAGTTATGGTTTCAATCTTTCTCATTACTTCGCTAGAGTTCATCATTTTATCCCTGGTATTTTTAATGATGGGAGCATCCTCCCGATCGTGGTTTATATTATACTGCTGTTGGATGTTTTTGTTTTTGTGGATACTACGTATGATTTATAAAAAATCTATTTAACAGAGTTGAATGCCTCCATAACCAGCGCGAATCATCTGTCTGCTTTCCATACGTAAAAGGACCTACCCTTGCCGCGTTGGATTTTTCTGCCGGTTGGCAGATTTGGTTAACTTCGTAGCACATAACATCTGCCCATGCATCTACAGAACCCTAGTTGACCGCATTAAAATCTTATTCGTAATGCACTTCATTGAAACAATATTGGAAAAGCCGTGGTTTGTTTTGTTTTCTTTCAGTACTGATATTAGGATTTTATTTTCCTTGCATATACATGCATGGAAATCGAATATCAACAACTAATGGTAGCTCTCGACACTTACCCTGCTCCTTATTTTTATTTTTACTAGACTATATATGCGAAATGTCGATAGGTTAATGCGGTTACTTGACTTTAATTTAGTAACATGGCTACGACCTTATTTTCCAGGGTTACAAATAACATGGACATTTAACTGTTTACCAAAGGTATCACGCTTGTATATATAATTTTTCCCAATTGGTTCTTTTATGAATACTCTGTACATTTAAAAAGCGACGAGCGCTGTTACGCTCATATTTATATTTCAATTACTTTTATGAATACATGTGCATTTATAATGCCACGAAAACTATTCCACGTTAATATAATTTGTTTCAGGAATATTTTTTTTTTTTATGAATATCTTTATAGGTAGTCGATGATGCTTTAAATAGAGGCCCTTAATAGTGCTAAGATATTGATTCTTCTTTTTAAAGGCACCTATTTAGATATTCGATGGATTGAGTAACGGTGTGCAGATTAACTTTAGTGCACTAATATTTCTATCAATGGTTTAAAAGAAAGTTAAATGCAGAATACTCTACCATGTTATAAGTGTTAAAGCTCTTCTCAAATGTGAAGTTGTTTTGTAGATTCATGAAAATTCATCATACTTGTTCTAAAGTCCTTACCCTTAACTACCTGATAGTCGTGAGGTATATCAGTGTAATTAAGGGTATTTCACCAAGGTTCTTAGTTAACAATTTATTTTGCTAGGATAATTGTTGTTCAAGAGTAGGGATAAACTTGAATATGAATATATATATCCTCACAAGTATTTTCAAAATCATATAGAATAGAATTGTTCTTTCCAACACTCTTACATAGGTTAGAATACTCGTATATCCAATACATAATTGTTTTAATTGTTAGTTGTCTTATATATGCAACCTATATTTCAAGTATCTTGCTTTCTTTCTTTCTGCTACAGAATCAGTATAGTTCAATGCTACTAAAATGTTTCTCTAACTTACACATAAGTATATCATGTCATTTTTATTTCTACAGAGAATTCCATAAAATTTAAGCATCTGTAGAGACCAAGAAATTTCAGATTTAAACCAATCTGGGTTTAGAGTTTCTGGAGTTTCTACTTTACAGATTTCTAGTCTACAACTAAACAGAATCTGAAAGGTGAATGCCTTAGTATGGATTCTGTTAAATGTAGTACTAATATCAAATACACCATTGAATTAAATTTTCTATATGTAGCCAATTCATACCATCAAAAAATAGAATAACAAAATTTCAGAACATACCAAAATCTGCAAATGACCAACCTCCCAACCTTAGAGTCCTCTTTATCTCCCAGGACTCACCCCCGAGAAGAGATCACCTCCTAGAACAGATCAACCTCTAATCTGTCTAGGAGCAGCTTATTTAAGCTCATAATTCCCCAAAGCATGTTTCTAATTCTGCGTCCAGAATAGCAGGATGCTTTCTTTCTCTGTTTAGCCTGAGCTTCCCATTTGTGGATTCCTTAAAGCTGCTTTAAGCTTTTCCTCAGCTTTTCCAGCTTTTCTCACCTCTTCCCAACTACTCCTCTTCATTGGGGAAATTCAGATTTATCCTTAAATCTAAATAAATTTCTTTCAAGGATTTTTTTGAAAGATTTTTGGGGATTTGTTGCCTTATCCATCCTCATGTATTTTGGCAAGTGATATCAATTCTCTTTTTTGGTCAAAATGCACAATCATTTTATTTATTTCCTCAAATAAAATATGCCAATACATTCACACCATAGTCATCCCTTGGGGTCCACCCCTTTAGGATTAAAGTTCAAATGTCTAACTTTAAAAATTCAACACACTTATTGGGGGGTACATTACATATTCCCCCTTTGAAATAAACTGTCCTGGGTGTTATTACGTAACTACTAGAGTTCATGAAAACAAAAATGGATATTTCTCCATCATTTCAGCTTCCCTTTCCCGGGAGTAGCTTCTTCGGCGATAAAGTGCTTCCACTGCACTTTTACTCTGGCCACTGTTCTGTTCCTCAATTCAATTTCTTCCCGCTCCAATATTTGAAGCGGTTCTGGCAGAAACTCCCCTTCTGGTTCCACCTGTACAACATTCCAATCCACTATGTGAGAATCATCATGCACATATCCTTTTAATAATGAAACATGAAACACATTATGCACTTTAACATGGGGCGGTAAGGCCAGCTTGTAAGCCACTGGCCCCACCCTTTCTAGAATTTCAAAAGGCCCGCAATATCTAGGTGCAAGTTTTTCACAACTCCCAGCATAAAGTGTGCTCTTTTTGGGTTTGATGCGTAAATACACATGATCCCCCACTTTGAATTCTCGGTGCACTCTTTTCTTATCAGCATAGCTTTTCTGGCGATCTTGTGCTATCTTGATATTTCTTTGTATTTGTTTGACAATCTTTTCCATCTCCTGTAGTGCATCTGGTCCCAACACCAGTTTATCCTCTGGTTGACTCCAGCTCAAGGGAGTACGGCACTTTCTCCCATAAAGTGCCTCAAACGGACTCATCTTAATAGAGGATTGGTAGCTATTATTATAGGCAAACTCAGCTAAATGCAGATACTCTTCCCATTTTGATGGCCTATCCATCACATACATTCTCAGCATATCTTCTAAAATTTGGTTTGTCCTTTCTATTTGCCCATCAGTTTGAGGATGGTAAGCAGTACTAAAATTCAGCTTAGTACCCATTCCTGCAAACAATCCTTTCCAAAATGCTGTTGTGAACTTGGCATCCCGATCTGAGACAATCACCTTGGGCACTCCATGAAGCCTTACTATCTCCTTCAGGAAAACATGTGCTACCTGAGCTGTTCCGAAAGTAGATTTCACTGGTATAAAGTGAGCAGCTTTTGTGAGAGTGTCTACTACTACCATTACTGAATCATGTTGATATTTAGTCTTGGGTAACCCTGTTATAAAATCCATGGAAACTGTGTCCCATTTCCACTCTGCTATTGGGAAAGGGTTTAGAAGCCCTGCTGGGTGTTGATGCTCAACTTTAACCAGTTGACATTCCATACACCTACTTAAATACTCTGCCACATCTTTCTTCATTCCTGGCCAGAACAAGTTCTTTTTCAAGGCAGTTAACATCTTTTGATATCCGGGATGTCCTGCATAGGGCTGTTTATGATATTCATCTAGAATTTCTCTTTTCAATGACTCTATATTTGGAATATACAACCTGTTTTTGTAATAGAGCAGCCCTTGTGGGTTTTTAGTGTAATCTGTTTTATCCCTTGTCTGTAATTTCACCAAGAGTGCTTCATAGTTGGGATCTTGAGTTGCTGATTTTCCCACCAATTCTTCTATCTCCATCTGGGCACTACTCCCAATGCTGTTTAAATGTTGACAAGCATTTCTACTTAAGGCATCAACAACTTTATTTTCTTTTCCCTTGATATGTTTTATGTCCATATCAAATTCACTTAGAAAAGACAGCCATCTGGCTTGTCTTGCATTCAGGTCAGTTTGGGAAAAGAAATATTTAAGGCTAATATGATCAGTCATCAATGTGAACTTCTTCCCCAGCAGATAGTGCCTCCACATTTTTAAAGCATGAATAACAGCTGCAAATTCCAAATCATATGCACTATAATTCTGTTCATGAGTTTTCAATTTTCTAGACTCATAGGCAATAACTGAATTTTCTTGTAATAGGACTCCTCCTAGTCCCTCTCTGCAAGCATCTGTACACACCACAAACTCTTTATTAGGATCAGCAATTTTTAATATAGGAGCTGAAATAAGTTTCTGTTTCAATTGTTCGAAACTGTTTTGACATTTGTCAGTCCACACGAACTTAACACCCTTCCTTTGTAATGAGGTTATGGGATTTGCTATAGCAGAAAATTTCTCCACAAATCTGTGATAATAGCCTGCAATTCCCATAAATGATCTTACTGCTGAGACATCAGTGGGACCTGGCCATTCTTTAATGGCTTTTATCTTTTCAGGGTCAACTGCCAACCCTTTTTCAGAAATTATATGACCCAAATATTGAATTTTATCTTGATAAAATTCACATTTACTGAACTTGGCATATAGCTGATTTTCTTTCAAAGTTTGCAATACTATTCTCAGGTGTTCCTTATGTTCTTCCTCATTTTTGGAATAAATTAAGATATCGTCTATGAACACAAGAACAAATTTGTCCAAATACTTATTCAACACACTGTTCATCAGACACATAAATGTGGCAGGGGCATTTGTCAACCCAAAAGGTAGGACTACAAATTAGTAATGCCCATACCTGGTTCGAAATGTTGTTTTGCTGATGTCTTCTTCTTTAATTCTAAGCTGGTGATAACCAATCCTTAGGTCTATCTTGGAAAAGACTGAGGCTCCCCTCACTTGATCAAACAGATCATCAATTCTAGGAAGTGGATATCTATTTTTAATAGTCAACTTGTTCAGTTGACGATAGTAAATGCACATCCTAAAAGTTCCATCCTTCTTTTTCACAAATAAAACCGGTGCTCCCCATGGAGACACACTTGGTCTTATATTCCCTTTATCTAACAATTCCTGTAATTTCATTTTCATTTCCATTAGTTCAGGAGGGCTCATTCGATAAGGTGCTCGGGAAACAGGTGTTGCTCCTGGTACCAGATCGATTGAAAAATCAATCTCTCTTTTGGGGGGAAGATGAGGGATTTCCTTGGGAAAGACTTCTTTAAATTCTCTGATGACTGGTATATCATCCAGTAACTCTTCCTCAGTTTTCTGTTCTATTTCCTCTACATGCACTGCATAGACTTGGTGTCCTTTCCTAGCTATTCTTTTCAATTGTAAGGCTGATATTTGTCTTACTGAAATGGATTTTGGTTTCCCTTTTAGTGTAAAAGGTTTCCCTTCTTCATCTACACAATGCAGGGTTTTATTCCAGCAATTCATCAGGGCTTTCTTCTTTTCCAGCCAATCCATTCCTATCAGCAAGTCATAGGATCCTAATGGCAATATATTCAAATTTACTTCTGTTGGAAACCCATTTAATTGTATTGCTGTTTTGGGAAGTTTATGTGTGACTTTTCTTTTAGTTCCAGTGGCCAGCTATACCAACCATGACTGCAGAAACTTTTCAGGTTTAATTTTACATTTTTCTACAACTCCAGGACAAATATAACTCAAAGAAGAACCTGGATCAATCAAAACAGTAATAGGTAAGTCAGAAATCTTACCCTCCATTTCCACCATGGTTGCTTGATATTCTGCTTGTCAATTTTCCAATGCTGCACTGATAGTTGGTATATTTCTGGCTATGTCATTTACTGTTGTTGCTTCTCGCTCTCTGCTGATCATGTGTATATTTCGATGGGGACAATCCCTCATCATATGGGGTTCTCCACAGCCCCAACATTTCAGAGGTTCCTTCATTCTGACTGTCCCTTCCTTTTTATTGTTCCCTTCTACTGGTTTTGAAACCACTTGGGACTGAGCAGTTTGACTTTCCTTTGGTTTGCTGAACTTTTTCCTTTGATGATCTCTACCAAAATTCCTTAAATATGCTGGTTTTGGTCTTTTGCCTTTAAACTCACCCTTGTTCAGCCAACTCTTCCCTTGTTCCGCTTTACCTTTAAACTACTGATAGCATAATCTTGCTTTTCTAACAGCTTCATCCATGGTCTTTGGGTTGTCAAATTCAATTTTCTCCTTGTAAACAGTAGGCAAACAATTTAAAAACCTTTGTACTTTTGCCTTTTCTTCCCTAATGTAAGGAACATACCTCAGTAAATTAGTAAACTTAGTGACAAACTCATCAATAGTGAGCTGCCCTAGCCTAAGTTCATGGAACTCTTTTGCTTTATCGTCATAATAACGTTCATTCAAATAACGACTTTTGAACTTAGTCTGAAAATCTTCCCAAGTAACTGTCTTTTCATCAATGGCATGTACCATTTTTGTCTCTTCCCACCAGAGTGTAGCTTTTCCTTGTAGCTGGTACACAGCTAATCTAGCCTTCAGATTGCTCTCATATTCATAGACTTGGAAATACTTGATCATGTTCAGCAACCAAGCTTCAGCATCCTCCTCCTTTTCCCCATCATAGAAGGGAGGTTTGATCTTTCTAAATTCTCCCTGCAACTCTCTTTTCTGCTTCTATTGATTTCTAGCTGCATCCTCATCCTCAGATTCCTCCATCTTTCTTTTTCCAGAACCCTCGCCCTCCTGGCTGTTCCGGGAAGTTAGCTCTCTGATGAGCTTTTCCTGCTCCTTACTGGCGGATGACAACAGGTCATTTTGGCTTCTTAATTCAGCCAACTCTCGTTGCATCCGGTGCAACATAGCCAGTACCGGGGCATTGGGATCTGGAGTAGCAAACTCATCCCGCAGATCCACATAAATCTCTTCACCTTCAGCCATTTCAACTGTACACACTTACAACCCAGATTAGCAAAGTTTATAAACTTCAGAAAAAAAAAATATGTAATAAGCAGTGAGCACAAAATGACAGCCCAATTGCTGTAACTAGGGCTCCGATACCATTTGTAACACCTCTAGTTAAAGGATTTTTTTTTTTTTTTCGTTATATGTATATGGATTTCATTATGCTTCCTAGTTTGGGAATTTGATTTCATATCTGATTATATTTCCCTTCATTCCTTTGTTATCTCTTTTAATTAAAACAAGGAAATCTCTTTTCCATTACCATGCTTCTAATACTATCCCATATACCTTATGTTTACATTACATCTCGGTACATAAGATTTTTTTTTTTTTTTTTTTTTTTGCTTCTTTTTGTAGTCCTATACACACTCATCTATATATAGTTCCCCCATATATAGTTATAACATACTCATGTATATTAATATAAAATCCACATATGTACATCATGAGATAGAATAGTTAAAGTTTTGCATCCACTTTTCATAACACATATATGTATATAATTACCTTTCACCGACGTGCGGCCTATGTATTGATATGCACCACCCATATATATAATTATAGCTTATGCACGCATGTGAATATATACTCCACATATATATATCATGAGCTCGAATAAATTATGGTTCGCATATCTCTTTGGCCTAATATATATAATTATATTTTATATCTACCGTGGTCAAACTATTGGAAGGCATACGTTAATATATAATAAACTCCTTCCTTTTGACTTTTACCAAATAGAGACGGTAATATATCGGTATATAACGTCGATGAATATATATATTTCTTGTGCAATTACGGTGTATTTTTCTCATAGAGATATCCATTGACCTACATTGTTTATGGATCTATGTAAATAACACACAATAACCATTCCTAATTTAACCCTTTTGACGCTCACATACCATCCACGTAAGTTTGTCACGGTGGCGATGTAGGGTATTCGAGCTGGTGATGTAATGCCAGATCAGCTCGTCGTTCAAACTTGGTTTTGTTTACTAGTCTAACCCTAATTGTGAATTGTAATGGTGTTATGTACTTACAGATCGTCGACAGATCCGCCACCGCAAGGTTGATATGTACAGGCTGTAAATACAAGGGTTGCGCATTCCGCCATAACGCTCAGAACTGAGGTTCGACGTGACGGAGATAATATAATAATCGGATTTATTCACCTTACGGCTGTGTATCATGATGGGGTTTCTGAACCAGAGTATGGTTGATGTGATTTCATACGCTGAAAGCTCAACAAGCGTACCAGTGATGGGTTGAAAGGTCCGCATCGCACTACACTTGATTAGATCTGAGCTATCGTGCGAGTTGGGTTTTTCCTGGTTCAATGTTATAGCAGGCAAGGAATACGTATCGCCCTGAGCGAGTAGTATCACTGCCAGCGTATATCGTCCTCCCCTGCACATAGTAATATAGCCTGGTACCCTCATAGCAATGTGGCGGGTTTCCTGAATCAATTTCGGGATTCTCTGGAGCTCGGAGCAGGAGAGTTTAGGGTTTTGAGGTTTCCTTTTTATTTGAGGCTCTTACGCCGATTCAGTTGTCCGATTCTTCCTATCTAATTCGAGGATGCTTGCTCATAACCTGCTATTTTGTTTCGAGAAAAGAGGGAAAGCCGTCGACCTGCCATGATGGTTTCCGAAGAACAGGGATCTGTCTCGGTTCCTAGCATGTGATGATCCGGCATCCATCAGGGTTTCGACCAGCGAGGGTAACTCCTCGGTGCGAACAGTAAAATCGTCCCATGCAAATGTGGGTTGGATTCGTATCGACTTGTTTTAGAACTCTCATGGTCGGTAAATCTTACTGTCAAAATCCCCTTTTCTAATCCGAGATTTGGAGTTTAAATCATCATTCTATTCGGTGTTACGTGGGCTTACTATTCTGGCGTTCTCTCGTTTTTATGTATTACTGTTAGTCAAAAATTAAATTAAGAAAAAGTTCGAGGCAGATCTGTTTTGTTTTTTTTTTCTTTCTATGACTCTACCATACTACTTGATGTGTCGTTTAATGTATACCTACCGGTATTACACTAAATCCAAAACATGCGGCATTCTTTTCATAGCACTTCTCTGCAATTAGATTCGATTTATATGTATATACAAATCATAGGTAGGTTCCGTTATTATATTTTGTTTGTAGGTCATATGTATATTAGATAAGCTCTTAGATCAACGCTTATATTAGATTTGCCTAGGTATATATGTATAGTTTGTTGTCGAGGGTATCCAAGCCCAAAGGACAGTTTTTTTGATACCTCGGAATATATCTATACTTGTGACTTAATTAAAATCTTTTTGATATACCTATATGTAAATATAGATATACGGTTAGGATATTGTTAATTTATCTCAAGTCTAATTTATTTCAAAGGTTATAACTAATGTTAATCATGAAAAATCTATTTAACATAGTTGAATGCCTTCCTAACCAGCGCGAATCATCTGTCTGCTTTCCATTCGTAACAGGACCTACCCTTGCCGCGTTGGATTTTTCTGCCGGTTGGCAGATTTGGTTTACTTAGTAGCACATAATATCTGCCCATGCATCTACAGAACCCTAGTTGAACGCATTAAAATCTTATTCGTAATGCACTTCATTCCAACAATATGGAAAAGTCGTGGTTTGTTTTGTTTTCTTTCAGTACTGATATTAGGATTTTATTTTCCTTGCATATACATGCATGGAAATCGAGTATCAACAATTTATGGTAGCTCTCGACACTTACCCTGCTCCTTATTTTTTTTTTCTAGACCATATATGCGAAATGTCGATAGGTTAATGCGTTTACTTGACTTTAAAGTTAATAACATGGCTACAACCTTATTTTCCAGGGTTACAAATAACATGGACGTTTAACTGTTTACCAAAGGTATCACGCTTGTATATACAATCTTTTTCCAATAGGTTCTTTTATGAATACTCTGTACATTTAAAAAGCGGCGGACGCTGTTATGCTCATTTTTCAAACACTTTTATGAATACAGGTGCATTTATAATGCCATGAAAAACTATTCCACGTTCATATAATTTGTTTCAGAATTTTTTTATTTTTATTTTTTTTTTAATTTTTTTTTTTTAAAGGCCCTATTTAGATATTCGATGGATTGAGTAATGGTGTGCAGATTAAATTTATTGCACTAATATTTCTATCAATGGTTTAAAAGAAAGTTAAATGCAGAATACTCTACCCTGTTATAAGTGTTAAAGCTCTTCTCAAATGTGAAGTTGTTTTGTAGATTCATGAAAATTCATCATACTTGTTCTAAAGTCTTTACCCTTAACTTTGATTTTCTCGTGAGGTATATCTAGATGAAATTAATGGTATGTCACCAAAGGTTCTTAGTTACAAGTTATTTTGCTAGGATAATTGTTTTCAAGGAGTAAGGGTGAACTTGGATATGAATATCTATCCCCTCATAAATAATATCAAAAGCATGTAGAATAGAATTGTTCTTTTATGGTACCATTATATAGGTTAGAATACTCGTATATCCAATACATAATTGTTTTAATTGTTAGTTGTCTTATATATGCAACCTATATTTCAAGTATCTTTCTTTCTTTCTTTCTGCTACAGAATCGGTATAGTTCAATGCAACTAAAATGTTTCTCTAACTTACACATAAGTATATCATGTCATTTTTATTTCTACAGAGAATTCCATAAAATTTAAGCATCTGTAGAGGCCAAGTAACTTCAGATTTAAACCGACCTGGGTTTAGAGTTTCTGGAGTTTCTACTCTATGGATTTCTGGTCTACAACTTAATAGAATCTGGAAGGTGAATGCCTTAGGTTGGATTCTGTTAAATGTAGTACTATCATCAGACACACCATTTACTTAATTTTTCTATATGTAGCCAATTCATACCATCAGAAAATAGAATAACAAAATTTCAGAACATACCACAATCTGCAAATGACCAACCTCCCAACCTTAGAGTCCTCTTTATCTCCCGGGACTCACCCCCGAGCAGAGATCACCTCCTAGAACAGATCAACCCCTGATCGGCTTAGGAGCAGCTTATTTAAGCTCATAATTCCCCAAAGCATGTTTCTAATTCTGCGTCCAGAATAGCAGGATGCTTTCTTTCCTGTTTAGCCTAGGCTTCCCATCTTGGGATTCTTTAAAGCTGCTTTAAGCTTTTCCTCATCTTTTCCAGCTTTTCTTTACCTCTTCCCAACTACTCCTCTTCATTGGGGAAATTTAGATTCCTCCTCAAATCTAAATTAATTTCTTTCAAGGATTTTTGAAAGATTTTTGGGGATTTGTTGCCTTATCCATCCTCATGGATTTGGCAAGTGATCTCAAATTCTCTTTTTTTGGTCAAAATGCACAATCATTTTATTTATTTCCTCAAATAAAATATGCAAATACATTCACACTATATTCATCCCTTGGGGTCCACCCCCTTAGGATTAAAAGTTCAATGTCTAACTTTAAAATTCAACACACAAATTGGGGGTGTTACATATTCCCCCTCTGGAAATAAACACCGTCCTCGGTGTTGTTATTCAACTACTAAAGTTCAGTTAAACAAAAATGGATATTTCTCCATTATTTCAGCTTCCCTTTCCCAGGTGGCTTCTTCAGCAGTAAAGTGCTTCCACTGCACCTTTACTCTGACCACTGTTCTGTTTCTCAATTCAATTTCTTCCCGCTCCAATATTTGAAGTGGTTCTGGCAGAAACTCCCCTTCTGGTTCCACCTGTACAACATTCCAATCAACTATGTGAGAAGCATCATGCACATATCTTTTTAATAATGAAACATGAAACACATTATGCACTCTAACATGGGGTGGTAAGTCCAGCTTGTAAGCCACTGGTCCCACCCTTTCTAGAATTTCAAAAGGCCCACAATATCTAGGTGAAATTTTTGCACAACTTCCAGCATAAAGTGTGCTCTTTTTGGGTTTGATGCGTAAATACACATGATCCCCCACTTTGAATTCTCGGTGCACTCTTTTCTTATCAGCATAGCTTTTTTGGCGATCTTGTGCTATCTTGATATTTCTTTGTATCTGTTTGATAATTATTTCCATCTCTTGTAGTGCATCTAGTCCCAACACCAGTTTATCCTCTGGTTGACTCCAGCTCAAGGGAGTCCGGCACTTCCTCCCATAGAGTGCCTCAAACGGACTCATCTTAATAGAGGATTGGTAGCTATTGTTATAGGCAAACTCAGCTAAATGCAGATACTCTTCCCATTTTGATGGCCTATCCATCACATACATTCTCAGCATATCTTCTAAAATTTGGTTTGTCCTTTCTGTTTGCCCATCAGTTTGAGGATGGTAAGCAGTACTAAAATTCAGCTTAGTACCCATTCCTGCAAACAATCCTTTCCAAAATGCTGCTGTGAACTTGGCATCCCGATCTGAGACAATCACCTTGGGCACTCCATGAAGCCTTACTATCTCCTTCAGGAAAACATGTGCTACCTGAGCTGTTCCGAAAGTAGATTTCACTGGTATAAAGTGAGAAGCTTTTGTGAGAGTGTCTACTACTACCATTACTGAATCATGTTAATATTTAGTCTTGGGTAACCCTGTTATAAAATCCATGGAAACTGTGTCCCATTTCCATTCCGCAATTGGCAAAGGGTTTAGAAGCCCTGCTGGGTGTTGATGCTCAACTTAACCAATTGACATTCCATACACCTACTTAGATACTCTGCCACATCTTTCTTCATTCCTGGCCAGAACAACTTCTTTTTCAAGGTAGTTAACATCTTTTGATATCCGGGATGTCCTGCATAGGGCTGTTTATGATATTCATCTAGAATTTATCTTTTCAATGACTCTATATTTGGAATATACAACCTGTTTTTGTAATAGAGCAGCCCTTGTGGGTTTTTAGTATAATCTGTTTTATCCCTTGTCTGTAATTTCACCAAGAGTGCTTCATAGTTGGGATCTTGAGTTACTGCTTTGCCCACCAATTCCTCTATCTCCATCTGGGCACTACTCCCAATGTTGTTTAAATGTTGACAAGCATTTCTACTTAAGGCATCAACAACTTTATTTTCTT
Organism: Pinus albicaulis; assembly: GCA_034641835.2. NCBI lineage: Eukaryota > Viridiplantae > Streptophyta > Pinopsida > Pinales > Pinaceae > Pinus > Pinus albicaulis. The sequence continues at coordinate 11,838,645 of CM076574.1, forward strand.
TTCCCTTGATATGTTTTATGTCCATATCATATTCACTTAGAAAAGACAGCCATCTGGCTTGTCTTGCATTCAGGTCAGTTTGGGAAAAGAAATATTTAAGGCTAATATGATCAGTCATCAATGTGAACTTCTTCCCCAGCAGATAGTGCCTCCACATTTTTAAAGCATGAATAACAACTGCAAATTCCAAATCATATGCACTATAATTCTGTTCATGTGTTTTCAATTTCCTAGACTCATAGGCAATAACTGAATTTTCTTGCAATAGGACTCCTCCTAGCCCCTCTCTGCAAGCATCTGTACATACCACAAACTCTTTATCAGGATCAGCAATTTTTAATATAGGAGCTAAAATAAGTTTCTGTTTCAATTGTTCGAAACTGTTTTGACATTTTTCAGTCCACACAAACTTGCCACCCTTCCTTTGTAATGAGGTTATGGGATTTTCTATAGCAGAAAATCTCTCCACAAATCTGCGATAATAGCCTGCAATTCCCATAAATGATCTTACTGCTGAGACATCAGTGGGAGCTGGCCATTCTTTAATGGCTTTTATCTTTTCAGGGTCAACTGCCAACCCTTTTTCAGAAATTATATGACCCAAATATTGAATTTTATCTTTATAAAATTCACATTTACTGAACTTGGCATATAGCTGATTTTCTTTCAAAGTTTGCAACACTATTCTCAGGTGTTCCTTATGTTCTTCCTCATTTTTGGAATAAACTAAGATATCATCTATGAACACAAGAACAAATTTGTCCAAATACTTATTCAACACACTGTTCATCAGACACATAAATGTGGCAGGGGCATTTGTCAACCCAAAAGGTAGGACTACAAATTCGTAATGCCCATACCTGGTTCGAAATGCTGTTTTGCTGATGTCTTCTTCTTTAATTCTGAGCTGGTGATAACCAGTCCTTAGGTCTATCTTGGAAAAGACTGAAGCTCCTCTCACTTGATCAAAAAGATCATCAATTCTAGGAAGTGGATATCTATTCTTAATGGTCAATTTGTTCAGCTGACGATAGTCAATGCACATCCTAAAAGTTCCATCCTTCTTTTTTACAAATAAAACCGGGGCTCCCCAAGGAGACACACTCGGCCTGATATACCCTTTATCTAACAATTCCTGTAATTGCATTTTTAGTTCCATTAGTTCAGGAGGGCTCATTCGATAAGGTGCTCGGGAAACAGGTGTTGCTCCTGGTACCAGATCGATTGAAAAATCAATCTCTCTTTTGGGGGGAAGATGAGGGATTTCCTTGGGAAAGACTTCTTTAAATTCTCTGATGACTGGTATATCATCCAGTAACTCTTCCTCAGTTTTCTGTTCTATTTCCTCTACATGCACTGCATAGACTTGGTGTCCTTTCCTAGCTATTCTTTTCAATTGTAAGGCTGATATTTGTCTTACTGAAATGGATTTTGGTTTCCCTTTTAGTGTAAAAGGTTTCCCTTCTTCATCTACACAATTCAGGGTTTTATTCCAGCAATTCATCAGGGCTTTCTTCTTTTCCAGCCAATCCATTCCTATCAGCAAGTCATAGGATCCTAATGGCAATATATTCAAATTTACTTCTGTTGGAAACCCATTTAATTGTATTGCTGTTTTGGGCAGTTTATGTGTGAATTTTCTTTTAGTTACAGTGGCCAGCTATACCAACCATGACTGCTGAAACTTTTCAGGTTTAATTTTACATTTTTCTACAACTCCAGGACTAATATAACTCAAAGAAGCACCTCGATCAATCAAAACAATAATAGGTAAGTCAGAAATCTTACCCTCCATTTCCACCATGGTTGCTTGATATTCTGCTTGTCAATTTTCCAATGCTGCACTGATAGTTGGTATATTTCTGGCTATGTCATTTACTGTTGTTGCTTCTCGCTCTCTGCTGATCATGTGTAAATTTCTATGGGGACAATCCCTCATCATATGGGGTTCTCCATAGCACCAACATTTCAGAGGTTCCTTCATTCTGACTGTTCCTTCCTTTTTATTGTTCCCTTCTACTGGTTTTGAACCCACTTGGGACTGAGAAGTTTGACTTTCCTTTGGTTTGCTGAACTTTTTCCTTTGATGATTTCTACCAAAATTCCTTAAATATGCTGGTTTTGGTCTTTTTCCTTTGAACTCACCCTTGTTCAGCCAGCTCTTCCCTTGTTCCGCTTTACCTTTAAACTGCTGATAGCATAATCTTGCTTTTCTAACAGCTTCATCCATGGTTTTTGGGTTGTCAAATTCAATTTTCTCCTTGTAAACAGTAGGCAAACAATTTAAAAACCTTTGTAATTTTGCCTTTTCTTCCCTAATGTAAGGAACATACCTCAGTAAATTAGTAAACTTAGTGACAAACTCATCAATAGTGAGCTACCCTAGCCTAAGTTCATGGAATTCTTTTGCTTTATCGTCATAATAACATTCATTCAAATAACGAATTTTGAACTTAGTCTGAAAATCTTCCCAAGTCACTGTCTTTTCATCAATGGCATGTACCATTTTTGTCTCTTCCCACCAGCGTGTAGCTTTTCCTTGTAGCTGGTACACAGCTAATCTAGCCTTCAGATTGCTCTCATATTCATAGACTTGGAAATACTTGATCATGTTCAGCAACCAAGCTTCAGCATCCTCCTCCTTCTCTCCATCATAGGAGGGAGGTTTGATCTTTCTAAATTCTCCCTACAACTCTCTTTTCTGCTTATGTTGATTTCTAGTTGAATCCTCATCCTCAGATTCATCCATCTTTCTTTTTCCAGAACCTTCACCCTCTTGGCTGTTTCGGGAAGTTAGCTCTCTAATGAGCTTTTCCTGCTCCTTACTGGCCGATGACAACATGTCATTTTGGCTTCTTAATTCAGCCAACTCTCGTTGCGTCCGGTGCAACATAACCAGTACCGCGGCATTGGGATTTGGAGTAGCAAACTCATCCCGCAGATCCACATAAATCCCTTCACCTTCAGCCATTTCCACTGTACACACTTACAACACAGATTAGCAATAGTTTATAAACTTCAGAAAAAAAAAACAACATATGTAATAAGTAGTGAGTACAAAATTGACAACCCAATTTTTTTTACCAGTGCTCCGATACCATTTGTAACACCTCTAGTTCAAGAAATTTTTTTTTTCTTTCTTTCTATATGTATATGGATTTGATTATGCTTCCTAAGTTTGGAAATTTGATTTCATCTCTGATTATATTTCCCTTCATTCCTTTGTTATCTCTTTTAATTAAAACAAGGAAATCTCTTTTCCATTACCATGCTTCTAATACTATCCCATATCCCTTATGTTTACCTTACATCTCGGTACATAAGATTTTATGCTTCTTTTTGTAGTCCTATACACAATCATTCATATATAGTTATAACATATATAAAAACACGACACCCATATATAGTTATAACATACTCATGTATATTAATATAAAATCCACATATGTACCTCATGAGATAGAATAGTTAAAGTTTGCATCCACTTTTCATAACACATATATGTACATAATTACCTTTCACCCATGTGCGGCCTATGTATTGATATGCACCACCCATATGTATAATTATAGCCTATGCACGCATATGACTATATACTCCACATATATATATCATGAGCTCGAATAAGTTATGGTTCGCATATCTCTTTGGCCTAATATATATAATTATATTTTATATCTATCGTGGTCAAACTATTGGAAGGCATATGTTAATATATATAAAACTCAATCCGTTGACTTTTGCAAATAGAGACCGGTATTATATCGGTATATAACGTCGATGAATATATATATATTTCTTGTGAAATTACGGTGTATTTTCTCCGCCGAACATCGTGACACTACATTGTTTATGGATCTATGTAAATAATACACAATAACCATTCTAATTAACCCTTTTGACGATTACATACCATCCACGTAAGTTTGTCGCGGTGGCGATGTAGGGTATTCAAGCTGGTGATGTAATGCCATATCAGCTCGTCGTTCAATCTTTGTTTTGTTTACTAGTCTAACCCTAATTGTGAACTGTATTGGCGTTATTTACTTACAGATCGTCGACAGATCCGCCACGGAAAGGTTCATCTGTATAGGCTGTAAATACAAAGATTGCGTATTCCGCCATAACGCTGAGAACTGAGGTTTGACGTGACGGAAATAATATAATAATCGGATTTATTCATCTTACGACTGTGTATCATGATGGGGTTTCTGAACCAGAGTATGGTTGACGTGATTTCATACGCTGAAAGCGCAACATGCGTACCAGTGATGGGTTGAAAGGTCCGTGTCGCACTGCATTTGATTAGATCTGAGCTATCATGTGAGTTGGGTTTTCCTGGTTCAATGTTATAGCAGGCAAGGACTACGTATCGCCCTGAGCGAGTAGTACCACTGCCGGCGTATATCGTCCTCCCCTGCACATAGTAATACAGCCTGGTACCCTCATAGCGATGTGGCGGGTTTCCTGAATCAATTTCGGGATTCTCTGGAGCTCTGAGCAGGAGAGTTTAGGGTTTTGAGGTTTCCCTTTTATTTGAGGCTCTTACGCCGATTCATTTGTCTGATTCTTCCTATCTAAATCGAGAATGCTTGCTCATAACCTACTGTTTTGTTTTGAGCAAAGAGGGGAAGTCGTCGACATGCCAGGATGGTTTCAGAAGAACAGGGATCTGTCTCGGTTCCTAGCATGTGTTGATCCGACAGCGCTCTGCTTGAGTGATACCTACCAGGTGGTTTTTTTTTCAAGGTTGTAAATCTTCTTCTGGGTGTATTTCTTGTAGGAACTCGGTTTCACAGATTTATCATTTTGACGTTTCGTATTTTTTTTTCAGGGCAGAACAGGATTCACACTGCTGGCGTATAGATTATGTTGGTGCATCGTATGGATTCCTTGTTTAAAATGGTTTCCGTCGATATGACGCAAGGGAGGGAGGAATCCCTACCCGCAGGTAACCCCAACCGTTTTTGTTCTTGGGTAGCGAGTTAGGCATAAATTTTAAGGCGAGGTGGTTTCACCGTTTCGCTGTCCTTCGAAAGTGACTGCACCTGTCAATCCTTATCTAGGACTGCGGTTATCTCTTTTTCGCTGGACTGTCTTAGCCGGATTATAGTCACGGCGTGTTAATTTCATCCGGCTCGAACTCGTCTGATGATAACTGATGTTCGGTGCAGGATCCGAGTTATGGTTTCAATCTTTCTCATTACTTCGCTAGAGTTCATCGTTTTATCCCTGGTATTTTTAATGATGGGAGCATCCTCCCGATCGTGGTTTATATTATATTGCTGTTGGATGTTTTTGTTTTTGTGGATACTACGTCTAATTTATAAAAAATCTATTTAACACAGTTGAATGCCTCCATAACCAGCACGAATCATCTGTCTGCTTTCCATACGTAAAAGGACCTACCCTTGCCGTGTTGGATTTTTCTGCCGGTTGGCACATTTGGTTAGCTTCGTAGCACATAACATCTGCCCATGCATCTACAGAACCCTAGTTGACCGCATTAAAATCTTATTCGTAATGCACTTCATTGAAACAATATGGGAAAAGCCGTGGTTTGTTTTGTTTTCTTTCAGTACTGATATTAGGATTTTATTTTCCTTGCATATACATGCATGGAAATCGAATATCAACAACTAATGGTAGCTCTCGACACTTACCCTGCTCCTTATTTTTATTTTTACTAGACTATATATGCGAAATGTCGATAGGTTAATGCGGTTACTTGACTTTAATTTAGTAACATGGCTACGACCTTATTTTCCAGGGTTACAAATAACATGGACATTTAACTGTTTACCAAAGGTATCACGCTTGTATATATAATTTTTCCCAATTGGTTCTTTTATGAATACTCTGTACATTTAAAAAGCGACGGGCGCTGTTACGCTCATATTTATATTTCAATTACTTTTATGAATACATGTGCATTTATAATGCCACGAAAACTATTCCACGTTAATATAATTTGTTTCAGGAATATTTTTTTTTTTATGAATATCTTTATAGGTAGTCGATGACGCTTTAAATAGAGGCCCTTAATAGTACTAAGATATTGATTCTTCTTTTTAAAGGCACATATTTAGATATTCGATGGATTGAGTAACAGTGTGCAGATTAACTTTAGTGCACTAATATTTATATCAATGGTTTAAAGGAAAGTTAAATGCATAATACTCTACCCTGTTATAAGTGTTAAAGCTCTTCTCAAATGTGAAGTTGTTTTGTAGATTCATGAAAATTCATCATACTTGTTCTAAAGTCCTTACCCTTAACTTTGATTTTCTCGTGAGGTATATCTAGATGTAATTAATGGTATTTCACCAAAGGTTCTTAATTACAATTTATTTTTCTAGGATAATTGTTTTCAAGGAGTAAGGGTAAACTTGGATATGAATATCTATCCCCTCATAAATAATATCAAAAACATGTAGAATAGAATTGTTCTTTTATAGTACCAGTATATAGGTTAGAATACTCGTATATCCAATACATAATTGTTTTAATTGTTAGCTGTCTTATATATGCAAAATATATTTCAAGTATCTTGCTTTCTTTCTTTCTGCTACAGAATCGGTATAGTTCAATGCTACTAAAATGTTTCTCTAACTTACACATATGTATATCATGTCATTTTTATTTCTACAGAGAATTCCATAAAATTTAAGCATCTGTAGAGACCAAGAAATTTCAGATTTAAACCGATCTGGGTTTAGAGTTTCTGGAGTTTCTACTTTACAGATTTCTAGTCTACAACTAAACAGAATCTGAAAGGTGAATGCCTTAGTATGGATTCTGTTAAATGTAGTACTAATATCAAATACACCATTGAATAAACTTTTCTATATGTAGCCAATTCATACCATCAAAAAATAGAATAACAAAATTTCAGAACATACCAAAATCTGCAAATGACCAACCTCCCAACCTTAGAGTCCTCTTTATCTCCCAGGACTCACCCCCGAGCAGAGATCACCTCCTAGAACAGATCAACCTTTGATCTGCCTAGGAGCAGCTTATTTAAGCTCATATTTCCCCAAAGCATGTTTCTAATTCTGCGTCCAGAATAGCAGGATGCTTTCTTTCCTGTTTAGCCTAGGCTTCCCATTTTGGGATTCTTTAAAGTTGTTTTATGCTTTTCCTCAGCTTTTCCAGCTTTTTCTCACCTCTTCCCAACTACTCCTCTTCATTGGGGAAATTTAGATTCCTCCTCAAATCTAAATTAATTTCTTTCAAGGATTTTTTTTTGAAAGATTTTTGGGGATTTGTTGCCTTATCCATCCTCATGGATTTGGCAAGTGATCTCAAATTCTATTTTTTGGTCGAAATGCACAATCATCTTATTTATTTCCTGAAATAAAATATGCAAATACATTCACACCATACTCATCCCTTGGGGTCGACCCCCTTAGGATTAAAGTTCAAATGTCTAACTTTAAAAATTCAACACACAAATTGGGGGTGTTACAGAAAGGTTGTTCTGATGATGTCTTCTTCTTTAATTCTGAGTTGGTGATAACCAGTCCTTAATTCAATCTTCGAAAATACTGAAGCTCCTCTCACTTGGTAAAAAAGATCATCAATTCTAGGCAAGGGGTATCTATTTTTAATGGTCAAATTATTCAGTTGACGATAATCAATGCACATTCTAAAGGTTCCATCTTTCTTTTTCACGAACATCACTAGTGCTCCCTAAGGAGACACACTCGGTCTGATATAACCTTTATCTAACAATTCTTGCAATTGCAATTTCAGTTCCAGGAGTTCAGGGGGACTCATTCGATAAGGGGCTCAGGAATTTCTCCCGGCACCAGATCAATTGAAAAGTCAATCTCTCTTTGTGGGGAACTCTCTTACTACTCGTAAGGCATCCAACAAATTTTCTTCAGTTTTCTGTTCTATTTCTTCCACATGTACTGCATAAACTTGATGTCTTTTCCTAGCTGTTCTTTTTAATTACAGTGCTGATATTTGTCTCACAAAAATGGGTTTTGGTTTTCCTTTGATAATAAAATATTTCCCTTCTTCATCTACACAATGCAGGGTCTTATCCCAGCAGTTCATCAGGGCCTTCTTCTTTTCGAGCCAGTCCATTCCTATCAGCAAGTCTTATGAGCCTAAGGGTAGAATGTTGAAATTTACTTCTGTTTGAAAATCATTTAATTTAATTGTTGTTTGGGGCAATTTATGTGTTACCTTCCTCTTGGTTCCAGTGGCCAACCGAACCAACAATGACTGCTGAAATGTTTCAATTTTAAGATTACATTTTTCTATAATTTTTGGACTAATGTAGCTCAAAGAAGCACCCGAATCAATCAAAACAGTGACAGATTGGTCATAAATCTTACCCTCCATTTCGACCATGCTAGCTTGGTGCTCTTCTTGTCGATTTTCCAAGGCTGCACTAGTGGTAGGTATATTTCTTGCTATGTCATTTACTGTTGTAGCTTCTCAATCTCTCATAATCATCTGAATGTTTCGATGGGGACAATCCCTCAACAGATGGGGTTCTCCACATCCCCAACATTTCAAAGGTTCCCTCATTTTCATTGTGCCCTCTTTCTTATTATCTCCATCTATTTGTTTTGAAGCCACTTGGGACTGAGCAGTTTCACTTTCTTTGGGTTTATTAAATTTCTTTCGCTGATGATCCCTGCCAAAATTTTTCAAATACGCTGGTTTTTGTTTCTTCCCCTTGAATTCACTCTTATTTACCCGGCTTTTCGCATGTTCCATTTTGCCTTTGAACTGTTGGTAACATAATCTAGCTTTCCTCACTGCCTCATCCATAGTTTTTGGGTTATCCAACTTGATTTTCTCTTTGTACACAGCAGGAAAATAGTTCAAAAACCTTTGTACCTTGGCCTTCTCTTCCCTAATGTAAGGGAAATATCTCAAAAGATTTGTAAACTTAGTGAAAAGCTCATCAATAGTAAGTTTTCCCAGTCTAAGCTCATGAAATTCCTTTTCCTTATCATCATAATAATGCTCATTCAAGTAGCGGTTTTTGAACTTAACCTGAAAATATTCCCAAGTAACTATCTTTTCATCAATGGCATGAACCATTTTCGTCTCCTCCCACCACAAGGTAGCCTTACCTTGTAGCTGGTAGACAACTAATCTGGCCTTCGGATTGCTTTCATATTCATAGGCCTGGAAGTACTTAATCATGTTCAACAACCATGCTTCAACATCTTCCTCCTTCTCCCCATCATAGGAGGGAGGTTTGATCTTTCGAAATTCCCCCTATAATTCCTTTTTCTGCTTATATTGATGCCTAACAGCATCCTCATCCTTAGACTCATTAGTATTCCTCTTTCCGGAACCCTCACCTTCTTGGCTGTTCCGAGAAGTTAGTTCTCTGATGAGCTTTTCCTGCTCCTCACTGACTAATGACAATCTGTCATTCTGGCTTCTTATCTTAGCCAATTCTTGTTGCAACCTACACAAGATAGCCATCACTGGAGCATTGGGATCTGGTGTATTTTCCTCATCACACAGATAAACATAAATTTCGTCACCTTCTGCCATTCCAGCACCACTGTACACTACACAACACATATGAGTAAAAATAATTTTTTTCCACAGAAATTAATTTATACAGTGAACACACAGCAACAGTGAGCACAATGACAAAAAACCAGTTTTATATAACTTGGGCTCTGATACCATTTGTCACACCTCTCACTTATCTCCCAATTTTTATTTTATTTTTTTTCCAGGCATTCCAAATTTTCAAGAATAATTCCGACAAAATATTATGCTATAATAATTTTGATTACTATCTGGTTAAATCATATTTATTTCCCCAATATGATTTATGGTGTATACCTATACCCACATATCAAAATTATATCAAAATCAATATATGTTTGATTTCATTTCCAACCAAGTTAATATAAAGGGTCTTTGTATTATCACCTTCGTTTTGATATCATTGAATCTTTGGGCATTAAACATACTATTATGTATATATATATAAAGGGTTTTGAATAGATTATACCCACGTTGAGCATGGCATCCTTAACCCTTTAACGAACCCTATACTCCCATTTTTATAATGTCATCTTCCTATACAATTTGTTTATGAACGTTAGCTGGATTTAATTCACATGACCTTATATCTATAGTTATATAGTGCTTATGGCCATTCAATGAGTTTGTAGCCATATTTTTCATAATGTATGTGTCAACATCATCGCGTATTTGTTGTACATGTTGTCCAGATCGGAATTTAGGTAAATATTGAATGTATTCAGCTTGAGATTCCACGTTGCTCTCGCTATCGCCACGCCAGACTATTCTGGAAACAAGTCAATCTCCGCAATATGGATAGAGATGCCGTGAACTTCATTGTATGGCTTGTCAAATTAAATGTCGAACGACTGGTGTAAATGCCACTTCCGGCCATTCGATCCGTGGTGTCACCATGGGGATTATGCCATGTGGACGGTTGTGATTTCCTCACCCTATTAGGGTTTTGTGACTGAGATTTTGGTATAAGTCTTGTACTAAATTTGTGAGACTCTTTTTTCGGCCCTCATTTGATTGGTTCGCTACTCGTGACACTAAATCTCTGCATACTGGAGACGAGAGGCTTATACTCTCCAGGCCTGGTATGCCTCTGTCGACGCCTCCTAAAGCAGGTACAACCTTATAATCCTTACGCTGCATTAACTTGGGCCTCTGTGATGAAAATTTGAGTATGGTAATGCATTCAATTTACAGTATTTTACCTATGTTTTTGTTTCGTCATTTCATTCTCCAGTTCTGGTTACTACAAGGAGCTCTGACGTTGTGGTTTCTTGCCCTTATACATCTACTGATTTCTTCATTCTGCGTTTATGCCACCATCTCTTCGTCTATTTCGTTGGATGGTTGGTTAACGATGCAGGATCCCAAGAACTCTTCGTTTCTTGATAAAGCACGTCCCTGCTCGCCCTTTCGGACTGGAACGATGGTGATTTGATTTTGTTCGTCTCTTCTCCAGCGAGCGACACCGATCTCAGGTAAGAATCTATTTACTTGTGCTATTAGTTGAATGTTTTTTGAACTCCACTCTTAAACTTTGGGGTTACCATATATTTACGTCATACCTTTAATTCTATGGCAGAATCGTGTGGAAGGAGTGAGGGTCTTCTTAACGAGGTAGCTATGTAATTTGTTTTGTTTTGTACCTTTTTCCAATTCTTCCTAGAATTCTTTCCATCAGTTTCGCCAATCGTTGGCTCACTATCATGGTTGTGTTTCTACAGATAAGGTGGACGCTATATGATTTTCATCCTTAGTGCACCATGATATACGTTCTTCAATTTGACTCTAACTCCACTGCTCTGGCATTTCAGGTCGGTATACACTTGGGCGGAGAGAAACCATCCTCTCGTCGCATTGTTCCACCTCGTTTGTGTGGAATAGTTAACTCCTTGGGATTCTAACAGTGTCTATTGTAATTCTAGACTCTGTTCGAGCCTGTAACTATTAACAATTTTCCTTCGTATGTTAATATTTTTTTAATTGATAATTTATGGAGTGAGAATGGGGTATTTTAAAGGAATTATTCCCAAGAGGCTCAAACTCTGATATGTATATGCAGAACGTGTTTATTCTTCGTCACTGATATTTTTGATAGTTTCATAATAGCTTCAAACAATCTCTAGATTATTATTTTATGGATATTTTCCTATGTCTCGCATTCAATTATTTTTTTTTTGTCGGTTTAATATGATTGCAGAATTAATGAGTTGTTTCTCTTTTTTACCTTTTTATCATAATTATGACTTTAATGGGTATATATCTCTTTATTTCCATCTTTCCGGAGTTTGTAGTGACTTAGTAAATGAAAACTAGCATTGTCTATCATTTGTATATGTTGTATTGCTCCTACAGGAATTCTCTGTATTCCTAGGAGGTTGTAGTTCCATGGTGAAAGCTCCGTATGTAAGGCTAATTGTTCCCTGTGACTGTATACATCAATTTTTTTTTCTTTTGTATTCATAATAGAACAGTCCCAATGTATACATGTCTAAACTGACTTTCTTCACTGATATATATAGTTTGCGACGTTTTTCAATATTGATAAATGTTCACACACACATATATATATATATATATATATATATATATATATATATAGGGTGCAGGTATTGATTTTATTTATAGTTTCCCATGCATGTCTAATCTTTCCAACCTGTAACTCTGTTGGATCCTCCCTGTTACCAAGAGGGTTAATCCCATAGCTTTTACACATAACTCTCCTTTCACATAACTCTCCTTTCATACCTATTTCTAGAGTTAATAGTCATGTGTAGTTTCATTTATTTAATAACTAAGACAGATAAGAAGTACTACAATTACATACTCTTTCTTTCAGTTCTTATTAGAGAAGGTACTATATTATCCATAAATAGACATGCACTACTCTTGAAAAATTCTATATATATCTACACTTCACTTAGTTAGTTCAATAAAGGAATAATCCTATATTGTATACATTTACCTTCCTACTATCTTAGAATTTTTCTTACAGGGTTTACTAACTATATTCCCTTTCCCACAAAAGAATATTAAGGTTACAAAATTATGAATTTTGAGGTACTATAAATCTGGAGATTTAGACCCAAGCTGGTTTAGAAATTCTGGATGATTTTGCCTCATTTTCCTAGTTCCTACAACCATTCACAAGGGGAAGAGTTTGACTGCTCTACTATTCTATAAATGTATGGAACACGAGCACCAAAATGAAACAATTAACTAGGATACAGCTATAATCATTAACTCTCACACATGGAAACAATTATATATATATATATATATATATATATATATATATATGTTTTAAAATAAACATTCATAACATTGTGTGCATACCACTTTCGTATTTGACCAGTCCTCCCCAACCGTAGAGTCCCTCTATCTCTAGAACTCACCCCCGAGCTGAGATCACTTCCATCACAGACCAACCTCTAATCTGTTTAGGAGTAGCTTATTTAAGCTGTTGTTCCCCGAAGCCTGTTTCCAATTCTGCGTCCAGAATATTAGGACGCTTTTCTTCCTATTTGCATAGGCTTCCCATTTTAGGGATTTTTTTTTGAAAGCTGCTTTATGCTTTTCCCAGATTTTTACCTCTTCCAAACTACTCTCCACATCATTGGGGAAACTAGATTTTCCTCAAAATCTAATTTAGAAATTCTTTCAAGGATTTTTGAAATATAGTGGGGAAAGTATTTGCCTTTATCCATCCTCATGGATTTAGCAAGTGATCTCATAATTCTCATTTTGGTCAATCTGCACAAAATTATTTTATTCGCTTTCTCAAATTAAATATTTAATTACATCCACAAAATACTTGTCCTTTGGGGTCCACTCCCCTTAGGATTAAAGTTCAAATGTCTAGTTTTGAATTTCAAACACATAAACTAGGGGTGTTACAAGTAAAAATCTCGGATAAAGAGTATGTTTCCTCCCATAAACCATAGTCATGGAAATGGGTCCTCATGCTACCAAAAAGAAAACAAAAGGTTATATATAATTTCCACTATATAATTTATGAAAATGTTGTGATTATTTATGATAGATAAATGCTTTGTTAATAAGTAAGAAACTGTAATTTTGAATTGATATTATAGTACTTTAATATGCACAACTATCATTCACAAACACCACGAATAGGTTTGTGGGCATACAAATTCATTTCTTTAAGGTAAGGATTATATTAGTTGGAGCTCAGCAACATCATCTCCTTAAGGAACAAATTATATAATATAGTATAATATACAGTTTCAATACGAAAATCTATGTTACACTATTATTGTGTATTTTTCATCTAGGATTCTTAAATAATAGAAAAGAAAATTTATATAGTAGCAACAAAGCATAGAGCCAAAAAATCCACAGAGAATCAATTTTGGAGACATGACCAAATGGATCCCATAAACATTAAAGTGCAAAGATTTTTGTAAAAAATACTCCAAAATAATTGTAAAAAAGATGCTACGAAGAATATCCTCACGTTTTCATTGGAAAAAGTTCAAATGGTCCAATTGTTATAATAGACCCACACAAATTATTATTGGATACCCTTGGGCAAGGGAAAATCAAATCGTAACAATAAACCACTAGGAACTGGAATAATTTAAATTTCATATTCAATTGTTCCATGTAAATAGAAATAAAAACAAAAACATAGATTATGTACAAGAAATAAACTTATATGACTTGAAGGTTTGAAATTTTAGTAATTCCCAGGAATTTGTCGAGTTAGTGAATTATTTCTAAGGTGGTTTTTCATTAAGTAATGATCATACAACAATCAACAAGAAATCATATCATATGAAGAGTGAAAGAGAACTAAAGAACTTCAGTTTGTTATCTAAGACATATCTTGAAATTATAATACTAGTTTGGATGTTTCCATCATAACCACTTAGACATAAGAGAAAGAAAACTTACAAAAATACAAGTTCCTTCTAGAGGAATTTCATGCATAATTTTGTTGTTATATAATTCCATGCTTATAAATATCTTCAGATTGCCAAATTCTTTTGGAATTCTTCCTTGAATATGATTTTTGTAGAGTTGAATGCTGGAATGACAAATTAAGGTTAATTTCAATAACGATATTACATGAAATTCAAGCAAACAAGTATATAGCTATGATCACAATATCCCTTTTTGTTTCAAAACTTCAAAAATTAATACCGAAAGAAAATGATGAAATTTAGTCACTTACCCCAATTATTTCAAGTAAATTACTACTAAATTTGAGAAAATGTAAGTGACCGAACTAAAAATTACTAAGTTAAACCACTAATTTAGTCTACCAATAAAATATACTACTAGATAATAAGTGATTAAAATGAAAGAAACTAACTTAAATGACTAATTTAGTATAGTACTAAGATATATGACTAGATAATAAGTGACGCAATTAATAATGATTAACATAAATGACTTTTAATGTCCAAGAATAAAAAATGACCAAATAACAAGTAAAAAAAGTATATGAATTAGTTATTTATGTTATTAACTTTTAATTATGTTACCTCGGAAATGGAAAACTGTGATATTGATATCAAAGTGTTACATCTCACTACATCGTTCTCTGAATCCATATGTAGTGTTAAAATTTAAAGACAAAAGGATCTATGTGTCCATATACAGTGTTAAAATTTTGAATACTCTTTTGTCTCAAAAGCTTAATAGTAGAGTGTTGTTTCTATTGTCATCTTAGCAATGAATACTCTCACTTTTCATTACTTATTGAATCTTTGGATATCAAAAAGCACAAATTTATAAGTTCTTTTGTGTGATTTGATCACTAACACTAAAAACCATTTTCAACCGCATATACATTATGATACGGATTAAAATTACCGTTAGACTTGGTTAAATGTGCTCATACAGACCATTTAGATGTAGATTCATTATTCATGAAAATGTGTACATTCATTATTCGTGAAAATTTGAAAATATTATATGAAGGCATAAAATTAGGGTGACGTGGTAGCATCGGTTTTGTTAGATGGTCTCCAAATGATGACATATAATTTGAACTGTGATTGATATAAATTGCATTAAAAAAGAAGATGGGCTACAATCCTCTTTGATTTGACTTCTACCAAAGCTAACACCAACCACCCTAATTGGGATAGTCTTCAAAATTTAGGGAAACATCTAAGAATAAATCCCTTCTTGTACCTATGGTTCAAACTTGCACATTCATTTATATTGTATTCAAGTCTTGTAAAGACAACTTTGTGCATCAATTGTTTTTTCGAATATATGCAATTATATTTTGATTTTTTAGAAGTTAGGAATTGTTTATCCATATTTTTTAATTTGTACTATTCGCTGGAAGAGCCATAGAAGATGAAACATTATTCACTAAATAAAGAGACTCTGAAGCTATAATTTTTTTTAGATTGAGATGGCGTAGGAGAAAAAACTTCTCCCCAAAGAACTAAATTTCAAGACAAACCATTTCCATCAACAGACATGCCTTATAATTTTGCTAGGATGTCCACCAAATGGATATGAAGAATGTGTTCTATAATGGACTCTATGAAGATGAGGTGTATATGACCTATCTTACCAGAATCAAGAAACAAGAAACCAAATGAGAAACCACAACCAGAAGAGAAAAAATTCAACAAATGAGAACAGAAAAAAAATAAGGAAAATATTGAAAACATAAAAAAAAAAAAAAATTCATTATTTACATAACTGAAATTGTGATAATCACATTTAACCGTAGTGCATTAAGTAACATCTTTTATTAATTAATATGGTAAAATTTTAACAATGTTATGTATATGTTTAAGTATAAAAATATGTATTTCTACCTTTGAAGCCAAGAAAATACTTATAATTTGAAAATTGTGATAATCACATTTAACCGTAGTGCATTAAGTAACATCTTTTATTAATTAATATGGTAAAATTTTAACAAAATTTTAACAATGTTATGTATATGTTTAAGTATAAAAATATGTATTTCTACCTTTGAAGCCAAGAAAATACTTATAATTTGAAAAGAAAAAATTTGTATATGTCTCCATGACAATTTAGAAATGAACAATCTCCATATTTAAGCCGTAACCCCTCTATTGGAATTGGATGGTTTAATCATATTTTAATTAATTATTTTGATCAGATGGTGTAAATTTAGAGATGCAAGTATATTCTAGTCACCGCCACTAAATCAATAGATAAAATCTACACCACTAACTTATCTGCATATAAATATACACCACTAACTTACTTGCATATCTATATCATATGATTAAACCATACTTAAATTAAAAATTTACAAATCTTCATTAAAAATTTACTATACCGTTTATTAATTTCCACCTATCAATATTAACAGGTGATGGTTCAAACTTAATTGCCACCTAATTGATGGTTCAAATTTTCAACCATCCGATGACACGGTTGTCTCAACGTGGAATGTAATGGCTGTGATGGTTAAAATTCTGGAGGGCTCTTGACGCATGCCAGTCCTTCCCATCATCACATGCAATGGGGGAATTATTTTCTTCTCATCCCTTCTTGACCTTCTTTGACGTGTAAAATGGTCCTGGAAGGGGTCTAAAGATTTTGGAAAGAATGGAATTGAAAGAGGTGTTATTAAGTCTGTGGTTTTGTTGGAATACACAAGAAACATCTCAGTCTCGTCCTGGAGATCTCTAAGAATGGCTCTGATGATTTGATAGAGATGCATAATTCTTGTGCCTCGTGCGAGCATTATGATTTTTGTGGCAGATTTGGGTTTTCCATTGATTGTGAAATTTCCTTGCCCACAGTACTAGATGTGACCAAGAGGTCTTTTAATTCGGTTTGAGAGCCACGAGTTTCGAAATCGCTACCTTCTTGATTGAGGGCAACAACTTGGTTGTCATTTCCCTCTATCCGCGATTCAAGGAATTGTCTGGGGATGGGGATGGGGACGTATTCAACGAAGAGCAGTTTGATCCATTCGATGTGGCCACCGTCACGAGCTCCCCTATTATGTAGTCCTCCAGCATGGCCTTGCCTTTGGTTGAGTGGATTACGTCGAATTCCTCCTTGCAATCCGAACCGACATTGAGAAGAATTTTGTCCATTCTGCCTAGATGATCCTTGAGAAACTTCGTACAATCATAAACATGATGATGCATGATAATCCAATAGGAATCGGTCATGTTGTGTTTTTGGACCTCAAAAAGCATGATGTGCCTTGACACGGAGTTCATTATAGGGGAATATACGGTTTTCTTCACTGTTATTTGTTGTTCTGTGTTTTGGGACCATCCAGCCTCTTAACTGGTTGCCCGGACAGGTCGGGTGCTCGAACATCAGTCCAATTTCTCCTTGATGAGGTTTGCACACATTTAGCTTCACTCTAAACCAATAGTGGTTCATCATAACCTGCAAGATTCGCGGTTCGCCAATTTCAATCAGTTCATCATATTTTATAACATTCGAATATTTGTAGCAAATAAACAATTTGTTTCCAAGTATTTCAAAATTTCGCGTACTTGATGAGAATTAAGAGGCGGGAATCCATTTCATAACCGTAACAAAGTATAAACTATGCAAAATTCTTAGTGGTAATAGGCCTCGTAAATCCACCCTATGTTTGAAGCATTAACTTTGGAGTAGAAAATATGAATTCAATGTGAATCGCAGGTTTTTTTGTATTAAAGCTTATATCTTCTTTTAAGATCTCACAATGATTGTCCTGCAATAAAAAGTATGTCACGAACACTTTCTCTTAGTATGTAATGCTAATTCAATGAAAATATTGTATTTTCATGTTCTACATGATATTATAAAGTCCAATTATTAAGTTTTGTAATGGACAAAAAAATTATATTAATGTCTACCAATGAATGAAGTGGGTGAGTGGGACTCAGGATTACCAGAACTAATCATGTAAGGATAAATAGTTCCCAAAATACCTACTCCTAAAATTAAAACACAAATAAAATAGCAATAAATACATATTTTGTTTCTGTATTTTTTCGTTCTAAATTAAAAATCTAAATTTACTTAATACTTCATATCAATAAATCTGAATTTACATAATACTTCATGACAAAAACATACCGAAACACTGAACATTACAATAAGAACCAAACCTAACAGTAAACATTAAAAACTAGCACAATCCTCAAATTAAAGAAAAGAGAATTATAATTACTTGAACAATTATTATATTTATTTAGATATTATTTTAATTATAATTAGTTTAACAATGTAAACAATTATAACTATAATTAATTATTATAATTATTAATTATAGTAAAAGTTCACCATGGCTTATTATGGTTTAAGAGGGTTAACCATGGATTACTATGGCTAAGCAAGGTTGATTAAAACCTTCAAGATGATTAATAAAATATTATTAAGATTATATATTAAAGGTTGATTCGGCTAAATTAAGAGGAGTTTTTAAAAATGGATCAAATGGGAGGACAATATGATTGATAAATCTATGGGTCTTAAATATTAATGATATTATAAACCAAGAAATAATATAATTATATTATTTCTTGGGTTATAATATTAAGTGGAGTTTTTAAAAATAATATTAAAATTTATATTATTATTATTGTTAATATTGTTAAAATAAGAATTGAATTAATATTGAAAGCAATATTACTAATAATACCATTAAATACAATATTAATAATGTTTAAAAAAAATATTTGTAATATTAACAATCTTAATAAAGTTTTTAAATTTTCTATTTTTTGATATTTAGTATTATTAAGATAATACTATCTACATTATAATATTTATATTATTAGGAATATTAATATTGCTAAACAAAATTATTAACATTAATATTGATAAATAAGAATAATAATATTTCTTTTGTAATAAATAACAATATCATTATTAATAAAAATAAATTTAAACTTTTATTCACTCCAACAATATGATTAAAAGTATTAATGATATTATCATTAATGATGTTAATATAAATACTATCAATATTATTTTTAATAATTAATAATATTTACATGCTAATCATTTTAATTAAATATGTTTAAACATTTCCAACACACTCAATCAATGTCACTCATTCTCACCACTGCTCAATGATATACACTTTTGCTTAGCCATAGTCATCCATGGGTAACCCTCTTAAACCATAATAATCCATGCTGAGCCTTACTTATAATTAATAATTATAATAATTAGTTATAGTTATAATTGTTTAAACTGTTAAACTAATTATAATTAAAATAATATTTAAAATAGTATGTAAACAAATATGATAATATCTAAATAAGTATAATAGTGGTTTACGTAATTATAATTCTCTTTTATTTAAAAAAAAAAGAATTTGAGGCCAAAAAAAAGTATTCATTGTAACCATATCATTAATAGTATTAATGATATTAAAATTAATATTGTTAATAGAAATATTATTAATATTAATATGAATAAGTAATACTAATAATATTTACATTCTAATCATTTTAATCAAGTATGGCCAAACATTGCCAACATAGTCTCATTCTCACCTATGTTAAATGATAGAGAAGATTACTTAGCCATAGTCAACCATGGTTAACCTTACTCAACCATGGTCATCCTTGGTCAAACATTGTCATCCCTCTCACCCTAGAAACGCCTTGTTAATTAGGGTTATCCATAGTCGATCAATCTCATTCATGATCTTCATGATCAAATGTCACATTCTGACAAATGTTGTCTCAATATGAGAATCACCCATGGCAAAGCATGGTCATAGTTGATCCAACGTCGCATTCTGACAACAATTGTCTCAATGTTTAAATCAAGCATGGTAAACCATGTTTATTCCCCTCAGTTTATAATATTAATAATCATGTGACTTTATCAATGATTTTTATTTAAAAAATTATTCCTAAGATTTATTAATCTCTTTATTAATCATGTGAGTTTCTCATTCATTTGCATTTAAAATATTTATTCCTAGCCTTTACTTTAATCTTTTTTATTTTTTATATGTATCCCTTGGCCTTGTTGATCTCTTATGTTTTTAATATTTTTCCCTTAGGTACCCCAATTCCTTTGGTTTATAATATTAAACCCTTGGGTTTATTAGTTATTTTGGTTTATAATATTAATATTCCCTTTTGTTTATTAATTAGTTGATTTTAAAATATTGATTCTTATGGTTTATTAATTTCTTATGTTTTTGAATTTAAAGTATTTATTCTTAGGGTTTGTTACACTCTTTTGTTTTTAATATTGATCCCTTGGCATTATTGATTCCTTAATTTTTTGGATTCTTTCTGTTCATAATATTATTCTATTCAGTTTATTAAATCCAAATATTCGGGTTTAAGTATTAGTCTTAGAGTTTAGTACTTATGCATTGTCCAATTTCACATTATGAAAAACACTCACTCGATATGAAAATCAACCATTGGAAACCACTGTTAGTTAGCATTAGCCATAGTCGATCAATGCCATGCATGATCAAATGTCACATTCTCACAAATTCTCAATATGAAAATCGCCCATGGCCAACCATGGTCATTTTTTTTCCAACATCGCATTGTGACAACAATTGTCCGAATGTTTAAATCAAGAATGGTAAACCATGTTTATTCCCCACGGTTTATAAAATTAATAATCATGTGACTTTACCAATTATTTTTATATAAAATATTGAATCCTAAGATTTATTAATCTATTTATTAATTATGTGAGTTTCTCATTCATTTGTATTTAAGATATCTACTCCTAGCCTTAACCAATATTTTTTACTTTTTATAGGTATCCCTTGGCCTTGTTGATCTCTTATGTTCCTAATATTTTTCCCTTAGTTTCCTCAAATATTGGGGCTTAGATATTAGTCCTAGAGTTTAATACTAATGCATGGTCCAATTTCACATTATGAAAAACACTGACTCAATATGAAAATCAACCATGGGAAATCATTGTTAATTAGCATTAGCCATATTCGATCAATGTCATCGATGATCAAATGTCACATTCTGACAAATA
Organism: Pinus albicaulis; assembly: GCA_034641835.2. Taxonomy (NCBI): domain Eukaryota; kingdom Viridiplantae; phylum Streptophyta; class Pinopsida; order Pinales; family Pinaceae; genus Pinus; species Pinus albicaulis. Next base: position 11,860,137 of record CM076574.1, read on the forward strand.
TTGTCTCAATATGAAAATCACCCGTGGCCAACCATGGTCATAGTTGGTCCAACGTCGCATTGTGACAACAATTGTCTCAATGTTTAAATCAAGCATGGTAAACCATGTTTATTCCCCTTGGTTTATAATATTAATAATCATGTGACTTTATCAATGATTTTTATTTCAAATATTGATATCTAAGATTTATTAATCTCTTTATTAATCATGTGAGTTTCTCATTCATTTGTATTTAAAATATTTATTCCTAGCCTTTACTATTTTTTTTTTTTTTTGATAGGTATCCCTTGGCCTTGTTTATATCTTATGTTCTTAATATTTTTCCCTTGGGTTCCCCAATTCCTTTGGTTTATAATATTAAACCCTTGGTTTTATTAGTTCTTTTGATTTATAATATTAATAATCCCTTGTGTTTATTAATTAGTTGATTTTAAAATATTGATTCTTATGGTTTATTAATTTCTTAGGTTTTCGAATTTAAAATATTTATTCTTAGGGTTTGTTACTCTCTTGTGTTTTTAATATTGATCCTTTGGCCTTATTGATAACTTATGTTTTTAATAATTTCCCCTTGGGTTCATGAATTCCTTTGGTTTATAATATTAAACCCTTGGGTTTTTTATTTCTTTTGGTTTATATCATTAATAATCCCTCAGGTTTATTAATCTCTTGAGTTTAAAATATCAAATATTATTGTTTATTAAATTCTTAGATTTTCGGTTTAAACTATATTAATTTCAATGTTATTTTTTTGGTTTCATTGATGGCGGAATTTAATATCACTTTATTTTATTAGTTCAATCAGTTTATAATACTAACAATCACTAAGGTTGATTGATCACTAGCAGTTTATAATAATAATAATCATATGGCTTTAAAATTCCTCTCTATTTAAAATATTGAGTCGTATTCTTTATTAATCTATTGTGTTTTTAATATTGTTAGCTTCCCCTTATTGGTCCCTTATGTTATTAATATTTTTCCGTTGGCTTCACCAATTCCTTTGGTTTATAATGTTAAACCCTTGGGTTATTAGATATTTTGGTTTATAATACAAATAATACATTGGGTTAATTATTAGTGTTTATTAATTTATTTGGTTTTTATATTTTTTTTATTAATTTATTGATCCTTTGACTTTATTAATCACTTGAGTTTATTATTAATTTTTATTTCTCATACTAATTTGTTGGGAAATATTTTTCCCTTGGGTTGACCAACTCCTTTGGTTATAATATTAAACCCTTGGGTTTATTAGTTCTTTTGGTTTTTAATATGAATAATCGATCAATGTCATCCATGATCAAATGTCACATTATAACAAATATTGTCTCAATATGAAAATCACCCATGGCCAACCATGGTCATAGTTGGTCCTACGTCGCGTTGTGACAACAATTGTCTCAATGTTTAAATCAAGCATGGTAAACCAGGTTTATTTCCCTAGGTTTATAATAATATTAATCATGTGACTTTATCATAGATTTTTATTTATAAAATTGATTCCTCAGATTTATTAATCTCTTTATTAATCATGTGAGTTTCTCATTCATTTGCATTTAAAGTATATATTCCTAGCCTTTACTTATCCTTTTTGTTTTTTATATGTATCCCTTGGCCCTCTTGATCTCTTATGTTTTTAATATTTTTCCCTTCGGTTCTCCAATTCCTTTGGTTTATAATATTAAACGCTTGGGTTTATTAGTTCTTTTGGTTTATAATGTTAATAATCCCTTGTGTTTATTAATTAGTTGATTTTAAAATATTGCTTCTTATGGTTTATTAATTTCTTAGGTTTTTGAATTTAAAATATTTATTCTTAGGGTTTGTTACTCTCTTGTGTTTTTAATATTAATCATTGGCCTTATTGGTCCCTTATGTTTTTAATATTTTTCCCTTGGGTTCACCAATTTCTTTGGTTTATAATCTTAAACCCTTGGTTTATTATTTATTTTGGTTTATATTATTAATAATCCCTCGAGTTTACTAAAGTCTTGAGATTAAAATATTAAATACTATGGTTTATTAAATTCTTAGGTTTTGGGTTTAAACTATTTATTATTAGGGTATATTACTCTCTTGAGTTTAAAATATTACTTCTTATGGTTTATTAATTTCTTCTTTTATAATACTATTATTTATCCCTTACATTTTATAATATTAATAACCCCTTGGGTTTATTAATCTATTGAGTTTAAAATATTGTTTCATAGGATTTTTTAATTTCCTGGGTTTTTTATTTTAAAATATTAATTATTAGGTTTTATTAATGTCTATTGTTTTTAGTATTGCCCTTAGTCTTATTGATCCCTTAGGTTTTTAATATTTATCCCTTGGGTTCACCAATTACTTTGGTATATAATATTAAACCCTTGGGTTTATTAGTTCTTTTGGTTTATAATGTTTTTTTTTTGTAAGTCAGAATCAGTATATTATATCATGAAACAAGGATTACAAGAGAGTACAAAAGGCCGGACAACAATTAGTGATGGAGCGCCATATGTGTGCTCCTTATCGAGCTGACTATTAGACTGAGAATTCTTGGGCTATAGATATCCAGGCTTCGTAAGAGCGTGAAACCAAAAACAAAATTGCAGGTCCACCACGCAGGGCTGCCTGTGAGATGAGAGAAACTAAACAAAATAGTACTGAAGGCCAGAGGGCCACCTATTACATACCAATTACAACTGGTAGCAAATATACACCAAGATAGAGACCTATTCATAGATACAGTCCGAACATAAAACTAGAGAGAAAGCAGAAACATCATTGAGTAGGGGTAGAAGCTCCAGAGTGACCAACCGCGCTTGGATTTGCTGCCTCGTCACATTTCGACTGAGTTCTGGGCTTGAAATGTCGAATGATAGTGGTCTACGATTCATCCGCTGGGACTTCAATGGAGACGTTGAGGACATGGCAGAGATAGATATCAAAGCATCGAACGAAACTGTCGAGAGCTTTTCCATGCCTACAAAGTTCCTCTGTGAGTGAGTTGAAGGCAACTTCCATCTTGTCTAGCTGCGCGGTATTCCTGGCTGACGCCATGGAGGTTGCTGCAAAGGTCTCTTTGACCGCGACGCCCTACATGGAAATTGCCTTCACGAGCATAGTCTTCGTCTGCCAGGCCACCACTTGGGTTTGCAGGAATTGCGTGTGGCGAGTGGAAGGTGCCCTGGGGTCGAATAACGAGTCAACCTCTTCACTGATAGTATTGTCGTTAGTTCGAGCCTGAGAAATTTCCACCTCTTCTTCGAGCAATTCAATTGTTTGCTTCCCCCGTTTTGAGATAGAGGCCTCGTAACTATCCCTGGCCCACTTGAGGGCTTGCAATGCTTTAATGCTGCAGAGGTTGAGGTCTGCCATAAAGTCCAAGTAAAAGAAAACCAAGAGATTACTGAGAGGAGAAGAGTTAAAACTAGGCCTTGAGCGAGGATACCGCACATCTAAGAGAGAAATGAGAATGAGGTAGCAAAGGTCCGCATAAATAGAATATCGGGTAGTGGAGCGATAAATGCTACATGATAGCCATTCAAAGCTATGATGCATAGCAGATCGCCATCTGATCCTTCCGCCAATGCCGGGGTCATACACAAAGATCTTCGTCCCCTGAGTGGACCTATCAGACACTTGAGACCTCCTCTTAATCCACTGTGAGGAGCAGATTCCCTTATAGTTGTCCTTTCCCGTAATGGACTGCCAAACCCAAGAATAGCTAGGTACCCTTACCAGGCTGTGCCATCTGACATGATCAATCAATAGACAGGTATTCATGACCTACTCATGATGGATAGGTTGTTGTCTGTCCCCACAGTAGTACCGACAGTTAAGTCTTGCCTGGAGATGATATAGCACTGATCCCTAAGCTTTTCATGCGTTAGATCTAGCCAACACATGTCCAGGGCATTCGTTGGGTTGTCTACCGCAAATTTTGCGAGGTGGTGTGCGAGAGAATTAGCTTTCCTTCGCACTGCTTGAAGGATGATACCACCGAGGGAGGCGAGGTGCTGCGCTATAAGCTCCATGACAGCAGCTAGACGTGAGTGTTTTATAGCCTTACTCGGCTTCGTTCCATCCTGAATTTTCTTAATAGTTGTGATGGCGAGCTGGGAGTTGCCTTCTACAATAGCCAGCCCTTTGCGGAGGCGAATTAAAAGCCTAAAACCTTGTTCTAAAGCTGTGAATTCCACTTCGTTGTTCATAGTTTCTCCTAGGTTTCTACAAAGGATATGCATAATTTCTCCCTTCTCATTGCGCACGATGCCTCCCATGTCGGCAGGGCCTGGGTTGCCTTTGGAGGCTCTGTCAAAATTGAACTTGCAGTATCCCGGAGGAGCACTATGCCATATTGAGGAGAGGGAGTAGGCCAGCGGGCGTTCTCCTGCATATAGCACTCTATCGTTTCAAAGAGACCGAAAATAGCCAAAATCCTAAGGTCATTAGGAGATAGCGACTCAGCTTTTTCTTCTTTACACCAGGTAAGAGTAGTCTTTGTTAGGCCCTGCATAATAATGGTTTTTATTTCATCGATCTCTCTGAAGCTACGTTTTTTAAAAATGTGATTGTTTCTCTCCTTCCATACTGTCCAGATTAAGAAACTAGGACGGAGCCTCCATAGATTATTTACCATATTGCTATTGGAATAGTTTGAGCGCCAATTAGTAATTGTTTTGTGAATGGAATTTCTATTTCTGTCTAATTGGTGGAATATGCTTTGTATCCAGTCCCAAAGGTTGCTAGTCCATACATAGTCATTGAACAAATGATTCATTGTCTCCTCCTGCTTCTCACATAGGGGGAAACGTGAGGGTCCTATGAACCACTTTTTTTTAATATTTTCCGAGGTTAAGGTTTTCCTATTCTGAAGAAGCCAAAGAAAGGTCTTGATTTTGGGCCAAAGGTTACAATTCCAAACATTATCATACAGTGCCACCTTGTCTTTGTCGTCCCTGTTTTCCAGATAAGATCGAGCTTCTTTGAGGTTAAAAGACCCTCCGGTAAGCTTACCCCAGCGAAGGATATCCGACCCTTGCACTGCTCTAATTAGTCTCTTCCTTAGGATAGTTTTGAGGGTATTGAGGAGATTCACCAAGTGTTCATCTGAAGGAGGGGGGAAGAGAGTCCAAGTTCTCCAATGTTGCTGGTCCTCGTTACTAGCCCAATAATGATGAAATTTTAGTTTTCCATTGTTCTGAAACCATTTCTGTAGAGGTTGTAGGTCAGGATTTTCAATTTTCGGGAGTTGGTGCCAGACATCGTCCCAAAAAAGAGCATGGTGACCATTCCTGAGCTCCCATAAATAATGGTCTTGTATGATGTTCCGGTTGGCTCGGGTGAGGTTCCAAATGGGAGAGCCTGCAAGGATGTCAGTTATTCTGACGAGCTCCTCAAGTTGCAATTGCGCCGCATATTTGGCTTTCCAGAGGCATGCCCACGGGGTTTGCAGTTCTGAGAGCCACTGCCACCAGAGCTTGGTGCCGCAAGCCTTATTGGTTGAGCTTGGATCCTATAACCCTAACTCGCCAAAGCTCTTAGGCTTTCAAAGTTTGTCCGAGGCTGCCAGCACGCACTTTGGCTTCCCTGAGTTGGCAGACCAGAGAAAACTCCATTGGATGTTCCTGATTTTCTGAAGCACTCCCGTAGGAGCTGGACGGATTGAAAGCATGTATTGAGGAAAAGCCTGCAGAATGTCCTTTGTCATGACCAGAGGACCAGTCAAGTTGAGAACCCGGTTTGTCCAATGATTGCACCTGTTTGCCAACATGGAAAGAAGCTTCTCTGAGTGACACTTCTGCCATGGTTTGTCTGTAAGGGGAATACCCAGGTACTTGGAAGGGAGAATAATTCTCTTGAAACCAAGGATACTGGTAAAATGCCTCTGAATATCCAAATGCATGTTAAAAAATAAAACATAGGATTTATCGAAGTTAAATTCCATACCCAAGGCCTGACAAAACAAGTTTAAAAGATCCTTGAAACCTCTGGCTTCCTTTACAGTCGGGACTCCATGTAGCATAGTATCATCCACGAACTGTTGATGGGTAGTGGCCGAGAAATTGCTTAAGGGATGAAGGCCTTTTATCAAATTCTTATCCTTAGCAGATCTAATGAGGTGGCTGAGACCTTCCATCAGAATGACAAAGAGGAAGGGTGAAATGGGGTCCCCATGATTGATGCCTCTTGAAGGGTACAAAGGCTGAGAGGGGGCTCCATTGACCAAAATAGAGTGACTCGGAGATTTTATCAGAGCTAAAGTCTAGGTGATCCACTTATTACCAAAGCCAAAAGCTTTAAGAACGGCTTCCAGATACTCCCAATTGACCTTCTCATATGCCTTTGAGAGGTCCAATTGAATATCATGCCAACTTTTTTGAGGGTTTGCAACATGTGGCTCATCTCATGAGCTAGCCGAACATTGTCCATAATTTGTTTGCCCTCCACATAACCTGATTGTTCCTCGGAGATAATCTGAGGGAGAATAGGCTTCAGTCGATTTTCCATGACTTTTGATATGATCTTGTACAACACATTACAGAGCGCTATAGGCCTGAATTTGGAAGGGGTACAGGAATCATCTTCCTTGGGAATTAGCGCTAAGAACATGGAGTTCAGGGACTTCATAATTGAGGATGAGGTTCTGGAATCCTCCACTACTTCCCAAATGCCTTCCTTAACCACATCCCAACGGGCTTTAAAAAATTCCACTGTGAAACCATCCGGCCCTAGAGCTTTCCTATTCGCCATCTCTTTAACGGCCTCCTCCACCTCCTAGAGGGAGATAGATCTTTCCAGGGCTCTATTATGTTCCTCTGTTATGAGGATGGGAATGGATGAGAATACTTCATTAATGGATTCCTGTCGTTCCACATTAGGTTCAGTAGCAATAAGTTTGAAATGATTTCTGAGTTGGCAAGTGATGTCATGGTGCAAGTGGAAGATAGTCCCTTGCTCATATTGGATCTTGGTGATTCTGTTATTGCATCTGTAATCCATAGCGGATCTATGGAAGAACTTTGTGTTCCTTTGTCCCTCCTTAAGCCACTGAATTCGTGATTTTTGCCTCCGAAGAATTTCTTCCTGCTCGCATCGTTCATTCCATTTTTGCATGAGTTCCCTCTCTGTGTTGATAGACTCCTGCAATATGCCTCCTTGAATCCAAGTGTTATGGATTTCTTCTAGTTGTTGCTCAAGCTGTTGTTTGTCTTCAAATATGTTGCGAAAGAATTCTCGATTCCAAGCCTTCAATTTGGTCTTCATAAATTTAAGCCTTGCCTGTAGCTTGAACATTTTCGTTCCTTCTACAGGTAGGGGTTCTTTCCACCAAGTTTTAATATTGCTGGAAAAATCCTTGTAAATTAGCCAGAATTTCTCAAAATAGAAAGGCATGTTCTTAGGAGTGCCCATAATTGAGGTGTGCAGCGTGATAGGCCAGTGGTCCGAGCCTCAAGAGGGGAGGATATCTGAATCTATAATGTTTCCCTCTAAGAGAATGCTTTCGGAGATCGGAAAGCGGTCCAACCTGGAGGCAATGAGCCTGTCTCCTCCCCTTCTGTTGGTCCAGGTGAAAGCGCCATTATGGGGTTGGATGTCCACCAAGTTGACTTCTTGAATGAAGGAGCTGAAGGTTATGGCATTGTTGCTGAGTGCACAAGTGTCCAATTTCTTTTCATTGAGAGAGGTTATCATGTTGAAGTCACCCCCATAAATGGCACTGGAGTGGAGGTATCTTTGATGTAACTTGGTTAGATTGCCGAGTAGCAATAGTTTGTCCTCTTGTCGCTGAGGGCTGTAAACATTGGTGAACAGAAAGGTTCCTTTCTCCCCTATGATCTGCATTTCCAGGGCCAGAAAGGTTTTGGTGGCTTCAGAATTAAGGAGATGAAGAGTTTTCGGGGTCCATAATATGGCTAAACCCCTCCTCATGCCATTTCCTTCTACTGCTAGATGTTCGAGATGTCTGCCTAGACGTTTACCCAGGTCATCCAATTTCTGATTCCTGCATTTGGTTTCTTGGAGGAAAACCAAGTCCGGTTTTTCTTGCATGATTTTATTTTTCAAGAGCCTTTGTTTCCTAAGGTTGCTTAGTCCTCTTACATTCTAGGAGAGGACTTTCATTGTTAACGAGTGCTTAAGATGAGAAGGAGAAAGCGTCAAGGGCTTTCATCCTTCCCGAATTAATCAACATCTGACCTAGTTCATGAAGAGCATCATTATTGGATCTTCTTCCCTGTTTCCTCCTATGCTTGAGACTGGCTTGTGTGTGGTGGAGGGTTTGTGATTTTATGCCTAAGCCATTGGTTGCTTCTCTACCTCATTTCATTCCCTTCAATGCTGCATCCTGTCGGGTTAGGAATAGGTAGTTTACCCTATTGATTTCTACCTCTGGTATTTTGTCTATTCCTTTCTGTTTACATTGCTCCACTATAGAATTAAGATCTAATCCTTCTTTCTTTAGAATCTCACCTAATTCCAGGTCTTCCGTGCCCAATTCGTTGAGGACCATGTCCTCATCCTCTTCCTCGTCTTTGTTTTCTGATGCCACTGTGAGCGGATCTGAAGGTTTGAAAGGCTCCCATGATTGGTTTCTTTGCTCTTCTATTCTGATGGCCGGCTGCTCCGCTGCTGGGGTTTGTTGTGTCTTCTTGGACGGAGAATCTTCTTCTAATATTTCAAAGGTGTTCACTGTTCTGGTGAGTGGATCGTTCGATTTAGGGTATGTTTTTGCGATTGGCCCGATGTCTACCAATAGGTCAGATAAATCCATTCAAAGCGAGGGAGGATTTCTCTTTGGGATTCTCAGCCAGTTTATTTTGATGGAATTCGCGGATTAAATGCCCATGTTCGTGACATTTCCTGCATCTAAAGGGTATCTGCTCGTAATTGATGGTCTAAAAATAGGCTTCCTCCCTGTATTCCAACCATAGACCCTCATGCAGAGACCCAGATACATCCATTTCAACACAAATGCGGGTATAGGAAGTGTACCTTTTTTGAAGAGTGGCTTTAGAAGCACGGACAAAAGTGTCCAAGGTGTTTCCAATCTGTTCCAACGCTGCTGGTATCCAATAATATATTGGCAGAGAGAATAGTCAGATCCGAACCGGTACTTGTGTGAATGTTTCCTATTCAGGCGTGAAGTTGGGTTTCCAGGGTCTCATGTAGAGGCCTACTGAGGTGTAAAAGTACGGGCCTCCCTCAAAAATCCGATCCTTATCTTCCAGATTCGCAAAGACTACTGTAAAGAAGCCTTTGGCGCCCAAGTGTAGCTGCACATCTCCTCTTGGCTTCCAGACTTGCTTGATCCATTAACAGAGGGCTTTTTCACTGGGCCAGAACCCCATGAACTTGCAGATCACAACGTTAATGGACATATGGTCTCTGTAAGCTTGCAAATTTAGGTCGTTAATGATTACCCTAAGGCTTTTGTTAGCCTTCGGTTTGCAGCGGCCTTGGTATTTTGGGTGGTTGCCGTTATCCCCAGACTCCCATGTAGTTGATCGATTCTGATCGAGGCTGCTATTCGCATTATTGTTCATATCTGTTACTCCTTCTTGCGGACCAGCTCCCTCTGAAGGCTATTCAGGGATTGTTTCTAGCTTTCTCGCGGTGCTGTTTATCGGATTAACTGTGCGATCACTTGGGATCGGGTTACTGTCCTTAGTGTGATTCTCGGCGGCTGAGGAGCCAGTAATTTTCAAACCCTCCCCCTGCCTCTTGCCCTTGTCTATTGTGACTTGCTTGAAAGTGGGCGCTACGGGGGCCCCTCGTCTTCCCATTTTTTGAGCCAGCGCTATGCCCCTTTGCCGCAGATCTTGGAGAATATCTGGACTTCTTGCGAGTGTCCTCGCTGGAGAGCAGAACTCTCTGCGATCCTCAGCTTCAGATACGACTCCCCAACAGACCGCAGATCCTAATAATTAGTCAATAAGAATTGTTTTCAGAAGCAAGCATTACAAAAATAGACACCGGGGAACTTTTTTGGTTTATAATGTTAATCACACATTGGGATTATTAATCTCTTGAGTTTAAAATACTAATTCTTAGGCTTTATTAATTTCTTAGATTTTTCAGTTTAAAATATTAATTATTAAGGTTTATTAATCTCTATTGTTTCTTATATTCATCCGTTAGGTTTATAATATTTATCCCTTGGGTTCCCTGATTCCTTTGGTTTATAATATTAAACCCTTGGGTTTATTAGTTCTTTTGGTTTATAATGTTAATAATCTCGTTGGTTTATTAATATCTTAGGTTTAAAATACTCATTCTTATGGTTTATTAATATATTAGGTTTTTAAGTTTAAAATATCAATTCTTAGTATTTATTAATCTCTTGTGTTTTTAATATTTATCCTTTATGTTTATAATATTTATCCCTTGGGTTCACTAATTCCTTTGGTTTATAATATTTAAACCTTTGGTTTATGAGTTCTTTTGATTTGTATTATTAATAATCTCTTGGGTTTATTAATATCTTGATTTTAAAATATTAATGGTTAGGTTTTATTAATTTCTTAGGGTTTTTGTCTTTAAATATTATTTGGTATGGTTTATTAATCTCTTGAGTTTAACATATTAATTCTTAGAGTTTATTACTTTCTTATGCTTTTGAGTTTAAAGTATTATTTTGAGGGTTTTTAATCTCTTGAGATTAAATTATTTATTCTTAGGGTTTTTTATTTCCTGGTTTATAATATTAATATTTATCCTTTGCTTCACCAATTACTTTGGTTTATAATATTAAATCCTCGGGTTTATTAGTTCTTAGGTTTTTTGTTTTTGAATATTATTTCATATGCTTTATTAATCTCTTTAGTTTAATATATTAATTGTTGGAGTTTATTACTTTCTTATGTTTTTGGGTTTAAAGAATTATTATTTGTGAGGGTTTTTTAATCTCTTATATTAAATTATTTATTCTTGGGCTCTTTTTATTTCTTGGTTTATAATATTAATATTTATCCTTTGCTTCACTAATTACTTTTGTTTATAATATTAAAACCTTGGGTTTATTAGCCTTTTTGGTGTAAAATATTAATAATCCCTTGAGATATTGGTAAGAGATATAGAGTTATTATAATATTAACAAAATATTATTATTATTATGTTATAATAGAATTATATTATAGTCTGTGTTAAAACTATTAATGTATTGAAATAATTTAATAATATATTTTTATTATAATATATATATATATATATATATATATATATATATATATATATATTCAATTTAATATATAAACTATGTATATAGTTAATATTATTAATATATTGTAAGTAAATATATTAAATATTTTGGTGATTTTAATGATAAATATATAATATTTATTTTGGTGAAATATATTTGCTAGGTAGTGAATATAGGCCTATCAGCGTATATTGGTGAATGTGGTTGTAAATCTATTTCATATAAGACTATCTACTTATATCAATCACATTGGTAAATGTGATTGTGCTAGTTTTATTTACTATACTAATTTTACATTTTCCTAAAAAAATCTATAACCTGTATTATTTTCAAATCACTAGTAAAATAAGGACAAGACTCTGTCAAATATCTAATCCAAGAAAAACTCCTTCAGCCATGTATTGACAAATTATAGGTATAAGGATTCTATTATCATATTCCCTGGTGAATGGTCTGTTAACATATTACATAAATGTTGATTGCAAACCCTTCATTGTCACAACCAGTATAGATGAATTGAAGAGGAAAGGGCTTTATTATTGTGCATAATTGGTCATATATGCAGTGCAAGATATGCTACACAAGCCAGTTCCAAAAATAAAATGAAAAATATATTTATGATCGCTCGATAGAAAAAGCCGGTGGCAAAATGGAATTTTCATCTCATCCTGTTTTTCTTGCATTTTTTCTACGAATGGTGTGTACCATCCCCTTTTTGGTAACAAGTTATATCACTCAGTTTTGGGGTTTTGAGTCGAAAGAATAGGATAATTTTTTTTTTGAAAGTAATGGAATCATTTTGTAACTTGAAGGAGATGCTAGAGCTTACTCAAACAGGACCGAGTTATCTTCCTCTTCTTCTATTGTCTTCTTAAAGATTCTAGAAAAAACTGGTTAGGCATGTACCTTATTTATACTATTTCAATACAACATATGTCTATTGGGGAAGGGTCCACTTGGATAGGGGTTAATTAAGGTTTTTTTTTTTTTTAATTCGAAAAAATAATTTATCCTTAATGGAGAAGAGGTAAGAGGCATGTGAATACTTGTTAGAAACATATTAAAGATATTTTCAAGCATATGTTAATTTCTTTTCATCTAGATATCCCTTTGACATTGATAACAATTAGTTCTTCTAAAAAAATCCTTATTAAAATCATCAATAATTGTGAAAAGTCTATGCATTGATAGATGATATCCTCTAAGAGGTGGTTAAGGTAGAAAGGGCTTGGCTAGGTGTTCAAAGGGGAACATAAGAGTGAACAATCCAAACTATCCTAATATGATGCATTAAAGCCTATGGGAAAGAATTTTTGGAAGGAAACCTAGTTACTCAAATGAATTGATTTGTGTACTAGGTTGGACTATGGGAGCTCAACTTAGAGGTTGTTTAGATCTAATTTGTTGTTAGTTTGGTGGTGTACACCCTATGCCTTGAAAGGAAAACTCCTGATTGGTCTTTATGAGGTTAATCAACCACCCATTAATTTTGATGAACCTTTTAGGGGAGGGGGTTTCTAGGAAACCAAAGTCACATTGTTTTGGAATTTAAAATATCATGGGTCTCTCCCTGTTGCTTGTTTCCTTGATGAGACAAGATAATTGAGAAGTAAGATGTGACTGGGTTTGTAGCTAGGTCAAATACATTATGAAGAATACATTGGAGGAAAAGTGTTTGTTAATTAGTAGAATTCACATATCATTTAGTTTAAGACTTAACTTTTCATGCATATGTACATTTTCTATTATTAGAGTCATATCCATTGAACTTAAGATACTAGTTTTAAACTTGGATATAAAGTTGTTTATCTAGTTTGAATGTACATTATGAACATCAAAGTACTAAACTCTTATGAAATTGTTTTGAATCCTATGGGAATTTTGATATTTCCTGAAAGTTAAATATTTCACATATTAGAATATCTGGTCATATATGTGAAGCATATATAGTAAATGTTATATGATGTAAAGTATACATTTGCATTATCGCTAGTGAACCAACGTTCAATTGGAATTTCTATGAAGTCTTAAATTAAATATGTGAAGCATATTTAATAAATGTTAGATGATGTAAAGTATACCTTTGCATTACTGCTCAGTATATCCTCTTAGTGAACCAAGGTTCAATTGGAATTTCTATGAAGTCTTAAATTAAATATGTGAAACATATTTAGTAAATGTTAGATGATGTAAAGTATACCTTTACATTATTGCTCAGTATATCTCACTAGTGAACCAAGATTCAATTGAAATTTCTATAAAGTCTTAAATTAAATATGAACTCGATACCAAAGAGTTGTGCACATGATCCCTTAACTAAAGTGACAGACTGGGCCATTAGAAAAGGCATCAACATTCACCCAGATTACTCGGAAAATTTCAACCTATAGAGTTGTATGTACAGTTATAGCTAATGATGCACATGCATCATAGTGTGATTAAGGTTAAGGCCAACTACTTATGTATATGGGTGAATTAATTTCAAGCTATGGATATATATCTCACACGGATGGGTATATTCGAGTACACATTGGTGAAAATTCTGCACAGTACTATGAAAGTTGAGTTGTACTATCTTATTTTATTTGATTTTTTTTTAATCCTATATCATCACATATCTGACTATGACAATTAAATGTTGGTTGAATATATGACATTTTTTCAAATCAATTTTCCATCAAAATATCATAAACATTATACTATATCTATAATATATATAATACCATAGACATTACATTATATGTATTACTCTATATTTATTAAATATATAAATATTATAAACAATTTTTTTAATTAATAATATCATAAAAATTACACTATATAAATACAAGAAACATTAATATATATATATATATATATATATAACTCAAATTAAGAAGTAAAACTTTTTAAACGGTGTTCTCTTTCCTGCTCCGGGGTATCAACCTTATGGTAGATGTTGTTAGTTTTCCCTTTTATTCTTAATTCCAATCCAACGATCCAATTAACCCCTTTACCACTGTGTAGTATTAGCCTTATTGTATATGATGTTCGCTTTCCCTTTTCTTGTTAATTGTAGTCCAAGGATTCAATTTAAAAGGGCTTTCAAAAGTGTGTGGCATATCATCCTTATTGTCGACTTCTTACTCTCACTGGTAGTAGTCAAGGATTGTGAGCTAACCGTTGTGAAGTCGAATGTAATAACGAATAACAGTGAAGGAGGTAGACATAATTTGATTCCATATACAGGAATGATACCCGTGTTTCCACAAGGTTTCCATCAAAATCATTCTGCTAGATTATGGAGGCTTATTCCTCCCCAAAACCTCCTTTTACAATGATGAAGATGTGTTTCCAGCCAAAGTTTGAATAAACATGCCCGGATATATAGAAAAAATATTAGCCATCATTCACAGGAAGACGAAAATGACCAGGCTTAGGCTCAACCATTGTTTCCATTATTGAAGAAGGAAGTGAAATAATCCATTCCATCACTACAAGTTTCGTGTTTTCCAAGTTGAATTAGAGTGACCCCAAGGACACCCCCTGGATTGGCACCAGTGGTATGCTTAAATTCTCTTCTTTTAGCGAAATAATTATTCTATTGAGGGCATCTGATGTCTTAGTTAAGGACATCCGCCCTGCCTTTGATTCCTGTGAAGATAAAACCACATATAATCCCCTAAGTTTATACCATTTTCGAAACCATGAGAATCTAATTTAATAACACATGTCCATGTCCTATAGTCAGGTTCAAAACAATCCTCCTTCATCTTTATCAACATATTGATTCCCATGGCATAAGCAGGAGTTTTAATATATGCATCAATCAAAGATTTTTGATAGAGTATGTGATGAGAGGTTACTTAGATGACACATCATTAGAGATGAGTGTATATATAGTAAGTAAATTCGCCCTGAGTTTTTCTGGAATATACACCCACTCTTTGAATATCATATTGTTCCTTGCTTTTCATATCGCCCAACAGATGACACTCGAAAGATTCCACAATTTTATGGGTTTTGGTTGCTGACACAAATCTTGCCACCTGCCAATCCTCCCTGCCATCTATATTTGTTACCAAGATATTAGTATATCAAATTCCATAGCCGTACTATTGTCAGAAAAGAGACCAATAAATTCTCTACAGTTTCATCCGGCTTGTGAAAACGTGTATAGCAAGTAGTTCCTCGAAGGGATATTTCATTAAGTTTTTCTGCAATAGGGATGGAATAGGGATCTTATATTTAAGAATGCATAAGAATACAAGTTCTGTTTTACGAGGGATTTTTAATTTCGATATATTCTTCCACAGCCAACACTTTATGTCCATCTCCTTATACTTGAATTCTATGAGGTAGCCTTATTTAGGATTGTACAGTCCTCTTTTGGAATGGATCCAGAGCAGCTCTTCGTCCATCTCCATGAGCCGTACATGATATTTTTTCAGTGAATTGAGTGTGGATTCCATTGTTCATGTTTGTTTAATTAATTTTTTTTCATTTAACCTTCTCCCCATATGGATTATTATCCGGATTTGATATATGGATGATTGTTCGAAACCCCTATATATTTAATAATTGGGTAAGTTCTTGCGGGAGAGTATATCTATTTCGATGTCCAAACCAAGTATTGATGTCAATGATGGCATGGTTCCCAGATCCAATTTTGCAAGACAGAACCGATTCAATGATGTTGAAGTAAGACAACTTTCCAAATGTTGGAGATATTTTATTTGTGTTTGTTCTCAAGGAAAATCCAATGAATGAGAGATAGGCGGTAGATATATTTACGTATGATGATCTCTCTATAAAGGCTGCTTGTTATAATCGGCGTTCAACTCACTTTGGCAACCAAGGCTCTGGAGAATGCATAAAGGTCCTTCAACTCCCTTCCACCGCATTTCTTTGGAACAACAATTCGCTCCCATTTGATCCAAGCAAATACTTAGCTTTAGTTTTTCCTAAGCCATAAGTATGAACAGCTTTTTTCTGAATAATACTGATAATTCCTTTAGGGATCGAGGAAAGATCCTTCTATAATACAGGGATAGCTTCGAGGACATATTTGATTAGAACCAGTTTGCTAGCCAATGATAACCATTTGTGACACCATATGTGGTTTTTTCTCTATCTTTGCAATCAACCACATCCAATTTGTCTTCTTATGGTGATTGGTCTTCAACTTAAATCCTAAGTATTTTGTTCCATCCTCCATATCTACAATTTGGAATGGAAATTTAGCCATAATATACATAATTTAATCTCTCGAGCATCCTTTGGCGAAAATGGTTAATTTGATAGGGTTTATATCCATACCCTTTCGAAAATCAGATTGATATGATATAGAATGACAGCATCATTTCTCGATCCATCTAAAAATGTTAAGAAATCATCAACAACAAAAAAATACAATAATGATAGATTTCGAGTGATACGTATTCCCTTGAGTGATTCTCAAGATTTTGCATTGGATAAAATTTTCTCTAGTCCATCCATCACATGAAGGGAAATCAAGGAAGAGAGAGGGAATCCTTGTGGAAGTACCCTTTTAACATAGAAAAAATTAGAGGCAACACCATTCATTAATTATGGGTAAGAATAAACTTTCTCTGTCATTTGATATCTCTTCGATCTAGAACTCTTGTCAAGATTCTTGGCTCAGCCTCTCAATTTTGATTTTTCATTCACCTTTTATTTATTTATTGAGAGTTGAAAATAATTATATTATTTTGTGTAAATGGACATAAGGTTACACAAGTTGTAATGTATCTCCTTAGTTTAGGATTTGTTCGTAGAGTTTAGGGGTTTGGTTGCAACATTCTCGTTTCTAGTAATGTACTTAATGATGTAATCTTTCATTCATGAATGTAGAGTGTATGAGAGTAATCTCTCAGTTTTGACTGTAGTCGTGAGCTTCAACTCCATTTCAATTTTGTGCATATTTATCTTGGTATCACAGCTTAGATTGGGTGAGGCTGATCTTTTATCGCCTTTGTGGGTGGAGTGCCTTTGTGGCCAGTTTGCATTTGTGGCACAATCCCCTTTGTGGCTTGAGGTGCCTTTATGGCCGCGTGTACATGAGAGCTGTGTGCTCACACAGCTTTGTGCTCGACCGAGCAGGTGGACTACAGTAACACCTGGCTCACGGACTCAGATGATTTTTTAATTTTCTAAGCAGAAGGGGGTTGGCGCATTTTTCGCGCTCACAGTCGCGCTAGGAGGCGCAACTGGTGCGTCTGTCACGCCCATAGTTGTGCCACCATGCCAAAATACTAGATTGGCGCGGAATCACACGGAAAACTCGCGCCAACTGATTTGCCTCACATTGATTTCATCTAGGCATGGAGTTTTCACTCGGGAGGGTGCCAACTCACCTTCAAGGGGATCCACGGGAAGCCTCATCTTCGTTGGATGACTTGTGAGAGGTGAAAATCATAGAAGTTGCGGATCTTTCTAGGAGAGGCAGATCGGATCAACTCTGATTAGATCGGTTTTGAGGCTGTATTGGAAAACAACAAATTTTCTCATCGGAGCAAGACTGATTTTGCAGGGTTGTCCAATATTGCTAGATATGAATTGAAGATACAGTGGGTGGATCAGGAGAGCAACAGATCAGTGGTAGAGCAGTGGTAGATCGGGTGAATAATATGTGACATGTATTCATTTTTTTTTCTCTGAATCATTTGGGTAGATTCATTTATTTGTAGATCAATTCAAAATCAGTAATACGATGGAATCTTATATCCACGAGTCTAGAAAACTCGATGTATATAGCTTCACAAACTGGAAGTTTAAGATTTAGATCTTGCTTGAGGGTGCGAATGCATGGTCGATAGTTACAGGTGATGAGCAGAGGCCGAATTCGAACACAGGGACACAGGAGCAAGAATGGGATAAATGAGAAAACAAGGTGAATGTTTTGCTGAAGATGTCCGTGAAGGACAACACTATCCCTCACATTAGAGACTGTAAAACGTCCGTGGAGATCTGGACGACCATAAAAGGCTGTATCAGACCCAGAACACAAGTCAAATTATGACACTCAAAAGCAAGCTATTCTCAATGAAGATGGACGAAAGTGAGACTGCTGCTGCATTTATCGTGCGAATCAGAGATGTGAAAGACGGATTGAGGGACATCAAGGAGAAGCTGTCTCACTCTGATCTCGTCACAATCACAATGAACGAGATGCGAGATGAATTTCAAATGTTCATCACTCGATTGTGTCACACCTCTCGTTAGGAAATTTTTTTTTTTTTTTCTTTTTTTTTTTTCCACACAGGTGTTCCCTACGATTATCTCGGGATGTATATATATACATCTATTACTTTCATATATACTTATATATATATCTCTGTATAACATATATGTCCAACCTACATTTATCAATCATATCCTTTTGAGTATTTTTTTCTCTTCCCCGGATATAGGTGAAGTACACCTCTTATTAAGATATCTGACCCATATTTATATAACCATATAAATATTAGATATAATAGCTTCTTCATGGATACATTTTTTTTTTTCCGAATCTCAAAGTACTACATCCTTCTTATAGATATCTATTTGTGATAATGCCTCTTACCATCTTTTATTTTATCTACAATCATACACCTATATCTCTGTATCTATGTATATGTATATGGATCGGTGGTATACTAATCCCTTCAACCATTTATGAGTAATGGTGATTCCTCTTAAGTACACATACAATATATCTATACATATAACTATAGGTTTTTTCAAATTTACCCCCAACCCTTTATGTATAACTAATCTTCCATGAACTCCAACACCTATATATATTCTCCGGTTAATTCATTTGCATTTATATCATTCTATCATAAGATAGAGGAGTTTCCCTTTTTCCTATACGTAAAAAGGTACATCTTGATCATCCGGCACATTATATTCATACTGATTTAAATAAGCCTTAACATATATATATATTCTTGCTTTATATGTATATAACTAATAATTATTCCTATGGACGCCGAACAACTTCAATGTACCTATATATATATTCTCGCATGATATATATATATATACCATCATTGCATTATCATTTAAATCGGCTAGTGGAATAGACGCGTAAACGAAATAATTACATACTCTGTCAAGCTCATAAAATGGTATAGTTACTATACGAATGTTGTATAACCATCGTCTTACTGTTTCATACTGCTTGAATGATAACGTTATTTTGAGATCAATCGTTAGTGGCTCGTTTCCATCTCCTTCACTGTCATTATTAACTATTTTCTTTGGTTCGTATCACAGGTACGAAGGCGGTTTACGTTTGGTTGGAGTGTTTGTGTGGGTAACTTTCCATGGCGAGGTTCGCTATGATTGGTGTGAGCACCCAACCACCGCCCATCCTGTCTCCCTCGCAACCTCTGCAAGTTTCTAGGTACATTTTGGGATCGCAGCTATGGTACCTTGAATGGAAACCCTCGACGGGTGTCCACACCAGTTAGTGTGCCGATGGTCTGGCTTACCTCGGCGAGGACGGAAACAGTGCTTGAGCCGGATTTATCTGCGCGGTCCTGACATTTTCAGGGTTAAAGAATTCTGAGTATTCTATCCAGGTACAGATTTATCTGCACGCTAAGATCTGTAAGATCCCGCCCTCGGGATTTTTTTTGTACTAACGCTTGGCACCTGCAATTAGGGTTTCGGGTTTCTGTCTTTACCCGTTCAACCAGCAACGACGATTCGCCTCCTTAAAACCCCGTATGCCTATTACGATTTCATTTCCTCGATCTTTTGGTTTCCATTAAGTTCCTCGTCCACTGGTTTTATGGTTCCTCCAATCTGCATCGCTTGGTAGGGAGACCAGGGTGAACGTGTTGAAGCCCAACCATCTGGCCGAGTATTTCTTTTGTTGATCTCACGCTATGGTTTTAGGACTGAATGACTGTGGGGTTATTCGCTTGAATATTTGTTTTCTGGAGTTTTTATTTTTTTATTTCTCTTACGTGGGTGGTGGTGTTTGTGTACAGGTATTATCTCTCAACCACGCTGTACCTGGTTACCATTGGCCGTGCGGCCAACTCAACGAGCTCCACTTCGTCTGCATGCGGGCGTCAAGAGCTGAGGGTGGTTTACAGGCCTCGCCTTCATCTACTCAGCTCACGATTTCAACTTTTACTACCCTACAGTTACTTTCGGTTTGTTCTTATGTCCTCATGTATATGTGATGAGTTGATCACTGTGGATGCTAACATGGTATAGTTTTTCTTTCGTCTATCACATTTCAAAGTAATTTCAGGCGGCCATATTTGTGAATGACATGAGCGTATACCCTAGGGTTGAAATTTTAGGAACTGTAATATGGGCTCTAATAGTATAATTTGATAGCCGGTCGAATAGTAATTATTGTTCTCTGTCCATGCTGGTCATTTTGATTTCGTTTATCCGATACAATAGAAAATTCTGTTTGATATTGTGCAACAGGGCTACGCACTTTTCAACTGGGGAGTACTGCTACGCATCTACTGAACATGGAAATCTGTAAAGTTACGTTGATTTATACCTATCTGATTTCAAAGCGTTAGGTTTATATATATCGTTGGCTTACCACTGCAATTTATGATATGGTTCTTTTTCGTTCTATTCTACACAAAACAAAACTCCAGAGTTGGGACTGTCGGGTTAGCTGAGTTCGTTCTTGTATTAACGTTCGACCAATACTCTAATAACACAGAGTCACGTAGAGATCCACCTTACACTACACACCTACCCACACTTACTCTCTGGTTTTGTGCAAGTTTCAGCTATACTTACGCACCGCACTCTTCTTTGATAACGCAATGTTATCAGCGTGACTAGTTTAACTCACGGTTTATTTTGACAGTTTGATTTTTAAATGTATATGTATATCTTTATGATTAAACTTTCATGGCACATAAGTTTCATGTTACTGTGATATATATATGTATACCTTGCCCTTTGTATATATATAGGTCGTTCCTCTCGGTCAATATCCATGTACAGGAATCGCATATCCATTGTTTGATTGTAGTCGAGGTAAAATAATTTGTTGGGTTAGCACCCGATGCTTATTCAATGTTTTTAAACGCAGCTACATCGCATTTGTTATTACGTTTAGATATGGATTAAGCCTTTTAACTGACTTTTCTTCCCGACTCTTAGGGATAATGTTAACATGCGATTTTCCTTATAGTTATTACGAACGGTACTTCAAATATGTAGGTTGTTATAAGAGTTAATATTCCCATTTCATTTTTCTTTTTGTTTTGTGTAGATGCGCATATAAAGGTATTCGGTATATATCAATTGATTGCATACCTAAGCATTGAATTTCTCCATTGCCCGAGGGCTTATTTATCGAGTTAGAGATAAAGCTAGAATACAACTACTCTATAAGTGTTAGGAGTATTCTAACTCTTTTATAATGGTAATTTACTTTGGGATTTAATAAGAAGTAAAGTTTTATGTTGTAGAGTACTTACTCTTAACTTTCATTTTTTTTTCTTATTGAGGTATGCTATTAAGTAGTTACTAGTGCTGGCCCAAAGAACCTTCATTGAAATTCCAAAAGTTGCTATAATTCAAGTTTTTCAAGGACAAGAGTAGGTTTAAGGATAGAATTTATACACTTATAAATGTTATAATTCTCATACATTTTGGAATGACTCTTTTTCTATCACAATCTTTTTGTCACATTCTAATATCCTGCTTTCTTTGTTTTGTTATATACCATGCATACATCAGTACGATTATACCATTTGTCTAGCATACATAAGAGCATAAAATATCCCATGTGTATATATAGGAACAGAATAATATTTCATGATTCATGGGGACTAAGTAACTTCAGATTTAAGCCAACCTTGGTTTAGAGATTCTGGAGTTTTCTACTCTATGAACTTTCTGGTCTGCAACTAAAAAAAATATGGAAGGTGAATGCCTCAGGATATATTTTGTTAAATGTGGTACCAAAATTTCTCAATGCCATACAATTAAAATTTTATATGTAGTCAATTCATACTGTAATAAGACATATAAACAAGAATTTCAGAACATACCACAAGTCTGCAAAATGACCAACCTCCCAACCTTAGAATCCTCTTTATCTCCCAGGATTCACCCCCGAGCAGAGATCACCTCCTAGCACAAATCAACCTCTGATCTGCCTAAGAGCAGCTTATATAAGCTCATATTTCCCCAAAGCATGTTTCTAATTCTGCGTCGAGAATAGCAGCAAGCTTTCTTTCCTGTTTAGCCTAGGCTTCCCATTCTGGGATTCTTTAAAGCTGCTTTAAGCTTTTCCTCAGCTTTTCCAGCTTTTCTCACCTCTTCCCAACTACTCCTCTTCATTGGGGAAATTTAGATTCCTCCTCAAATCTAAATAAATTTCTTTCAAGGATTTTTGAAAGATTTTTGGGGATTTGTTGCCTTATCGATCCTCATGGATTTGGCAAGTGATCTCTAATTCTCTTTTTGGTGAAAATGCATAATCATTTTATTTATTTCCTCAAATAAAATATGCAATTACATTCACACCATATTCATCCCTTGGGGTCCACCCCCTTAGGATTAAAGTTCAAATGTCTAACTTTAAAAATTCAACACACAAATTGGTGGTGTTACATATTCCCCCTCTGAAAATAAACACCGTCCTCGGTGTTCTTATTCAACTACTAGAGTTCATTTAAACAAAAATGGATATTGCTCCATCATTTCAGCTTCCCTTTCCCAGGTGGCTTCTTCAGCAGTAAAGTGCTTCCACTGCACCTTTACTCTGACCACTGTTCTGTTTCTCAATTCAATTTCTTCCCGCTCCAATATTTGAAGCGGTTCTCGCAGAAACTCCCCTTCTGGTTCCACCTGTACAACATTCCAATCAACTATGTGAGAAGCATCATGCACATATCTTTTTAATAATGAAACATGAAATACATTATGCACTCTAACATGGGGTGGTAAGGCCAGCTTGTAAGCCACTGGTCCCACCCTTTCTAACACCTCAAAAGGCCCACAATATCTAGGAGCCAGTTTTGCACAACTTCCTGCATAAAGTGTGCTCTTCTTGGGTTTGATGCGCAAATACACATGATCCCCCACTTTGAATTCTCAGTGCACCCTTTTCTTATCAGCATAGCTCTTCTGTCGGTCTTGTGTTGTCTTTATATTTTTCTGTATTTGTTTAACAATTCTTTCCATTTCTTGTAGTGCATCTGGTCCCAACACTAGTTTATCCTCTGGTTGATTCCAGCTCAACGGAGTACGACACTTCCTCCCATAGAGTGCCTCAAATGGACTCATCTTACTGGAGGATTGGTAGCTATTATTATAGGCAAACTCAACTAGATGCAGATACTCTTCCCACTTTGATGGTCTATCCATCACATACATTCGCAGCATATCCTCCAAGACTCGATTCGTCCTTTCTGTCGGCCCATCTGTTTGAGGGTGATAGGCAGTACTAAAATTCAGCTTAGTACCCATCCCTCCAAACAATCCCTTCCAAAATGCTGCTGTAAACTTAGCATCTCGATCTGAAACAATTACTTTGGGAACTCAATGAAGTCTTACTAGCTCCTTCAGGAAAACATTAGCTACTTGAGCTGTTCCGAAAGTAGATTTCACTGGTATAAAGTGAGCAGCTTTTGTGAGAGTGTCTACTACTACCATCACTGAATCATGTTGATATTTAGTCTTGGGTAATCCTGTTATAAAATCCATGGAAACTGTGTCCCATTTCCATTCTGCAATTGGTAGGGGATTTAAAAGCCCTGCTGGGTGTTGATGCTCAACCTTGACCAGTTGACATTCCATACACTTACTCAGATACTCCGCCACATCTCTCTTCATTCCTGGCCAGAACAACTTCTTTTTCAAGGCTGTTAACATCTTCTGGTATCCTGGATGTCCTGCATAAGGTTGCTTGTGATATTCATCTAGAATTTCTCTTTTCAATGACCCTATATTTGGAATATACAATCTGTTTTTGTAATAGAGAAGCCCTTTTTGGTTTTTTGTGAAATCCATTTTATCCTTTTTCTGTAGTTGTACCAAGAGTGCTTCATAGTTAGGATCTTGATTTGCTGCTTTTCCCACCAATTCCTCTATCTCCATCTGGGCACTACTCCCAATGCTGTTTAAATGTTGACAAGCATTCCTACTTAAGGCATCAACAACTTTATTTTCTTTTCCCTTGATATGTTTTATGTCCATATCAAATTCACTTAGAAAAGACAGCCATCTAGCTTGTCTTGCATTCAGGTCAGTTTGGGAAAAGAAATATTTAAGGCTGATATGATCAGTCATCAATGTCAACTTCTTCCCCAGCAGATAGTGGCTCCACATTTTTAAAGCATGAATAACAGCTGCAAATTCCAAATCATATGCACTATAATTATGTTCATGAGTTTTTAATTTCCTAGACTCATAGGCAATAACTGAATTTTCTTGCAATAGGACTCCTCCTAGCCCCTCTCTGCAAGCATCTGTACATACGACAAACTCTTTATCAGGATCAACAATTTTTAATATAGGAGCTGAAATAAGTTTCTGTTTCAATTGTTAGAAACTGTTTTGGCTCCGATACCATTTGTCACACCTCTCGTTAGGAATTTTTTTTTTTTTTTTTTTTTTCCCCACAAATTTGACACCCTTCCTTTGTACTGAGGTTATGGGATTTGCTGTAGCAGAGAATCTCTCCACAAATCTGCGATAATAGCCTGCCATTCCCATAAATGATCTTACTGCTGAGACATCAGTGGGAACTGGCCATTCTTTAATGGCTTTTATCTTTTCAGGGTCAACAGCAAGCCCTTTTTCAGAAATAATATGGCCTAAATATTGAATTTTATCTTTATAAAATTCACATTTACTGAACATGGCATATAGCTGGTTTTCTTTTAAAGTCTGCAACACTATTCTCAGATGTTCCTTGTGTTCCTCTTCATTTTTAGAATAGACTAAGATATCATCTATGAACACAAGAACAAATTTGTCCAAATACTTATTCAACACACTGTTCATCAGACACATAAATGTGGCAGGGGCATTTGTCAAACCAAAAGGTAAGACTACAAATTCGTAATGCCCATACCTGGTTCGAAATGCTGTTTTGCTGATGTCTTCTTCTTTAATTCTGAGCTGGTGATACCCAGTCCTTAGGTCTATCTTGAAGAAGACTGAAGCTCCTCTCACTTGATCAAAAAGATCATCAATTCTAGGAAGTGGATATCTATTCTTAATGGTCAACTTGTTCAGTTGACGATAGTCAATGCACATCCTAAAAGTTCCATCCTTCTTTTTCACGAATAAGACCGGTGCTCCACATGGAGACACACTTGGTCTAATGTACCCTTTATCCAATAATTCTTGCAGCTGCATCTTCAATTCCATCAGTTCTGGAGGACTCATCCGATAAGGAGCTCGGGAAATAGGTGTAGCTCCCGGCACCAGATCTATAGAAAAGTCAATCTCTCTTTTGGGGGGAAGATGAGGGATTTCCTTGGGAAATATTTCCTTAAACTCTCTGATGACTGGTATAGCATCCAGTAGCTCTTCCTCAGTTTTCTGTTCTATTTCTTCTACATGCACTGCATAAACTTGGTATCCTTTTCTAGCTGTTCTTTTCAATTGTAAGGCTGATATTTGTCTTACCACAATGGGTTTTGGTTTCCCTTTTAGGGTAAAAGGTTTCCCTTCATCATCTACACAATGCAGGGTTTTATCCCAGCAGTTCATCAGGGCTTTCTTCTTTTCCAGCCAATCCATTCCTATCAGCAGATCATAGGATCCTAATGGCAATATGTTTAGATTTACTTCTGTTGGGAACCCATCTAATTCTATTGCTGTTTTGGGCAACTTATGTGTGACTTTTCTCTTAGTCCCAGTAGCCAGCTGTACTAACCATGACTGCTGAAATTTTTCAGGTTTAATTTTACATTTTTCTACAATTCCAGGACTAATGTAACTCAAAGAAGCACCTGGATCAATCAAAATAGTAACAGGTAGGTCAGAAATCTTACCCTCCATTTCCACCATGGTCGCTTGATGTTCTGCTTGCCTATTTTCCAGGGCTGCACTGATGGTTGGTATATTTCGGGCTATGTCATTGACTATTGTTGCCTCTCGCTCTCTGGTGATCATATGAATATTTCGATGGGGACAGTCCCTCATCATATGGGGTTCTCCACAGCCCCAACATTTCAGAGGTTCCTTCATTCTGACTGTCCCTTCCTTTTTATTGTTCCCTTCTACTGGTTTTGCAACCACTTGGGACTGAGCAGTTTGACTTTCTTTTGGTTTGCTGAACTTTTTCCTTTGATGATCTCTACCAAAATTCCTTAAATATGCTGGTTTTGGTCTCTTTCCTTTGAACTCACCCTTGTTCATCCAGCTCTTCCCTTGTTCAGCTTTACCTTTAAACTGCTGATAGCATAATCTCGCTTTTCTCACAGCTTCATCCATGGTCTTTGGGTTGTCAAACTCAATCTTCTCCTTGTACACAGTAGGCAAAAAATTTAAAAACCTTTGCACCTTTGCTTTTTCTTCCCTAATGTAAGGAACATACCTCAGTAAATTAGTAAACTTAGTGACAAACTCATCAATAGTGATTTGTCCTAATCTCAGTTCATGGAATTCTTTGGCTTTATCATCATAATAACGTTCATTCAAATAACGACTTTTGAACTTAGTATGAAAATCTTCCCAAGTAACTGTCTTTTCATCAACGGCATGCACCATTTTCGTCTCTTCCCACCAGAGTGTAGCTTTTCCTTATAACTGGTACACAGCTAGTCTAGCCTTCAGATTGCTCTCATATTCATAAACTTGGAAATACTTGATCATGTTCAGCAACCAAGCTTCAGCATCCTCCTCCTTCTCCCCATCATAGGAGGGTGGTTTGATCTTCCTAAATTCTCCCTGCAACTCTCTTTTCTGCTTATGTTGATTTCTAGCTGCATCCTCATCCTCAGATTCATCCATCTTTCTTTTTCCAGAGCCTTCGCCTTCCTGGCTGTTCCTGGAAGTTAGCTCCCTGATGAGCTTTTCCTGCTCCTTACTGGCTGATGACAACATGTCATTTTGTCTTGTTAATTCAGCCAACTCTCGTTGCATCCGGTGCAACATAGGCAGTACCGGGGCATTGGGATCTGGAGTAGCAAACTCATCCCGCAGATCCACATAAATCCCTTCACCTTCATCCATTTCCACTGTACACACTTACAACACAGATTAGCAAAGTTTATAAACTTCAGAAAACAAAATATGTAATAAGCAGTCAGCACAAAACAACATCCCAATTTGTTGTAACTATGCTCCGATACCATTTGTCACACCTCTCGTTAGAAATTTTTAATTTTTTTTTCCACACAGGTGTTCCCTACGATTATCTGGGGATGTATATATATACATCTATTACTTTCATATATACTTATATATATATCTCTGTATAACATATATGTCCAACCTACATTTATCAACCATATCCTTTTGAGTATTTTTTTCTCTTCCCCGGATATAGGTGAAGTACACCTCTTATTAAGATATCTGACCCATATTTATATAACCATATAAATATTAGATATAATAGCTTCTTCATGGATACATTTTTTTTTTCCCGAATCTCAAAGTACTACATCCTTCTTATAGATATCTATTTGTGATAATGCCTCTTACCATATTTTATTTTATCTACAATCGTACACCTATATCTCTGTATCTATGTATATGTATATGGATCGGTGGTATACTAATCCCTTCAACCATTTATGAGTAATGGTGATTCCTCT
This sequence comes from Pinus albicaulis, assembly GCA_034641835.2. NCBI lineage: Eukaryota > Viridiplantae > Streptophyta > Pinopsida > Pinales > Pinaceae > Pinus > Pinus albicaulis. The sequence continues at coordinate 11,888,085 of CM076574.1, forward strand.
TAAGTACACATACAATATATCTATACATATAACTATAGGTTTTTTCAAATTTACCCCCAACCCTTTATGTATAACTAATCTTCCACGAACTCCAACACCTATATATATTCTCCGGTTAATTCATTTGCATTTATATCATTCTATCATAAGATAGAGGAGTTTCCCTTTTTCCTATACGTAAAAAGGTACATCTTGATCATCCGGCACATTATATTCATACTGATTTAAATAAGCCTTAACATATATATATATTCTTGCATTATATGTATATAATTAATAATTATTCCTATGGACGCCGAACAGCTTCAATGTACCTATATATATATTCTCGCATGATATATATATATATATATATATACCATCATTGCATTATCATTTAAATAGGCTAGTGGAATAGATGCGTAAACGAAATAATTACATACTCTGTCCAGCTCATAAAATGGTATAGTTACTATACGAATGTTGTATAACCATCGGCTTACTGTTTCATACTGCTTGAATGATAACGTTATTTTGAGATCAATCGTTACTGGCTCGTTTCCATCTCCTGCACTGTCATTATTAACTATTTTCTTTGGTTCGTATCACAGGTACGAAGGCAGTTTACGTTTGGTTGGAGTGTTTGTGTGGGTAACTTTCCACGGCCAGGTTCGCTATGATTGGTGCGAGCACCCAACCACCGCCCATCTTGTCTCCCTCGCAACCTCTGTAAGTTTCCAGGTACGTTTTGGGATCGCAGCTATGGTACCTTGAATGGAAACCCTCGATGGGTGTCCACACCAGTTAGTGTGCCGATGGTCTGGCTTACCTCGGCGAGGATGGAAACAGTGCTTGAGCCGGATTTATCTGCGCAGTCCTGACATTTTCAAGGTTAAAGAATTTTGAGTATTCTATCCAGGTACAGATTTATCTGCACGCTAAGATCTGTAAGATCCCGCCCTCAGGATTTTTTTTGTACTAACGCTTGGCACTTGCAATTAGGGTTTCAGGTTTCTGTCTTTACCCATTCAACCAGCAACGACGATTTGCCTCCTTAAAACCCCGTATGCCTATTACGATTTCATTTCCCCGGTCTTTTGGTTTCCATTGAGTTCCTCGTCCACTGGTTTTATGGTTCCTCCAATCTGCACCGCTTGGTAGGGAGACCAGGGTGAACGTGTTGAAGCCCAACCGTCTGGCCGAGTATTTCTTTTGTTGATGTCACGCTATGGTTTTAGGACTGAATGAATGTGGGGTTATTCGCTTGAATATTTGTTTTCTGGAGTTTTTCTTTTTTGATTTCTCTCACCTGGGTGGTGGTGTTTGTGTACAGGTATTATCTCTCAACCACGCTGTACCTGGTTACCATTGGACGTGCGGCGAACTCAACCAGCTCCACTTCGTTTGCATGCGGGCGTCAAGAGCTGAGGGTGGTTTACAGGCCTCGCCTTCATCTACTCAGCTCACGATTTCAACTTTTACTACCCTACAGTTACTTTCGGTTTGTTCTTATGTCCTGATGTATATCTGATCGGTTGATCATTGTGGATGCTAACATGGTATAGTTTTTCTTTCGTCTATCACATTTCGAAGTAATTTCAGGCGGCCATATTTGTGAATGACATGAGCATATACCCTAGGGTTGAAATTTTAGGAACTGTAATATGGGTTCTAATAGTATAATTTGATAGCCGGTCGAATAGTAATTATTGTTCTCTGTCCATGCTGGTCATTTTGATTTCGTTTATCCGATACAATACAAAATTCTGTTTGATATTCTGCAACATGGCTACGCACTTTTCAACTGGGGAGTACCGCTACGCATCTACTGAACATGGTAATCTGTAAAGTTACGTTGATTTATACCTATCTGATTTCAAAGCGATAGGTTTATATATATCGTTGGCTTACCACTACAATTTATGATATGGTTCTTTTTCGTTCTATTCTACACAGAACAAAACTCCAGAGTTGGGACTGTCGGGTTAGCCGAGTTCGTTCTTGTATTAACGTTCGACCAATAGTCTGATAACACAGAGTCACGTAGAGATCCGCCTTACACTACGCACCTACCCACACTTACTCTCTGTTTTTGTGCAGGTTTCAGCTATACTTACGCGCCGCACTCTTCTTTGATAACGCAATGTTATCAGCGTGACTAGTTTAACTCACGGTTTATTTTGATAGTTTGATTTTTAAATGTATATGTATATCTTTATGATTAAACTTTCATGGCACATAAGTTTCATGTTACTGTGATATATATATGTATACCTTGCCCTTTGTATATATATAGGTCGTTCCTATCGGTCAATATCCATGTACAGGAATCGCATATCCATTGTTTGATTGTAGTCGAGGTAAAATAATTTGTTGGGTTAGCACCTGATGCTTATTCAATGTTTTTAAATGCAACTACATCACATTTGTTATTACGTTTAGATATGGATTAAGCCTTTTAACTGACTTTTCTTCCTGACTCTTAGGGATAATGTTAACATGCAATTTTACTTATAGTTATTACGAACGGTACTTCAAAGATGTAGGCTGTTATAAGAGTTAATATTCCCATTTCATTTTTCTTTTCGTTTTGTGTAGATGCGCATATAAAGGTATTCGGTATATATCAATTGATTGCATACCTAAGCATTGAATTTCTCCATTGCCTGAGGGCTTATTTATCGAGTTAGAGATAAAGCTAGAATACAACTACTCTATAAGTGTTAGGAGTCTTCTAACTCTTTTATAATGGTAATCTACTTTGGGATTTAATAAGAAGTAAAGTTTTATGTTGTAGAGTACTTACTCTTAACTTTCATTTTTTTTTCTTATTGAGGTATGCTATTAAGTAGTTACTAGTGCTGGCCCAAAGAACCTTCATTGAAATTCCAAAAGTTGCTATAATTCAAGTTTTTCAAGGACAAGAGTAGGTTTAAGGATAGAATTTATACACTTATAAATGTTATAATGCTCATACATTTTGGAATGACTCTTTTTCTAGCACAATCTTTTTGTCACATTCTAATATTCTGCTTTCTTTGTTTTGTTATATACCATGCATACATCAGTACGATTATACCATTTGTCTAGCATACATAAAAGCACAAAATATCCCATGTGTATATATAGGAACAGAATAATATTTCATGATTCATGGGGACTAAGTAACTTCAGATTTAAGCTAACCTTGGTTTAGAGATTCTGGAGTTTTCTACTCTATGAGCTTTCTGGTCTGCAACTAAACAAAATATGGAAGGTGAATGCCTCAGGATATATTTTGTTAAATGTGTTACCAAAATTTCTCAATGCCATACAATTAAAATTTTATATGTAGTCAATTCATACTGTAATAAGACATATAAACAAGAATTTCAGAACATACCACAAGTCTGCAAAATGACCAACCTCCCAACCTTAGAATCCTCTTTATCTCCCAGGATTCACCCCCGAGCAGAGATCACCTCCTAGCACACATCAACCTCTGATCTGCCTAAGAGCAGCTTATTTAAGCTCATATTTCCCCAAAGCATGTTTCTAATTCTGCGTCCAGAATAGCAGCATGCTTTCTTTCCTGTTTAGCCTAGGCTTCCCATTCTGGGATTCTTTAAGGCTGCTTTAATCTTTTCCTCAGCTTTTCCAGCTTTTCTCACCTCTTCCCAACTGCTCCTCTTCATTGGGGAAATTTAGATTCCTCCTCAAATCTAAATAAATTTCTTTCAAGGATTTTTGAAAGATTTTTGGGGATTTGTTGCCTTATCCATCCTCATGGATTTGGCAAGTGATCTCTAATTCTCTTTTTGGTCAAAATGCACAATCATTTTATTTATTTCCTCAAATAAAATATGCAATTACATTCACACCATATTCATCCCTTGGGGTCCACCCCCTTAGGATTAAAGTTCAAATGTCTAACTTTAAAAATTCAACACACAAATTGGGGGTGTTACAGATTGGCAGCATGGAGAAAATGCCTACATTTGAAGATCTGACAGGGATCTTGCTACAAGAGGAACGGTGATAGAAATTGAAACCCTAGAGTGATGATCTTGCTCTGATGGTGAAATGATGACCATTCAGAGGAAAGCAGTCACAACAGCAATCACACTCGCAACTACAGCAGAGAGGAGGTACATTGCAGAAGAGTCTGTATAAAGGTATGCTTGTAAATCATCCTGTAAATAAATGCTATTATTGTGGAAAAAAGGGTCATATACAAAATGAATTCTTTAAGAAGAAGGGAGATGATGCAATGAAAAAAATGGCAATTGCAAATCACAGAGGATATTTCATTAAAGAAGATGAAGATTTCACTCATGAATTTCGAATATTCATAGCTAACTGTGCCCTTTCAGCATCTAATGAGGATGACATCTGGTATGTCGATTCCGGTGCATCCTCTCACATGACAGGTAAAAAGAAATTTTTTGAATGTCTTGAAGAAAGTATTTATGGATCAAAGATATATTTAGGAGATGATAGTGGATACGAGATTAGAGTTCCAGTGAAGTTACCAAATGGTAAAATCAGTCATCTTAAAAATGTTTTATATGTACCTGAAATTAAAAAAAATATGATATCTATATCCATGATAACTGATCAAGATATGCAAGTCCAGTTCTTCAAGACTCATTGTGTCATAAAGGATTGCAGGAAATTAATAGTTCTAACACGTGTGCTCGTTGGAAGCTTATACAGACTAGATGTAAAGAGTATACCAAAGCGAGCCATGGTTGCAGGAGGATCGACAGCCGAACAACTCTGGCACCAGAGATTCAGTCATTTAAATTTGCAGGACCTCATGTTATTGCAGAGAAAAGGTATGGTTGTTGGACTCCCTATCTTTCATAATACTCAGTTAAACTGTGATGGATCTGCCTTAGGTAAAATGCATAGAGAACAGTTTCCTGTGCATGATAGAAGGAAGGAAATAGATATTTTAGAACTAGTGCACACTGATATATGTGGACCTATGAAGACTAGGTCGCTAGGTGGAGCATATTACTTTCTATTATTCACTCATGACTACAGTAGATATTCATGGGTTTATTTTCTGAGTAGAAAAATTCAAACTTTCCAGTGCTTTATAGAATTTAAAACCTTGGTGGAAAAACAGTTTGGAAAGAGCATACAAATTCTCCAATGTGATCAAGGGGGAGAATACAAGTTAGGGGAATTCATGAAATTCTGCAAATCTCACACGATTGTACAACATTTTATAGTGCCACACACACCACAGTAGAATGGAGTGGCAGAGCGCAAGAACAGAACTTGAGTGGAGTCCGCAAGGAGCATGTTACAAGGTAAGGGTCTATCTAATAGTTTTTGGGCAGAGGCTATTAATACTGTTGTATATTTAAAGAACAAAATTCCTACCAGATATCTTGGCTTCAAAACCCCTTTTGAAGCTCTATATGGACTCAAACTGGCAGTAAATCATCTAAGAGTATTTGGTTCAAAAGAATTTGCCCATATACCCAAAGCTGATAGGAAGAAATTAGATCCTCAAGCTATTAAATGCATCTTTGTTGGTTATGGCACAGAATTTAAAGCATATAAGTTGTTCAATCCTCAGTCTCATAAGATATTTGCAAGGAGGGATGTAGTGTTTCATGAATAGGTTCAGGAAGGGAAAGAAGACATTGGTGATGATTGGCACATTCCATTGTTGATGGATGAAAGCAGCAAGGATGAAAGAGAGCAGGAGCAGAAACAAGAGCAGAAAGAAGAACAAAAAGAAGAACATGAAGAAGGTGATAATGCAAGCCCAATTATATCTGAAGAAAACAAATTTGAGGTAAGTCCCCTACCAAGGAGATCTGGTATAAATACTCAAAAACCATTAAGATTGAAATACTTTGCTTTGATGACAAATATTTTGAACATTGTAGAGCCCACTAATTACAAAGAAGCTAGTCAATTTAAGGAATGGAGGGTTGCAATGAATGAAGAGACAGAATCTATTCTTAGAAATGACACTTGGGACTTAGTTGAACTGCCTAAGAATAAAACACCCATCGGATGTAAATGGCTGTTTAAACCAAAAATGAATGTAGATGGAAGTATAGAGAAATTAAAATCTAGGCTGGTTGCAAAGGGATATTCACAGTAGGAAGGTATAGACTTTGATGATACCTTTGCACCTGTAGCAAAGTTAAATACTATCAGAATGCTTATTTCTCTAGCAACTAAACATAATTGGGAGCTACACCAGCTTGATGTCAAATATGCATTTTTAAATGGTGAATTAAAGGAAGAAATTTACTTAGTACAATGAGAAGGGTTTGTAAATTAGGGACAGGAACATCTTGTTTGCAGGTTGAAAAAGGCACTATATGGCTTAAAGCAAGAACCTAGGTCTTGGTACGAAAATATTGATTCTTTCTTTTTAGAGCATGGCTTTCATAGGAGTTTAAATGGCCCAAATTTGTATACTAAGTACAATAAGCAAGGGAAAAGTATTCTGATTTCTTTGTATGTAGATGACATGATTAACATGATTATAAGAGGAAAATGCAGATAATTTAATCAAAGAAATCAAAAGGATAATGGCACAAGTTTTTGAAATGAAAGATCTCGGAAGTCTCCATTACTATCTGGGATTAGAAGTATGGAGAGATATTGGGCAAAATTTTCTTACCCAAGGGAAGTATGCTAGAAATCTATTGGAGAAGTTTGGTATGGATCAGTGTAGGTCAGCAGCGGCACTTTTGCAACATAATTTGAAGTTGTGCAGTGATCATGGCACTAACGAGGTGGATGCAACAATGTACAGACAGCTGGTTGGGAGTTTGATATATCTCACAACAACCAGACCAGACTTGGCATACTCTGTTAGTGTGTTGAGCCAGTTCATGTCAACACTGTTTGAAAGTCACTGGGTAGCAGCAAAAAGCATGTTGAGCTATCTCTGTGGTACTGTTAATTATGGGATTTTATACACTGACACATATGATGTTATTCTAGCAGGTTTTTCAGATTTAGATTGGGCAAGTAACCTGGATGATCGAAGGTCTATCACAGGTTACGCATTCAGCATAGGATCCGGGGTCATAGCATGGAGCAGCAAGAAGAAAAGTACTGTAGCACTGTCTTCATGTGAAGCTGAGTATCAAGCATTGTGTGCAGCAACTTGTGAAGTGATCTGGTTGAGAAGGCTTCTCAATGATGCACGAGAAGAACAGTAGAACTCTACTCCTATCAAAAGCGACAACCAGAGCACTATTAAATTAACATACAATCCAATGTTGCATAAAAACACCAAACATATAGACACTCAGTTCCATTTTGTCAGAGAGAAACTACAGTCAAAAGAAATTATTGTTGAATATTGTAAAACTTCTGACAATGTGGCTGATATTTTTATAAAGCCTCTTGCACGTGTTAAGTTTGAATTGTTTAGAAGGATGCTAGGAGTTCAGGACAATCCTTTCTCCATTAAGGGGGGGAGTTGAAAATAATTATATTATTTTGTATTAATGGAGAAAAGGTTACACAAGTTGTAACGTATCTCCTTAGTTTAGGATTTGTTCCTAGAGTTTATGGGTTTTATTGCAACTTCCTGGTTTCTAGTAATGTACTTAATGATGTGATCTTTCATTTATGAACTTCCTGGTTTCTAGTAATGTACTTAATGATGTAATCTTTCATTTATGAATGTAGAGTGTACGAGAGTAATCTCTCAGTTCTGAGTGTAGTCTCCACCTGCAGTACTCACCTGTGAGCTACAACTCCTTCTTTTCAATTCTGTGCATATTTTATCTTTCAGCGTGGAAGCTTATTCTACAAACAAATATGAGGAGATGTGTAAATTTTTTTGTAAATTTATTAGAAGTAAAAAAATGTGTAAATTGGATGTTTCAATCTTATGTTTTAAAAAATATTTGAACAAGAAATTTAAATAAACTATTTGAAGATCTACCTTAACTAATTTATGTTGATATCAATTTCATAACAAACAAATATGAGGAGATGTGTAAATTTTTCTGTAAATTTATTAGAAGTAAAAAAATGTGTAAATTGGATGTTTAAATCTTATGTTTAAAAAAATATTTGAACAAGAAATTTAAATAAACTATTTGAAGATCTACCTTAACTAATTTATGTTGATATCAATTTCATATTTATATATAGGAAAACAATATTATTTTACCGTTAAATTTTTTATTTAGTCATATGTATACTCTATTTAACATTCAAAAATACAATTTAAACAAAAAAAAATAACATTGTCTTTTGTAATTTCAAAACATTACTCATATGTATACTCTATTTCACATTCAAAAATACAATTTAAAAAACAGAATATAACACTGTATTTTGTAATTTCAAAACATTACATGTGAAGAAATTTGATCTCCTCTAAACTCATGTTATGATTGTGTAATTAAATAAAAATAAAAATATATTTAAAAAAAAAGAGTGGGTAAAAACTAATCTAAACTCCTCTAATTTAATAAAAATAAAAAATAAATTTTCCAAATAAAAGTTGGTAAAAACCAATCTATGATTGTGTAATTAAATAAAAATAAGAAATAGATTTAAAAAAAAAATACCTCTAAAAACTAATCTATGCTGGTGTAATTAAATAAAATTAAAAAAATGGATTTTCAAAAGAAGAGTGGGTAAAAACAAATATAGGCTGATGTAATTAAATAATAATAAAAAAAATTAAAAAAAAAAGAGTTAGAATGCTAGTGTAATTAAATTAAAATAAAAAATAAATTTTGGAAAGGATGTTAACTTAAAATAAATCTGTTTTGGGGTAATTAAATAATAATAAAAAGATAGATTTTCAAAAGAAAATTTGGTAAAAAAGATAAATTAAAAAATAAAATTAAAAAATAAAATATAAAAAAAAAAAAGAGAGAGTGTGTTAAAGTGATGGTGTAATTAAATAAAAACAAATATTAGATTCTTAAATGAAGTTAGAGCTCTCAAAACTAGTTGTCCAAATATGATTCCCAAATGAGAGATAACATTTGCAAAAAGAGAATAAGAAAAAGAACTTGTGCCAATCCCTTAGTATGCAAAATTAATCCGCAAACCTGCTAGATCTCGCGATCGAAATTTCTAGAAACTATTATAAATACCTGGGGTATCTGTTCTTGTGCAATCATGTTGCCCATTTCAAATTCAATAGAACTTACAGTCCGAAGGTTGGATCAGGCAAGTTCATGTTACATATTTTCTCTTACGTAAAGGGATCGAATCTCAAAGCCATTCCCAGGTATTTCTGTGTAAATCCCAATGAGCTTAAAAACGAAGACAAATAGGAAGAATATTGCACTGAAATAATAGGGAGGAAGAGGAGGGGGGCTAAGAATATGTAAACCATGAGACTAGTGATGGAGAAGGTCCGAGAGGACCAGATCCCACCCGGTACACTGACTGGGAGAAGGGTGGCCGTTGCTAATATTTTTGACAACCCAAAGTAGGTTATTATTTCTAGTTTCTACGGTTTAAATTGTTCTCTCTCCTCTCATTTTGTGGAGAAAATACCATTTATATCACATAGATTGTGAGTTTTTCAGATTCAGGGGTTTAGGGTTTTAAGTTTTTCGAGGTTTGGTTTGCTGATTTTTTCACTTTAGTGGTTTAGGGTTTCAAGTTTTTCGAGGTTTGGTTTGCTGATTTTTTCACTTTAGTGGTTTAGGGTTTCAAGTTTTTCCAGGTTTGGTTTGCTGATTTTTTTCCAGGTTCAGGGTTTTAGGGTTTTATTTTTTTCTGGGTTTGGTTTTCTATTCCATTTTTACTTCTATTAACAACAATCTAATATACAACAGATTTATACAATATATTTTGTTATTTGGTTTGCTATTCCATTGTTATCTCCATTAACAACAATCTCATATACAATATATTCGGTTTGTTATTCCATTTTTACTTCGGTTAATAATAATATAATATACAACATATTTGGTTTGTTATTCTATTTTGACCTCGGTTAGTAACAAGCTAATACATAACAGGTTTGGTTTGTTATTCTATTTTTACTTTCTTTAAGAACAATCTCATATAAAACAAAATATTTAGAGTTCTAACATATCATCTAGACATTGTGATAAAAAATATATAGTTAGCTATTTTTCTACATTTTGAAGAAATTCCTTGATTGGAAAAATTTTCCAATGGAGAGAACAAACAATGAACCTACCCTAATTAGCAGAAAAGAACAAATCCACAAGAAGGCAAGCTAGAAGGTTTTATAATGAAGTTTTAAAAATACCCTTAGTAATCCAGTGAATTTATGCTTTTCTCTTTCAAGATATTTCACTTTGCAGCATATTGAAAATAAAAAACACACTTATATCAAAGCTCTTACATTCACACCTCAATTTTGGAGGGAAAGATTGTACAATAAGTCATGCCCCAAAAGAATTCTTATTGAAGAAGTCATATATTACTAACCCATGTATTAATTTACCTACCTTGTAACCTGTATTTTTTAAGAAATCAAAGATTACTTACCATGCACGCTTGTATGTCTTAGATATGAAATTTAATAGTTTATCCATTCACTTTTCTCCATTTTGAATGTAACAAGTCCTGCATGTGATTGTTGTCCTAAATTTTTGGTTTCTACCATTCCCATATGCTCATGTTTATTTTCTATCCATCTTGATTCAAATTTTTTTGAAATGCCAAGAGAAGCTTGCTAAACCTTTTCCACCTGTTCCTGTTGGGGCTACAATGGCTAGAATGCATTCGAATCCAACATATGAAAAATAATGCATTATGTTTTACACTCTAAAAAAATATGTACATAAATTTGAGCCAAATTTTATCCTTTGAGATCATGTTGGATCCATACTTAAAGTGGTTGTTGAATATGATCCAGTTAATGATATTCTTGGTGTAGAGAAATTTGAGCCAAATTTGATCCTTTCTGCTCACGTTAGATCCATACTTAAAGTGGTTGTTGAATATGATCCACCTAATCTATTTTGTGAGGCCATGTTGAATGTAGAGAGAAGTGAACATAAATCCTTAAATTTTTTGGATTAATAAATGCTTAGTTGGAATGGCATTGGTCATTCCATTTTGTGGTAGACAAATGGTTCAATGTAATTAATACTACCTAATGTCAAACTAGCTAATTGACAAAAGCCAAAAAAAAAAGGAACTTGGTATTTCTATCAATGAGTGGTGTAACAATTTTTTCTGGGAAATATTGTTACAGCCTATTAAGATGATGACAGAACAATAATATGCACTTAAATAGAAGTTTCTTGAAAAAAAGGAATTGCTTGAAAAATTCTTAGCTTTGTTGATGTTAATAATAGATGATATTTTTGAATAAAAGTTGTTGGAGTTAGCTCAAGAATTTTTTGCAAGAAAAGTTTATATACAAAGTGCGACTCAACTCATCAATTTCATGCCTAAAATCACATCTCTCTCCATGAAGATTTTTATGTTAACAAGCAACTAAAATATTCATGAGAACCATTCAATGAGTGAGAAAATTCTATGCAAGGACCTAGGATGATAGCAAAACAAAATGTGACCTAATTTCTATTATTTACACTTAAAATTTGTATGCCTTAGTCATGTCACCTATATCTTATATATATATTACAGTTTTCTTGCTTGAATACTTTTCACATATATTATATTTATTTTTTCCTATTGGACTATTTTGCTTTGTTGTTTTACTTATGAAATTTTCACATATATTATATTCATTCTTTTCCTATTGGACTATTTGAAATTGTATTTTCCTTATGAATGTCTATATCATGTTGTGACTATTGCAAATTATGTCAAAGTAGTATTCAATAATTTCATCGTACCACACAGTCACTCATATGCTTCCGTTGATGAAAATGAGGAATGTTTATGTGGAAAGTTTTCCTATTGTTCTAGAAAAGCCTTTCATTTCATACAAAAAGAATAATTTCAATAAGAATTCATACATATATTTGGAGGACATCTTCTTACATTTTTCTGCCACTCCAAAACTCATAGTGTTGTGGAATAGTGTTGTTGTACAATAAAACTAAATTTTTGAGGAAGTAGCCCATTTCACACTAGTGGAAAAAAACAACACGAGAGACATGCTATAGCGCTAACTACATATGTTACTTGGCTAAATAATAACTATGTTGAAAGAGAAACTGATTTTTGGCTAACCTTCAGAGAATGAAAAAGGTTGGTAATTAAAACAATAAATTTATGAAGAAGAAAGAAACTATGTTGAATTTTAAAACAATTATCACTCCTATTATGGATGAAAAATACACCAAAAATAATACAAGGAAATGACATTTGAAAGAGAAACTAAACTAATAGATATAGGAGAACAACAATTCATCAAATAAATACTTTAGGAAGATAGATAATATAAGTCATTTTTATTAATGTCTAAATAACTAACATCCGTGTAATGAATAGCATGATGTGTAATACCTTATTTTCTTTACGAGTCACTTCCAAAAATAAGAATTATTCTTTAATAATAAACAATGACCTCACTTGTATGCTCCCATTTAATGGTCAGATTACATAGCTACATTTATGCTCCCATTTAATGGTGAGATAAGAGAGTTGTGCACCACTTCTATTGAATGGTCCTATCTTTTCTTTGTAGGTTATTGTATTAATATAATTTAAAGAAAAGTGTAAGATCTAGTTGTAAAATAAACAACTCCTATTCATGACCCTAGGTTTAATACAATATTAAGTTGGTAAAATTAAATGATATGAAGGCTATGAAATACATATGTAAAGTTATTAATCTTATTTTAAATTAGGTAAAGCTAAAAAATTAAAAGGTGTGATGTCTAGGAAAATAAGTGTTAAGGTGAAAAAAGTAAAAATGGATATTATAATAATCATGGATACATTAATCCCCAAAATGGAGTTATTGCCAGGAAATAAAATGGTGTTCATATCTATCTATAGGAAATAGAAATATAAGGGATGTTTGACATGGTTGAGGGCTATGGGGAGACATGTAACAAAGTGGTGGAGGCTTGGAGCCATTATTGCTCACATTCCATGTACAAAAATTGATGTTGCTTACCTCCTTAATCAACTCTAGAGGGATTTAACTATAGGTTCCAAAGGCAATGGGTTTATATGCTAGGAAGGATTGCTAGTGGTCTAGGTCAATGTCAATTTGAGTTTGGCTCCCATCCTGCTAGCCTTGGGTACCCACTTTTGTCTCATCACTTAGTCTTTCTCAGTGGGGCTCAAGGTGGATTCTCCCTTAGGAAAGGATGAGAAGCAAGTGGAAATTTTATTAAGGGGATATTAGTCACTGCCTACACATAGGGAGGAAATGCAGGGAGTACTCATCCCCTCCTAAGTCACTTGAATAGGGTTATATACCTCAGATGACAACAACAAAGAGTTCGAAATAATCAATTTTTTAGGTAAAGAGAGAAGTAGAGGAAATTCAAAACCATGGTGAGGGAAAAATGGGTCATGACTTCGGATGCTAAAGTGAATGAGGAGATATTTCCTTCGGTTCTAGAATCTAGTTTTTCTCATAGTGGAGAGACCAAATAGCTAAATATTTGGATATGTCTTAGCATTTGAAGACATCCATTGCCATGATTTTCATCTATCACAATTGTCACATTAATATTTCTATCAAATTATTTCTATTGCATATCCTCTTTGTATGTGTTATCTAGATTGCATCACATGTTTTCCATTACATAAAAAAATAATAGATAGATTGTTAATCTTTGCAGTATGTGCTATGTAGATTCATGCATGAGCTAGTTAACTATTCTTTCCTGAATACTATATACTCATACTCCATAATTCCATTGGAAAAACATGCAATGCACATGGTGTTGTAGCCCTGAAGTATCTTTTTGGACTTGATTTTGGGTCATCACAGCATAAAATTGAAGAAAATTTTAAATGAGTTTTCCATGATGGAACTTCTTACAAAGAAAATAAATTGCCATAACACACATTTTTCCTTGCACACAAGGAATACCTTAGAGGAGGTAACAGACCTTGAAGCTATTATGTTTCTTTAAGAATGTTTCATTTTAATCGAGTTCTTTCTGGCCTTTATTTATTTTTACTAACTAATAGTTTGTGATGGCAGACTAGGAAAAATGTCAAGAAATACTTCATTTGTTAAGGAAACCTACAGGTATAATTAAAGCTTTAGATATAGTGCCAAAAAAAAATCTTCCATACTCTGCAACTGAGCTTACAGTTTCATCTTGGGTGTTTCCACCTCATACATCTATCAATCCTTTTCAATATTACAAAAGGGTTAGTAGCCTATGTCAAAAAACCAAAGAATCAATCCAGAGTATTGAAATAGTTTATGATTTTTATTTTTTAGGGTGTATTGCACAAAAAATTATGTGGGAGTGCCCAAATTCATTACCATATAGGCCTACATTGCATGTGTCTTCATTAAAGAGAAAATTTTCTTCTGTGGATCGCCACATATAAATCAAATAGCATATGGCATTGGTTCAGAAGTTATGGCTGATGCCAAAGCCACTACTTTTTTTTTCATATAGGAGGTACAAATATTTCCTCGTATAGTCCAACCAGAACAAACACATTTCGGTAGCGCAAATCTTGTACTATTAGACCACCATCTATGCATGTTTATTATATTGCTACAAGAGAGAGAAACAATGATGGTAGGATGTCATGTATTCATGGAGTGTCTACTAGTGGTACTCCTCCAATGTTGTTAATGTTTAGTGTGGAGGTTCTACTGGTGGTAGGCCACCATCTATTCATGCTGATGAATTTATGGCTAGACCACAAGAATGCAAAAAACGAGTAGCTTCAGTTGGTGGAGACCTGTAGAAACCTGTGCAAACACTGCCCCTAAGAATGATATCAGTTTTGTTAAAAATAATAAATATAGAGAACTGATGTCTCATTCTAAACATTACTTACATCAAATCAATATTATGTTGGAAGTTATTTCTGAATTAGACAATTTTGTTAAAAATAATAAATATAGAAAATTGATGTCTCATCGTGAACATTATTTACATCAAATCAATATTATGTTGGAAGCTATTTCGGAATTAGAAGAGTTGTTGTAGTTTCCACAGTTTGATGACTTTTTGCCAAATTCACTAGTGAACTTACTTGGAGAAAATTCACTTGAATCTCTTGTCGATAATGCAAAAAATAATCCTACTAGTTCTTCACATTTTATTCCAATCAGGAAGGACACAAAAATGGACACAATTGAAGGTGTTAATTCTATAAGCCCAATTTCTAGGGACACTCTTACACAACCTGAGGGTGGTATTGTCACACATGAAAGACTTACTCGAGACAAAGGAAAAGGAAAGTAATGTCCAAGCGGAGAAAAAAAATTACCATGAGAGAAATTTAATAAAATAATGCAAAATTTGATGTCCACGAAATCTAGTTTCTATGAGACACCTATTACATCTAAACCACCAGAGATGAAAATACCACTTTGTGATCAAAGATATGTATCCGGAGTTATACTAGAAAGAGAATAAGGGACTATTCAAGTATGTTATTCATCATATATACATCCACTTAACCATAGGTTGGTCATGACCTGATGTTCGCTATAAACCAGCCCCATTTTGAATAGAACGTGCAGGGCCACTTCCACCTTTGCAACCAAATCCAATAGTTCCTTCTAGTGTAACTCCTCAAGTGGTGGAAGCCAATCCTAGCCATGCATCTTCTTACATACACTCTACAAGTGATATCCAACCTCCTATTCCTTTAGGTTCACCTCTCCACACATTTTACTTTGCTACAATTAGTGTCATTCCACCATTGTTTGGAATAGATCAACAACCAACTACTCCAAAATGTTATTATATAGAAGGGACATGCAAAAAGGTGAATATCAATGTGTCACCACCATTACCTACATCCACTACTTATTGTATCTTAGAGGTTCCTCTTCATCCACCTCCACTTATATGGTTTCATCCAGAACAAAAAGGACCAACTAGTTATGTTTCCGTTGCCCCAACCATCCCTCTTCGTCCTTTTGATACTTCAATGAGTCCATGTGCTAGTGTATGAACTATTGCTAGAATATATGATGAGACCACTCCCTCAGCAAGACATCCTCCACCACTTCCTCACCCACCTCCACCATTCTCATCAGCATGGGCTCTATGTTGTGCAATCATCTTCACAAAAATAATATTTTCATCCTATATTTGGTATGTATTTTTAGCCTACTCAAGATATCTCACAGCCTCCACCCACATCCTCTCGTGATAAGGTATTTGGAATATTTTCTACATCAAGTATTAGTCAAAGTTATCTCTCTCAGTATCATCATTTCCCTCTTGATTTTGTACCTCCTTTTCGTCCTGTTAGGCCTAAAATATTTACAATAACCTTTCTTGGAAGTGTCTCTACTCAACAATAGGGACTTAATAAATAAAAACTCGTCACCAACATGTTTAGCAGGTGAATTCACCCTGCAACCACCATAGCCTCGTCAACCACCACAACCACCTTGTTCACCTCCACTTCAGCCTCCTCAACAAACATACCTCCCTTTTCATCCACAAAAACCATTGGAATGGACACCTAAAACTCATATTTAGTCATCAATTAATTAAGAACATGTACAATTTCAACCATAGCCAGTAGTAGTACAACAAATTATCCCTGTAAAAACACCCACACCTCCTCTAGCAGTAAGCCTAATTATCTTATTATTAACATCAACATTAGGAACATAAGCAACAACACCATGATTGAGGGTAACATGTTGACCAACAATATTATTTTTCACCTCTAGTAAATTGGAACCTCTACTATTGTCACTCAAACTCTATTGAGTAATCAAGAAAGACTTCAACAAATTTTGGAACAAAACCCAAAATTGATGCAAATGCTCCTAGTATCTCTTATGACTTCAACAATGTTTTTATAGTGACCTTGAATTTTGGAGTAATTGTAGTTACATTTTATTCCATCCCATCAAGCCCTTCAAATTTAGGCTTAGAAAGTAAGATTTCTTTACAAGGATTTCATTGAACTACGTCAGAAGAGTGAAAAAATTAAATATGTTCAAAACTCAATTTTAGAGGTATGTTCGGGTGTCCACCACTTCTTCTTCATTATGCATTTGAATTAATATTGTATATAGTTTTTTTTTCAATAGCACTAATAATATATTATAATTCACGTTTTCTATGACACATGAAACATGCTTTCTGATATAATAATCGAAGATTTTCTTTGTCAAATATCTTATAGTTCACATTTTCTATGACACATGAAACATGTTTTCTGATATAATAATGGAAGATTTGCTTTGCCAAGGCAAGCAATGAAAGGTTGTATGGACACATTTCATGAAAAATGATGGAATTTTCGCTCTTAATGGAAATTTTTTGACCAACTAATAGAACATCAATTTATGTGTATAAATAATGGAAATAATAAAATTATATATTATAACCCTAAGTTTTTAACCTTGTTGTGGTTGCTGGTGATGTTGACCATAAAATTCCAAAGATAGATAAGAAATTTTAGAAATTGAAAAATTCATAGACTTGTGAAAGAGTACAACATAAATGGTTATTTCTGATTGATATGTGCACAAAATAATAGAGTAAGTAATGGTGCCTTGTACCACTACATTTGTGACCTAGGATGTGCATGTGTACATGCTAGCCTTTGCCCTTTTCAATTGCTAGTTATGTCTAATGAAGGATCTATAATTTCACTTATAGTAGTAAGGTCCTCTTTAGAGCTCAATATAAAAGAAATATGTAACTATGTGAGGGTTCTAATTCAATTTAAAGAGGCTAGGTACATGTTATGGCTAATATAGCTGAAAAATTTCACTAGGTAAAGCATATAATTTAAAAAAAAAATAAAAAAAAAATACACATATATAGAGAGAGATGTATTAAATATTAAAATATTTTCATTTTGGTTTTTTGTCTCTCTCCAAGTTTAATAAATCTAAGGCTAAGATGTCTTTATGTTATTAAATCATTCATTTAGAAATGAATTGAATTGATCCTATCATTGACATCAACATTTGTTGTCTTGTTTTTTTTTGCCTATAAGAAGCCTCTTCCTATCACTCAATTTTTTCACAAGGAGAGCTACCAAAACCATGAAAACCATTTCAATTATGTTTTTGAGCATTGTGAGTAGGATTTAGTGCATTTTTAGAAAGAGTATAATTATCGAAAGTAAGAAGTTTATGCTGGTAAATTTATCCTCAAAATGGTTTTGATCATGTTTCTTAGGAAAAATTCATGGCTTTTAAATATTTTATTTTTTCCATGTATTTAGAGTTAGTTTATCTGTGTGGTTTGGATAATGTTCCAATCACACTTCTCTTCATTTAGCAGGGTTGTAGTTAGAAAATTTTACAATAGTGTTAAGTATAATAAAAAATGTCATCATTTAGTGGTATGTACAATAGTGTTGAGGTTACACTAGTATTTTTGGAGGAGAGATAGATAGTTCTCTATGGTACACTAGTGATGTCTTTTCCATATATTGTCCCATGTACATCAAAACAGATTCACTCTTCTTTTTACCTAGATAAGAAAATGATAACAACTTTGTAGTTTGTAGTGGTAAGGATAAATATGTATTGGGGCTATACCTTGAGCCTTTAAATGCATCATTTCCTTTCCCACCACAACCATCTTCCATTGGTAATGGAGTCCAACTTTTGAACCTACATTTTTCTTCAAGACTATTTCAAGATAAATAAATCATGCAACCATTGTTCGATTTCCTTAAAGCAGAAAAATACCACAACCATGTCATTTTTATTTTCTTGGTTAATATATTGAATCATTGTGTTTGATAGTTAAATCATTATTCTTCTATGCACAATAAATCTCTATAAAATAGCAGAGAAGAATAGCCTCATTGTTTTAAAGACATATAATATGAATTTGATTACAAATTCACAAGGCTATTTTGATTCTCATCTTTCTATTTAACATATTTATAGGAAACTATATATTCAAATACTAAGTAAACTCAAATGAAACTAAAATAGAGAATATTAATTATGAATATGTTTCTCTCTCCACTACTTCCCAATAATGTTATTTTTCTGAATTATACTTAAATTTCACTGATAATAACATGGAATTATATATTTATTTTAGCACCAAATTGACAGCAAGGTAAACATACAAATATCCCTTTAAATATGAGTTAAATATGATTAAAAATAATCTCACCTTTCGCCCAAGAACATGGTAGAGTAATTACTGAAGTGTGAAGTTTTATTAGATGCAATGTTTGTTTGTTTATTTTTCTTAGAAAAGGGTTTTCCCTTGGTTTTAATAATGTGTGACATTTATCTTGCATAAATTGATGTTGAATGAAACGATACAAAGTTTAACAAAGCTAAAGTCCACTTCCGTAAAAAAAAAGGAGCATCTTAATTTTTTTCCTAAAAATATACCATATACAGAGTTTGAACATAAGTAATGAATCGATTTTTCTTTTGTAGATATGCTACTTTTTCTACCCAATATATCAAAACAAAAAATGGGTATTGTAAAAATTATTTGAAGACCTAATTAAGGTCGATTTTTCTGATGTGGCCTACTTGATTAATACCTTCTCATGGTAGGAAGGATTTAAAATTGAATTAATAAGTTCCTGAAAGAAATCATATTCAAATTTTATAAATATAAAAGATAAACACAAATGACAATGGCTTTGTTTTATTGTTACTTGGCTCTGGTGTGGCAAGGTTACAGGAAATGTGATTGGAAAAAGGACTAGAATAAAATGCAGAGCATGGCTTAGATATGATTCATTTGATATTGGAGATACTATAGGCACCTCAGCCATCAAATTTAGAAATGTTTCTAGTAGAGACTCCTATGGCTTCTAATTTTGTGATTATTTCACCTCATGGTTATTTTGGGAAGAAAATGTTTTATAAATTCCATACAAGACATCGATGGACAAGTAATTTTTTATATATAATTTCAATGTTCCTTCCATAATATCCTCTCTTTATTGTTTGATTGTATTTTGAATAGTTGTTTTTATTTTTTTTGTCTTTTAACTATAAAATTGAAAATAATTGGTACCATGACCACTTAAACAACAACCAAAGCTTGAAGATAAAAATATTATTACAGGATATTGATTGAAATCATTCTAGTTGTTTTGTGTTAAAATATTTTCATGACTATTAGAAAAGTTTACTTTCATGTTGTTAATTGAGAAAATTTTGTTTAGATACTTGACCAATTTCATGTGTTAGAGAATTAAATTCTGTTGTGAATAAAATGACAATGACTGGACATCACACGTGACATTATTTTTTTCACAAGCTATCTACAACTTCAAATTTTTATCATGTCACTTAGTTGGCATGATTGTGCCTAGATTTACCTTAAGGTTGACTAATAAGTTATTAAGGTGTTCTTTTCTATGGAGATGTTTTATTTTCTTTGTTTATACATGTAATAAGGCCACATAGTGGCCACTATCAACCAACTGAAGAAAACCTGTTATATTTTCTTGCTTTTATGGGGAAAATGGATTTGACATTGTTGAAGTTGAGGTATATGTAATATAAATGCTTTATAGTCTACTTTAGTTTATATTCTTGTGTTCATATTATTTCATATATTACACTCAACATTGTAAGTTCTTATGTTTTCAGAAAAGGAACTCAGTATTGATGGTAAAAAGCAAGAATTGAAGAAAGAGGAGAACCATAACACTCAAGTGACAAATGAAAAAATAGAGAGATAAAATGACATGTCTAGTGATACACTTAGATCCAATATCCCACATAAGACACATATATAGATACTAATGGTCAAGTCTTCAGAGTTGGTGAATTCACCTACAATGTCTTGGAAACACAATGATAATGTTTTGAAGTGATGAAACAACATTTCATGTGTAAATTGTAGTCTAACAAATATTAAGTTCAAAACTGATTGTAATAATTTGCATTTCATATAATATATTTTATATGGTTAAAATTATTTAGAATTGCACTTCATGTTGTTTAGTATGGTAATTAACATATGTAATTTTATGTTTTCATATTATATGAATATGCACATTTTATGCCATTTTTTAGTTTAGTCGCAAAATCATACTAATTTATTTATATTGATAGATAATGAACAAAAAATCAATATAAAACTACTAAATTAGTACTTTATATTGATGGATGATGAACATAAATAAAATGAATATATGACTAAATTGGTCCATTATAATGATTAATAATTAAAATTAAATGAAATGATTGTAAACTACTAAATTAGTGATTTATGTAATGAATATGAAACTACCAAGAAAAGATAAATGACTACTACAAATGATAAATGATAATGATAATGTTTTGAAGTGATGAAACAACATTTCATGTGTAAATTGTAGTCCAACAAATATTAAGTTGGAAACTGATTGTAATAATTTATATTTCATATAATATAATTTATGTGGTTAAAATTATTTAGTGTTACATTTCATGTTGTTTAGTATGGTAATTAACATATGTAATTTTCTGTTATCATATTATATGAATATGCACATTTTATGACATTTTTTTAGTTTAGAAGCAAAATCATACTAATTAATTTATATGGATAGATAATGAACACAAAATCGATATAAAACTACTAAATTAGTACTTTATATTGATGGATGATGAACATAAATAAAATGAATATATGACTAAATTGGTCCATTATAATGATTAATAATGAAATTAAATGAAATGAATGTAAACTACTAAATTAGTCATTTATGTAAAGATAAATGACTACTGCAAATGATAAATTTGTGATTACAAATGAATACTAAATTTTTCATATATACGACTATTAATCGACAGTATCTTATAATATGACCAAAATTTAGTCATATTTATTTTTTTATTAATTAGTTTCAAACGATGATTAAAATTTTCATATATATGACTATTAGTAGCTAATTTACAGTATCTTATAACATGACCAACATTTTAGTCATATATTTTTGGTCATTAATTGGTTTGATGAGGTGATCATATAGTAATATATTTTGTTGTATATTTGGTCATTAATTATGGCAATTAATGACCAAATTTATGCCTAAATATACTACTAGATGATAAAACTGAGACAACCAATTAATGACTTAGCTAAAAATGACTAAATTTTTCTCACATTATAAGATACTGTAAATTAACTACTATTGGTCACCGAATGAAAAATAGTCGTGTATATGCAAATTTTAGTCATTTTTTTAGTAGCCAATTAGCCATTTTAAACTAGTGTACCTTTCAAGAAATACATGTCCTTCCCCTCAAAGGGAAAAATTATAGCACACTTAAATGTTATGTCTAAAGAAAAATTTCTCAATGTTTGGATGCTTGTCTCAACTATATATTAAAAAAAAGAAAAGATATAATGGAAACACTAAAACCCATTTTTTGTGCCCATTTGATGTGGGTGAAGGCAAATAAATATTCTGACACAAATGAGAAAAATTATTGTAAACAATTACTTCTTTTTAACCTAAATTTCAAGGTCTTCATGGGATGGAACGACAAGAGTCACATAGTAACTATGGAATGGATCTGCATGTAACATGATATTGTCAAAATAATGGCACACTGCTAGAGCTGCTAAGGAAATGCAAGGTCAAACCAAGAAAATCTTGAAATAATATGGTGAAGTTAGGAAAAGAAAAAATGTATATACAATATTTTAACATTGAATACCAAATTTATAACCACAACTAAGTACTTGACACCACATCATATACAAACCAAAATTACAAATTCCATGTCTAACTAGACATAGAGTGAACAATTAAACTATATTATTTCAGACATAAAACCAATTAAAAAATGATAAGATCTCTCAAAATACAATTTGGAGAAAACAACATTCAATCAAAGGTTCCCATTCAGCTATTAATCCTAGCCATAATTCCTTTCTTACAAAAAAAAAATTCATTTCCATAATGGCATCATATTTAACACCACACTTTCTCGTGCATAAGATGAATTCCTCTCCTTATGAGACCTAAAATTGTCTTACAAAGATTCAAATTAAACTTACGTTAGCCATATAATGAATGAAATATAGCATGAGGCTAAATCATAAGTTAAAGCACACATGTATATATCATGCATTATCACACATTCAAGCTAAGAAAATTAAAAAAATACCTGGAAATGTGAACTAGCTAATCCATCTTAAAACTAAGTCACATTGCCTCATTAGATTTATCAAACTTCTAATCAAAAGAATGTTCCTTATTTATTCTCTTTTTTCACACGAAGATATCTCCTACTACTGTTGAGAACATACCGAAGTCATAAATTTTTATCAAAGAAAGTATTAAAAGAAAAAGTGGAAGCAATTTTAGTAGCATTCACATTTTTATTAATAAAAAATCAATAACAATAATTAAAATTATTTATATGTCACAAAAGCATGAAGTTTGTGTTTTCACCGTAAATTACTAATGCTTTCTATATGCATAATTTTAAGAAAAAGAAGAATTGGATACCTTTCAGTATAAATAAATACCAGTAAGATGAGGAACACGAGAAACACACTTCCTATATTCCATTATGTCTTCTGAGGCTTTGATTAGAATATCATGTAAATATACTTCACAAAAAAGAAATTTTAGAAGCTCCTAAATTTCCAAATAAGCTTAACCTTGCAAAATCATATAAGATACAACACCAAAAACTATAGAAATATGTTCATGTATTAATTCAAAAATAAGTTCATCATCAGAATAATATACTATAAGATGATGGAAAATACTCCCCTAAAATTTGACACGATCAAATCCTCCATGGCCCCTAAGGAACTCTTCACATACCAATTTAAGTCTTTGGCGTCTCGTGTCCTTAAATCAATTGCACACCCCCCACGTGATTCTTGAAGAATTTGATTCACATTATTTGGACTAGAATGGTTGAGAAGAATGGGAAACTCAAGAAATTATTCCCCAAGCAATTGCATGTTCTTCATTATCAATTCTAATATTTGCACCATTATATCCAAATGTATACACTACAAGGAAAAGACCCTCTAGCGGAGGTTATAATGGAGGTTTTTTGGCAGAGATTCTAATGAAATTTCAACACAACTAAAAAAAATTGTGCAGTGAGAGGTTGTTACAGATGTTTTTCTCATCGATGCACTAATCAGGTGTCAACACATTGGTGCGTTGTACTGTGAATGCACCGGTACTCTAAACCTACCAGGCACCAGGACGGAAAATAAATTTTGGATGCCCCAGGGAGTTTCATAACATCCTCATGCATCTCAGCTAGACAGTCGCACTCGGGAAGTCAAAGTTCCATGCACCAAGCCGTTAAGGTGTAAAACTGCACTGGGCACCTTGTAGGTGTTATAACACACTGAGTGGTCAAGATATAAAAATGTATCGGGCCATCAAGATATAAAAATGCAATGACACATTAAAGTAAAACAACATTGGTGCATGCAAGACATATCAGAATGCCTCGGTGGTATTCGTCGATAAAGCGCACCATACGTTTTAATTGGTATTGGTATTTGTGTGGTACCCATACTTCGTAGAAATGCACGAGTGTGGAGTATCACTAAAATACACTGATGCGCAGTATCACCGAAACGCACCAAGCGTTCTAATTGGTATTTGTATTTGTGTGGTGCCCATAGGTCATAGAAACACAACGGTACATATTAGCATACAAGCGCATCAATGCATGGTAACTAACATGCACCGATGTTCATTTTATGTTTTGTAGAAACATCAACATGTGAAAGTCCAATTATTATGATTTTTTAAAATTCATTATTTACCAAAATTCGACACATATCTTATAACAGTATTCATATCAATTAAATTTTTATTAGTGCATTTCAATCTGATGTTTAGATTAATTTATTATATCATATCATCAAATTTTGCATCTCTTGATTATAATATTTAATGATCCATGAATTTAATGAGTGGTGTAGCATTTCACAATGACAATGGAGAATGCAATAGAATAAATGAAAATGTATATATATATATATATATATATATATATATATATATATATATATATATATATATAAGACACTCTTTGTCATACAAAATGGAACATTTATTGGTATCCCTTTGTCTTTCAATTAGGACACTATGTCCATAACATTAAACAAAATGTCTAATTTCACAGAAAAATATTTCAAAAAATACAATGCCTTACTTTGATATCCAAACCTATTGATCATCATTCCTCACTTGAACCGTTGTCACTGCTCGAGCTACTTCAATGACTTGGGTTATTTTGAGGAATGTTTTGTTCATGGTATTGATTGTTTTCTTCTTCTTTAACTTCCATCTAGAAACATAAAAATAAGTTGTAATGAGTGTATATAAACTGGTGAGAATAATGAAAATTGAAATATTAAATAATATACATCAATGTAATGAAAATAAATGTACCATCACAAGAATTGACTCATAAACTATACATATTCTTTCAAAACAAAATTTCATGCCATCTTTTAACAATTCATTTTTTTTCGAATTTTGGTGTCTATGATCCATCGTAAAATTGTATAGAATTATTTCGGTAATAATCACATTCAAATGAACTTTGTCGACGCATTTCGAACCAAGCAGTGTGGTTCATCACGAGGACTAGGTGAGAGATCAGATCTGGACGTTGAGTTTAAAACGATGCAGAAAAGGCTGAACTAACTGTTAGGATGATGACTAGTTTGACTTTAAAAATTCAAATAGATTAATAACGGCTACTTTTATTTAATTAGTAAATTATTGAATTATTAAATACAATATATAGATCTTTTTATTTAATTTAATCTAATTAATTATTATTATTATTATTACCTATTATATTCTATTATATTTATGTAATTAATTATTAATATTAATAATTAAATAATATAATAGAATAGAATAGGTAACAATAATAATAATAATTATTAGATAAATTAAATAAAAAGATCTATACATTGTATTAATTAATTAAATAATTTACTGATTAAATAAAACTAGCCATTAATAATCTATTTTAATTTTTAAAGTCAAACTAGGCGTTATCCTAAAGGTTAGTTTAGCCTTTTCTGCATCCTTTTAAACTCAAGGTCCAGATGTGATCTCTCACCTAGTACTAAAGATGAACCACACTCGTTGGTTCGAAACGTGTCGAAAAAGTTCATTTGAATGTGATTATTACCAAGAGAATTCTATACAATTCATTTGTTGGCGCAATTACATATTTTGTTTCCTGCAAGTTTTATACCCCATAAAAAACCATATATTTAATATAAAAATTTTGTGTTCTATTAATTGAATATCGATAGATGAAGCTAAGTAAAACAATATTGATAAATGCTTACAAATTCCACAATTAATTTCTGATATGCCAACATTTAATGACAACCCATATTTAACCCAATGTTAATCAATTCGTCTAATAGTTGTTCTTTGTATGTTAGCACTTGTTTGAAGACATTCAATGATGATTGTTTTAAAACAACTTAAAGTATACAAAAATAAAATCTAGTTAAGTTGTTATAAGAAAGTAAGAATTAGTCACAAACTTAGATATAAATCGTTTTCTTCCTTGTTGCCTTGTTTTATGTACCGAATGGGTTCTATTTTATTTTCTTTTCTGCAAGAAAATTAATGTTTAATGTTGAATTGTTTATTTTTTGTACCTAATCAAAAAATTCAATGATTACATATTAGATTTGAAGCACATTGTTTTTGAGATGGCTCCTCATGAGATGCAATTATGTCCATTTCTTTGAACATCTTCTTGTACACCTTTTTGGACATTTCTATTGGCATATTTATAATATAATCTCATTCATCCGTTGAAATTTTCATAATCTTTGTGAAAATGTAACATGACAATAGTCTATTTAATTTTTATATTGATATATGAAAATTAAATATAAAAAAGTGATATTTATGAATGATTGTTTTCTAGTAACATATACATATAATTATAGAAAAAACATTGAAAGGAATATTAATTTTTCATTCCTTCATTTTTTTTGTGATGCATTTTTTCTATTAAAAGTCTCATATGTGTCATTGACCAATTATCTGGAAACTCGTCGTGAAGTTTAGATAAATCTAGGTTCTTGGAATCATTTGATTGATTTTTTTTAAGTGCAAAGGAAATCTATACATTAGTTCCACTAGATCCCTTACAATTTTGTAAAAGTTTTCCCCCCTTTCATTAACCTTCAGCACCACTCCACATGAGCTAAGGAGCAACTCATTTTCATTTGCATGTTATATTTTTTTCTTTTCCTAGAACAACACTCATTTTCTTCTTTTTTGGTCCCTGTTGAACATTAAACATATGTGAATTAATATATTGTTTGAAACATGTTATCTAATAATTTTAAGTATAGTATTAATGAAAAATAAAAAAAGAAACTTATATTGGATCTATATTATTTTTTCATTCACCTAATTCATCCTTCCGCATTTTTTCCATCAAGATTTTACACTATTATGGTCTTAGATAAGAAATAATCTTATAGATATTGTTCATTTTGTGGCTTGACATGATACACAATAAATAATACATATTAGTTAACCTTACATATACCTGAAAAATAATAATTTTTGTAAAAAATTTGCAAAGAACTTGCCTTTTTTTTCTTTTCTCGATGTGCTATCAGTATTTTTGTTATTTGATCTCTTGTGAGACATTTATTTATCAATATAAAACATATACCATACCATTCATTAATATATTTTATAAATAAATCAGAAACATTTTAGGTAAAAAAATAAAAAATCAAGAAAATGATGTGCCTTTCAAGGAGTATGCATCGACGTCGGTGTCACATGTTTTTATAAATGCACCCCCAAAATAGTCAAAAAATCGTACGGTTATCTCTATCATCAAGGGGAATTGGTGCATTATATGTTAACAACTGCACCGATTAACATAAAAAAATTAATAAAAATCATCTAGTGTTAATTTTTGTAGCATAAGATGTCATGGAGGAGGGAGTGCGGCATGTTCTTACAAATGCATCGAGAAAACAAGGGACTGTTGTATGATGCTCTCTATCAACAAGGATACTGAGTGTGTTATATGTTAACCGGTGCACCAATTAACACAAACATACATTTTTTTTAATCAAACAGTACATGTGTGGTGCACTATAATGGAAGAGTGCACCGCATGGATTAAAAAAATAAGTTTTTAAATTGTTTTTATCAAAGTACATGTGTGGTGCACTATAAAAAAATAACATATCGATGAAATATTTTACACGGGGTGCATAGATTAAAAAAAAAAAATTAAATTGTTTGGATCAAATAATACATGTGTAGTGCGTTGTAATAAAATAGCGCACCGGTGCGCTATTTTACATAGGGCGCACCGATTACAAAAAATCAGTTTTTTTAATTCATGCAAGGGTTGTCATGGATTGGGATCCGACTCTGCAATTCGTCCCATGGGTTGGATGTCATAGGCCTAAATATATATAAATACAAACCCTATAAATACAAAATGAAAAGCCCTAGTTCTGAAGTTACAGAAATAGGAAGAAGCAAGGGGAAAAACAAAAAGAATCAAGGGTTTCGCTTAAGAATGGATATTTTTTGTTTTTCTTTTTTCTAAAAATGAACAATAAAATTTAAAATTTTTACTTACCATGTATTAAATCAAAGATAAACTATAAAAAAACCAATTATTACAGTAAAATTTAATCACGAGATGGTTTGAAATTCTATACAACATGGTTTGAATCACTAGCTGTTTGAAATTATGATTCTCTAAATATTTTTGTTCGATAGTATTTCATTGCTCCACAGTGATCTTCTACTCTCTTGCTCGAGGTATGCCTCTTGTACAAATCTCTCCCTTAATTTTTTTGCAGAAGTAATGAAATAATGAAAATTTTTTACTATTTAAATTTTTCTTTTTAGTGAAATTAGATTTCCGAAAATGATTTTCTGCCCATTTTTCAGTTTACCGCTTGTTTTTCATTTAAAAAAAATAAAGTTGTTCTTTTTTTATTTCCAATTATTCGGTGCATTTGTTATATAACTGCACTAATGCGTTAATTAATAACATAGTGTTGGTGCGCAGTAACTAAAACGCATTGGTGTGGTTAACTATACATTAGTACCGATAACAATAAGTCCATTTTAAAGGCACCAAAATTACTTTTAGGTATGTACACCATAATTTATTATTCATTTTTCTTAAATGCAAGGATAAAATATCATAATTGTATTGAATGGAAAATTCTCCAAAATCTAGCTCGTTCCATAATATTTCTCAAAATCCATCGCAAAGTTCTCCCTATTCATCTCGAGACGTAATATTTACTTTAGATTTTATTTATATTTTCATTATCTAATTGAATTTATTTTTTTTATCCATGTCAATCAGCTGAATAAAATTAATGTATACAAATTTGCAGCTTCATGCAGATTCATAATTGAGTTTAGATGCGCAAAACATTCAAACAACTCCAAAACGTCAAAGGCTCTTATGAGGTGTAGCATACTGCAAGGCACATTTGGTAGATGAAAATGGACAACCACTTCACCCTGCCAATTGTAGCATTGCATCTTTATCAACAATAGTAGGAAAACGATGGTAATAATAATTGTTTGGTATATTAATGTAATTATCTCAATGTCAAACCTATTAATCATCCATTTTCGACATGCTTACTAATTGATATCATAGATTTTTTACTAATCATGTTCAAATATATTTTTTGAAATTATTAGGATTCAAGTGATGATAAGAAATCTACCTACCATCTTTTGTTGCACCCCACGATAATTTAAAATCGAGAGAAGGGTGAATTAAGAGAAAAAATTGGAGAGGAACGATGGCAAGAATAGTAGAATAAACCACCTATTCAATTCCCACTAGGTCTAGATTCACCAATGAGGAATGACTAAAACAATAGTAGTTATTCACAAGCTGGAAATGGAGGCAACGAAATAGAGGTTGGTATGGATGATTACTTAAGTGATACGAATACCATGGAGACAATGTTGTTAGATGCATTCCAAAATGATGATCAGCTAGGGGATGATGCTCATATCGCTATACCTTTTTCGAAAGCCTTAAATTTGCTTCCACCACCCGTCTTTTTGGACCTGGCAGTGAGTCAAACTCTACCCTATTGGGAACAACAATGTTAATATACAATTGAAAAGAAAATTTTGGCTTGTCGAATGCATGTTTTATGGAAATCTTGATGTAATTAAGCATCAAGTCCTCCCTTATATTTTGAGAAATATAATCACACAATGAGTGCTCATTTTTATGAATGTTAATAATTATATCGACATTAATGTAAATTTAATATTTTCCATGATCACCAACTATAGATTATTCAAAAATAATGTTTTTCTAAGTGATAATGTCTTGCTCGATAGTTGCGAAGAGGCAAAGAAATTGTTGAAAAATTTGGGTGTGGAGTACATATCATATCATGCATGTCCAAGTGATTGTATTCTATATAGAAGAGAATATGAAGACAAAGGGATATGTCTGAAATGTGCTCATGATAGATATGATAAATAAAAAAAGAAGGGTAAATCACGTGGTCATCCTTTTAAGATATTGAGGCACATACCGATAATCCCAACAATTCAAACACTCTTTCATTGCAAAGAATTACATATTTTGCAGGGATGGCATGCCTCACATAGAAGTGAGTTGGGATTTATGTGAATCCCAATATATTTAATAGCCATGAAGCATATAGAGGATACATGTCCCGAAAAATTCAAGGACGAAGTATAAAGTCTACGACTCAGCCTAGCCATGGATGGCCTCAACCCATATTCCCTCCAGAACACCAAATATTATGTTTTTCCTTTAGTGGTGAACAATAAAAATATCCCCCCATGTTTTTCCATGAAGAATTATCATCTCTGTAATATTCCAAAATAAAAAAAGTAGCAATATGAAACATAAAACTAGAAATAGGAGCAAAAAACAATTCATCAATCATGAGAAAATCATAGTTCCATTTTATTATGTATAATAGTAGAAAATGAGTACAATATATTTAGGAAAAATTCACTCAAACTTGGAAAGAGAAGCCTCCCATGCTCAAATACACCAAAATATGAAATTTTACTATTATACAAAATGACACAGAAACAAGACAACACAGTCTCAGTGAGTGTAACTGCAGCTAGAAAATAGAAATATATGGATCTTATGATATAATTCTCAAAGAGTTCTGATAATATAGATATAATATCCCAACCGCATTTCCAATACAACCCAGAAAAGGTTTCCAGAAATACCCAAAATGAAAAATGATGAAATGCAGCCCTAGGGCTGAATAAGATGTGCAACTAGAAACCTGATAGGAGGTGTCTGATATGATATGGGAAATAGATGAAACTCCTTTAATAGATCTCTCAAATGAAGGGTTTCTCCCTTCATTTGAAATCTAACTCACCAATTGGGGCACTAATCCCTCCATTGCAATTCCTCAATAAAATAATGCAATTTTTGAAGGAAACTATGTTGTAGGTGATGGAAGCATCTTTTCCCGATGCCGAATGAATCAATGTTGCTCAATGAAACTCCTTGCTAGCATCATGGATCAATGGCTACTCTCTCCACTGGAAAACAAGCACATAACTCAATCTATTTCTCCTCCACTACTTCTTCCCTGTAAAACAACACAATCCCAAACGAGATTGTGCTGTGGATGATAGTTGAAGCTTGGCCTGATGCTGAAATGTGGAAATTATGTTGAATAAAACTCTCCATAATAGGCACTCAAAGTCCCCCGAATATGAGGGTGGTATTCCCACTCAGGAACACCCTTGTGCTAAACAACACAACAAATTCTTCTAAACAGTTGAAGCGTGCAAAATTTCATAAAAGACCAATACATAAACAATAATCAGAATTTCTTCTATGGTTTTCATCCTCTTTCTTATATGCTAGTTGAGATTCCTCACCCTAGGTCCCACTCATTAATGAAGCTACTCTCATGCATACACTCCTCCTCTATGGTTGTGTTTTCCTCCATTAATCCTCCACTATCTCCATAACATCGTTGTTGATTTGGCCAACTTTGACCCTGTCCACATGCTTTAGCCCCTTTTCACACCTCAAGGTGCTTTATATAGCTTATAAAATGATCCACATTCACATGAGAGGTGGTTTTATTCCTACTAAATATATTTATGGGTCTCTATACCCACTTATTCACCTATGTTATTTAGAAAACAAAAAATCAATATTCCAACTAGCTGAAAGATAATTAAGAATATTACAGCCCTCCCCTCCCAAATGTTGATTTTCCTTAAGAAATTGCATGAATGGAGAATGTAAAATCTCCTCTCCTTCTCTTGTAGCATCCTCCTCTAATAAACCCCTCCACTGAACCAGATGCTCTCTAATCAATCTGTCCTCTATTTTCTTCCCCAAAGTGTTAAAGTTAGCCCTTGGTAATAAAAGCAAATGGCTCTCATCATGAAGAAATGGGATGCCCATGGAGGCAACTACATGTTTTGTAAAGGCCTTCTTGAGGCATGAGAGCTGAGAAATGTTGGAGATATTAACCCCCATTAGAAGTTACAATCCCCATGGTATCATCCAAATAAAATGGATCACCCTAAAAAATGGTAGAAAAATTCACCAGTCCCCTGCTTCTGCAATGTAGAGGGGTTGTACGGTTGAAAATTATAGGCCAAATTATCCACCCCACACCGTCTCTCTCTCCCTTTATGATAAGTATAGAGATGTTTTTGATCTTGGGCTGCAACAATGTTGTCCTTAGGAGGCCAAAAGGCATCCAGACTCTCAAGCATCTACTCTTTGGTTCAAGTAACCTTGCTTGCCCAAGCCATTCCACATATAGTGAACACATGATCATCACAATATGCAATCGAAAAGATAAATATATGAAATGTCAGATGGTGAAAATAGTACCTCACGTGAGACCATTGTTGTTTTGCTCCTAGCTATCTCAAAACGTGATGTGATAGGTGGCTATCCAACCACTTTCTTACTGCCACTAGCTTCTCACATGCTCAGAATTAGTAAAGGGCATGTGGTGTAAGCTGGGTGTTACCCAAACAAAAAAATTCTTTCCCAAAGCCCTCTACGAAGAGGCCATTCGCATCATTGACTGTAGTCCCAAGAAGACCATGAAATCCAAAGATAGGCCTACCCTCTTCTCGATCAATGCATTGTACATAGATGGAAAGTGAATGAAAATAGTTTTTTAGATGATAAATGAGTATAAAGACACAATTATTACCATGTATTCTTGGTAGGCTGGTGATGAGGTCCATGGATGAGCTCTCCCATCTATCTCCTGGAAAAGTAAGTGACTGTAAAAAACTTGCAGGATGGGTGTTTCCCACCTCATTCATCCAATAGACTACACACCTCCTGATATGCTAAACCACATCCTCTTTGAGACCCTCCCATGAGAATCTATCCATAATGGTCTGATAAGCCCCAATGAAATCTGTGTCACAAGAAAGGAGTGCTTCATGTGCTACATGTAAAATCTTCTCCTTTAGCTGAGAGTCTCTGGTCAAGAAGATACGATCCTAGTAATAGATGACTCTGTCCACCACTCTATCCCTCTCATCTGTCACTTGCTCATCAAGCACCTGACATGTGAAGAGGTCCTTGAAATACTCCACCAATAGGTGGGACACCCAATATTGATCTATACCCCTTAATGATAGTGTTGTTGATGTCTATAATGAAGCACCTATCACCTCACAGCTCCCCTGTTTGACATTCTCAATGGTAAAACCAAATGCTAGAGTAGTGTTATCCCACTTTTTATACCTCCCTTGCAGCTGCTTTTTCCCAAGACAAGATTGAAGTTTATGGGGGTTAACCTTCACTTGGAAGCCATTGCCCATTCAAAAATTCCAAGGTTTTTCCAATGCATGCATGGGTGCCAGTAACCCTTTGTCATATATAGAAGAGTCCCTCCTGTGTGGAAGTATTTTTTGATTCCCCAAGGATACGGAGTAGTCCCTTGGCACCATGCTTGTGCCACCATCTACTCCTGAAACATTATCCTCTAGAACTACAGGCTAGGCAAGAGATGGAAATGGAGATATCAAAAAATTTATCATCCCTTTCTTGAGCCAACCAAAGGCTCTCTGCATTGTTCTTGCCTCACCCAAGGCTCCTTCCTCAGCTACATCCATGAATGATGCATCTTTTTGTGAGAATTATTTGATCATGCTCTATTCAGGGGGCCTTCCTAGTGTAATTCCTCCATGTAATGAAACATCAAGGTCTAGAGCAAACTATATATCTAAGTGGAATATTTTGTCTCTACTTCCACTACACAAATCAGTCTCCTTCTTATGAGTAGAGACCTCCTGGAATGGATAGGTGTGTATGCCCCTAGTAATCTGATGTTGGCCACTCTTCTTATCTTACCACTCCATCTGCAAAGTATCCCAAATTGTGGTGACCTTTCCTAATGTAATCAACAACTAAACACCCAATAACACATTGGTGTGAGGATTCTTGACTGCAAAGAAGTGATCAATCAAGGTGTATGTCCTCAATGCTGGAATACACTTCCCCTAATGCTTAGTCTGAATTTTTATCAATACTGACACATTCTTCTTGTGGATTGTGCCCTAGTCTCCCAATGTTGGATTCTTTAGAACTCTATGTAAGAATGCAAGGGTTCCACTAGTTGGAGCAATGGCTCCATCTGCATCTCTAGGTGGTGGTGGATATCCTCTTGGTGCTACATCATTGGTTTCTTCTTCCATATCTTCCTCTCCTTCCTCATCATTATTGAAGAATACCCCATCATCACTAAGAGACCCTTTATCTTGGTCCTCTCTTAATGGAGGAATATTCATATCTTCCTCTTGAGAAGAGAGCTCTTGCTGGAGGGGGGATCTATGTAATATTCCTAAATTACCATACAGCTAATTGGAATATTAATTTTTTCTATTATCATTTAGTTAGATGAATAAATGGGTAGGGACACCCATAAATCTTTTTATTAGGAACAAAATCCCTCTTAATGTGAAAAGTGATCATCTTCATAGATGGATAAAGCACCCTCATGTGTTAACAGGGGCTAATGCATGTGGAAAAGGTCAAGTTTGACCAAATCAGCAATGCTGGTGTGGAGGGAGTGGATCATTAATGAGAGACAACACAGTGTGAATGGGAGGAAGTCTCCATGATAGTAGAAATCCTAATGAGTGGGATACAAGGTGAGAAAGCTCACATTGTTTATAGTGAGGGAAAGGCAACCACAAAAGGGTATGTTATTGATTATAAATTTTGGGTTCTACATGACTTCCTGATTTCTTCAAATGTTTAGTTGAGTTTGCAGTGGTGTTTAGCACAAGGTGTTCCCAAGTAGGAATCTCACCTCTTCCCTTCAGTTAGCCTCTATGAAGATTATTGTGCTATCATTTCCACACTATGGCACTCTTTCCAAGCTTCAATCTTCAGCTACAACACAATGTCTGTTCAGATTTGTGTTGTGTTGTAGGGGTGTAGCAATGGAGGAGAGAGATCTCCAATTTCGGAGCTTATTTTCTAGTGAGGGGACCAACCCTTCACCTATTGAGTTTATTGGTTGTTTTTGAAGCTTATATATCATTCCTTTATCCCCATATCAGCATTCATTCCAGGGAGTGCGTAAGTTAGGCAACAAAAATGTAGTGGGCAACTCAAAAAAGGCTGAAAATCCAAGCTTTAAATCTGGCCAAATCATTTCTGGGTTTTTCTGGGTTTTCTGAGTAGAATCTATGGTGAAAAAGATAGAGCATTTGTATCACTCTAACATCCTTATGAATATGGTTCTTCTCCTTATTAACAATAGTTTCCAGCAGCAATAACAGTATTAGCACAACATTTCGAGTGCTTGGTTCCTTTGTATTTTTCAGCCATCTTATGGCTTGAGTACATTCCTTTTGGACCACTCTGTAATCTTAGTTTCTGTTATATATAATGATATGGCTCTGTTCTTTTCTGCTCATACATTATGATGTCTTAATGTAATTTCCTGTTGCAACATATTTCCAGCATTTTCCAAATTTTAGTGCTATGTTCTTGTTTTGATTTATTTGATATGCTGCATATGCTTTATATTCCTGTATTTTCCATTATGGAATATTATAGTGGTATCAAAGCATAATCTTGGCTCAGCTTGTGAGTTTTAGCCAATATGTTATAAGAAGAAGAAGAGATATAAATGATGGAGGGAATGAGCTTTGTCTCATCACTTTTAAGATCTATGAAGAATCTCTCCAAGGAGGTTAAGCATATGAAAGAGGAGAGATAAAATGAGACCTCTAGATGGTTTCAAGATGAGGAAGGTCCATGTACTTCTTATTAGCAGAAGAAATATCTGATATTGCATAGAGCTCCAAAGAAACATACTCTACCATTTTCTTTCGAAGAAGAAGACAAAAGGCATGAAGATGGAGGACACTTATATCATGAGATTCTAAGTGAGTATCTTGTAGAATACAAGTCTCAAACAAGGGATTTCAAGGAAAATCAACTCTCTGATAGTTCATTCAACTCAAAGGAGAAAGAAGACCTTGCAGCAATAGATTTATATTGTTTACATTTGATGGGTCATCCACATGCACAACAAGAGCTTGGGGAATGAAGTTGGACGTATTTTTCCTACTACATCCAGTAGTGGAGAAAGAAGTTGTTGAGATTGCAGTGCTGCACCTTGAGGGTGAATCAAACATTTGGTGGTTCAGCCATTTGATTGATGCAAGAGTGACTGCATATGCAGACTTTACTCAAAGGTTGATCAATAGGTTTCACAAGAAGAAATCAAAGGAGAAGAGGCCTTCACCACCACTTACTGCAGGAGCACTTGCATTAGGAGAGAGAACACTTGCACCTTTGCAAAGTGGTCTTGATCTCTTGACATTTAGAGTCCCATGCACTATTCTGGAGATGCGTGAGGAAGATACTTATACCAGTGATGATGCAACCATAGAAGAGCAAACATATTCATTAGTATTCGGGGAAGTCATCACACTGGAGGATGGAAACCTTGTAGAAATAGAAGATGTTCCCAAGGTTTACCAAGGTACACACATGTTTCCACTTTCTATTATTTCAGCACATCATGTGAAGGATTGTGGGAATATACCATTGCATGATCTAGGGTCAAAGCACATTACTTATTTGGAGCAGCAGACTATCAATGTGCTGAGGAGCCTTGATTTGTTCAAGGAGGAGATAAACAACCATCTTGGTTATTCAGCATTGAGCTACACACAACTCTTGGGGTTGGAGTGTAGATTTTTGGAGGATAGTATGAGTATTGTCCTAAACAATGCAATGCAGAACTATGTGTTCAGCATTGAGCCTGACCTTGAGACAACATATGCACCATCATGGAGATTAGCAACATTGTCATTGAGCAACAGTGATAAGTTGGGGGCCTAACTAATATTGAGAAATTTTGATGACCAACACACTTGTGTAGCAGTGGATAGGCAGATGATTGATGGAGGAAATCTTATGATGGATGACATCTTCCATTATTATGATGGATACTTATTGATGAGCACTTCAAATCTTAATGAGAAGTTTTTCCCTACATCTCAGTTGGGTCCTTATGGGGTCAATTTGGTCATTGGTGAGTGGTATTCATTTGGAGATCTCCAAGAGATTGGATTTCAACATCCATGAAATGCAAAGATAGAAATTTGATTTGGGAGTATGGTATTCTCCATTGGAGGAATACCAATTTTGAGCATGATAGCAGACAATCACCATTGGCTGGATGGGTGATGTTAATGAGCAAGAGGCTAGGAAGCCACTTACAGATCTATGACAGAGGGTAGTAGGAGGCAAGGATGCATTGGCTACTCTTGAAAGAGTTTGGTCATCATGTGACACATTCTATTTCAAATAGTATGTTTTTGTTTAGGACTTGGCATGGCACTTGCATCATATGGTAGCAAGGAGTTTGGGTATATTGGGTTGATGTGATATCTTTCATATCAACCGTCATGTTTTCTCTCCATAGTTTATATGGTGATGGTGTGGGGATGCTACAAGATTTTTTGTTGCTTTGGATGAACTTGGGAGTGCATGGGATGATTTTCTCCCATACTTTGCATAATATTGCAAGAGTAGGTGATGGTACCATCATGGTGCAAAGGGGCTACTCCTTAGCCTTAGAGGATCAATAGGTACTTCCATTTTGGAAGGAATCTCCCATATATAGTAGCATTACAGTCGATGACTTCGACTTTTGGCATGTCAAGGGATGGAGCTATGAGATGAAAGGAGACTTATTATAAAGGCCAACAACGTTGTCACTTTGGAGCTTGGGGTTGTTGATGGAGTGTTCCTAGGATCACTTCACATATGATGCATTTGATGGACGAATAGGAGATGAGGGTGATGAAGTGGTGGATGGAGACATCTATTATCATGATATCATCTTCTTGACTTGGATCTCCAAGCATAAGAAGAATTCTTTGCATGCAGCGCATGGTTCATTACTTTTCATGGGGCTATGTCATACAACTATCGACGGCTCATTCATGGATATTATTATCAACATACTCTCACTACATGGTAAGAATTTTTTTTTTCACTTATTGATTATCTAACATAGTATTTTCATTCTCTTACCATATCTATACAATGCATTGCTCCACAAGAGGGCAAGCCTCTACTTGGGCTTCATGGTAATTTTGAGACCAACATCAGTGATGGGGATAGCCATATTTTGTATGTATTTGGGCAAGTGTTTTAATTTTTTTCCAGTTGATAAACAATGCCATTTAATATTTACTAGTAGATGTGATGACATGCACAACTAGCAATTTATTGGAATATAGCTTGCCATATTATGTTTTCCAACAGCAGTTAGAAAAAATGCGTTGTGACCACTTGGGAGATTGTTGGTACCTTCTAGCACTACATTAAACCTTCAGTATCATTCTCATTTGGATGCCATATGGTGATGATGTCCTATTAATCATATATGGGGTGGTTTGGGCCAGCATGATTCATGACTCTAGAGAGAGGATATTTGAAGATCCAGTTTTATTATTTCCTTTTGAAGGTGACATTATTGCAGCCCAAAATTAGCAGCTACTCTACACTTATCATAAGTGGAGAGAGAGACAACATGGGATAGAAAATTTGGTCTATCAAGCTCAGCAATGCAGCCCACCTTCTTTGCACGAGCCTAAGGTGGAGGAGTATTTCTATGAGTTACCATTTTGAAGGATGGCTCATTTTGTATGGATGATAGATTGGGGATGGGAGCTTCACATGGGAATGATGGATCCCACTTTATTTCAGATTCCATGCCTCAAGAAGGCCTCTAGATAGCATATTGTTGCCTCCGTGGGTATTCCACTTTTTTCATGCTGATAGCTATTTGGGATAGTCACCAAATGCTAACTTGCATACTTAGGAGGAGAATCTTGTAGATTTATTGATGATACAACATCTTGTTCCTTGTAGAATATTATCATTTGAAGATGCTACAAGAGGAGGAGAGGAGGCTCTTCAGTTCTATGCTTGCAGTTACTTAAGGAGAAGCAACTTTTGGGAGGGAGGGACTGTAATATTCCTAAATTAGCATACAACTAATTGGAATATTATTTTTTTCTCTTATAATTTAGTTAGATGAATAAATGGGTAGGGAAACCCATAAATCTCTTTAGTAAGAATAAAATCGCTCTTAATGTGAAAAGGGATCATCTTCATAGCTGGATAAAGCACCCTCATGTGTGAACAGGGGCTAATGCATGTGGACAAGGTGAAGTTTGACCAAATCAACAACGCTGGAGTGGAGGGGGTGGATCATTAATGAGAGACAATGAAATGTGAATGGGAGGAAGTCTCCATGATAGTAGAAACCCTAACAAGTGGGACCCAAGGTAAGAAGGCTCACATTATTTATAAGGAGGGAAAGGCAACCATAGTGGGGTATGTTATGGTTTATTGATTTTGGGGTCTGCATGACTTCTTGCATTCTTCAGTTCTTTAGTTAATTTTGTAGTGTTGTTTAGCACAGGGTGTTCTCGAGCGGGAATCCCACCTCTTTCCTTGAGATAGCCTCTGGGAAGAGTATTGTACTATTATTCCCACATTTTAGCATTCTGGGAAAGCTTTAGTCTTCAACTACAACATAGTGTTTGTTCGTATTTCTATTGTGTTGTAGGGGTGTAGCAATGGAGGAGAGAGATCTCCAATTTCTGAGCTTATTTTCTAGTGAGGGGACTAGCGCTCTACCTATTGAGTTGATTGGTTGTTGTTGTAGCTGATAGATCATTCCTTCATCTCCATATTAGCATTCATTCCCACGGAGTGCATAATTCAGGCAGCAGAAATGTAGTGGGCAACTAAAAAAAGGTTGAAAATCAAAACTTTAAATCTGGCCAAACCATTTTTGGGTTTGTCTAGGTATTTTGAGTAGAATCCATGGTTAAAATCACAGATCATTCTAAGCACTCGAACAGCCTTCTGCACATGGTTCTTCTACTTACTAACAATAGTTTCTAATAGCAGTCACAGTAGCAGCACAACATTTCTAGTGCTTGGTTCCTTAGTGTATTTTAGCCATCTTGTCGCTTGAGTGCATTCTTTTTAGAGCATTGTAAAATTTTATTTGCTGTTATATATAATGATATGCCTCTTTTTTTCTGCTCATATATTATGATTTCTTAATGTAATTTCCACTTGCAACATATTTCCAGCATTTTCCAAATTCTAGTGCTATGTTCTTGTTTTTACTTATTTGGAATGCTGCATATGTTCTATATTACCATCTTTTCCATTTTTTAATATTACACTCTAGCCCTTGGAAAAGTACTTTACAAGTCTCTAACCCTGTCAATATAATCTTGGAGCACAGTTGGTCTAGTGGATCATACTAACTCATGCAAAGGCTCTGACTTCTTGAGCTTGTCTAACTCAACCAAGGGTGTTTCTCAATATCTTCGATCAAATATTTCCACTAATTTCCTAGTGAAATCTGCATATGCAGTTAGATTTGCATGCCCCAATGTATAAATACCATGAAGCCACCAATCATGAGTCTCACCTTCAAGGTGCAGCATTGCTACCTTAATAGCCTCCACCTCTGAAACTCGGTGCAACTCGGAATAGATGTCGAAATTCCCTATCCAAGCCTTAGTTGTGCACTTGGGTTACTCATCAAAAGTAGGGAAAAAGAATCTACCAAAAGTATGTTGCATACCATTGTTCTACATGTACCCTCTATTACGATTACTGGGTGTTCTATTTTCCTTGATCTGACAGAACCCTTGGAATTTTAGATGCTCTTTGAACCTCTAAAATTGAGATTCATATTCTATAAGATATTCACCAAGAGTCTCCTTCTTTTATGTTTCTCCTACCTCATTTCCTCTTGCTACGAATGTAGACATGGTAGAGTGTTGTGGAGCTATTTGTAATGCTAATTTCTTTCACCAATAATGTGAAATGTCGGAGCTTTCTTCATTTACAAACCCTTTAGGGG
This sequence comes from Pinus albicaulis, assembly GCA_034641835.2. Lineage (NCBI taxonomy): Eukaryota > Viridiplantae > Streptophyta > Pinopsida > Pinales > Pinaceae > Pinus > Pinus albicaulis. Next base: position 11,929,520 of record CM076574.1, read on the forward strand.
AATATTTATGTCTCTCCATCCTCATCTCCTTGATTTCTCTATTAATATCCTTCATAATTTGGATAATAAGGTTTGAAAACTCCTTTCCATTCATTTCTCTTGATATTGGAGACTTGCCTTTGTCTCCTTTGTAAAGCTTCTCCTTTCTGTGAGAATCTTATTCTTCTTTTGACGGCGTAGAAGTGATGTCTCACAAGCTGAGCCAAGATTATGCTATGATACCATTGTAATATTCCAAAATTGGGAAAGCAGCAATATGGAACATAAAACTTGAAATAGCAGAAAATATCAATACATCAATCATAATCAAATCATAGATCCATTTCATTATGTATAACAACATCAAATGAGTAAAATATATTGAGGAACAATTCACTCAAACTAGGCAAGACAAGCCTCCATTGCTCAAATACACCCAAATATGAAATTTTACTGCTATACAAAATGCTGGAGAAACAAGAGAGAACAATCCCAGTGAGTGTAAATACAGCTGGAAAATATAAATAGATGGATCTGTTCATATAATGCTCAAAAATTGTCTGGAATAGAGAGCTAAGCTCCCAAACACATATTTAAGATGGTCCAATTACCTACAAAAGCTAGTGTATGACTCCTTAAGGGTATTCCTCCCAAAAGAACACGCTTACACAAGAGAAGCATTTTCTTTCAGTGGTAAACAAGAGAGAAACCAAAGGCATCCAATAATAACACCAACTGAATGGCTTACACAATATGAGATAGAGAAGGAGAAGGAGTTCATGGAAATGTTCAATTCAAATGGGGAGGCTATGCTTGATGATCTAGAATCCTTTGACACCTATGTTGATAAATTTCCAAGTGGGATGAAAAGGAAAATTTTCTTTTATAACCTCCTATATTGGGATCATATTAAGATCACCCACTTATTAGATCCCATGCATATATTTAAAAATGTTTCATATTATTTATGGAGGCACATGTCATCGAAACAAAGTGACATATTGGTTGTCAGGAAAGATCTTATTACTTCAAAAAATAAAAAGAAACATTCGCCAAGATGATTAGAAAGTACAGGATGAGAGACATGCCCTGGTCTGTCTAATTCATGGTATTTTAGAAAAGGTGATTTCCCATGTAATTTAAAAAAATATGATATTTCTTTGGAAAAGGAAGTTATAATGGTTGTGAGGGTGCCATCTTCGTACAAGTCTTCACTGTGGATTACCATTTGTCAGGGTTGAAATTGCATGACCATTTGAATCTTCTAATAGTACCTCTAACATCAAAAGAATTATTTTATTATCTGTTGTATTAATAAATTTTATCCCATGGAGGGATCATAAAACATAACTAATTTTGTATATTATTGCATGTGTTTATAACTTTTCAGTTTCATTATCCTTTTTCATACATGGGTGTGTCAAACATGAGTTCCCCCGAGACCTAGGATGCACCATATCTAAATTATCTACATTTGTATGTTGGATCATGTCAAAGGAGATTTATGTGGTTAGCATTCAAATGTGGCATCAAGAGATAGTTGAGATTGTTTGTATGTTTCAGAAGGAACTTTCGACCAGTTTCATGGACTTGCAGGTTCATCTTCTAATGCACCGAGTAGATGAGGTTGAATTAGTTAGGGTGGTTTCTTATCGTTGGATGTTCTTCTTAGAGAGATACATGAATAAATTGAAAGGTTTTTCTTAACAAAGGGAAAGAGATGAGGGGTCTATGGTCGATATAAATATTTATGTGAATTTGAGGTAGTTTGTGTAAATATTCATGTTGAACTTCGATATAATGTATATAATTTTGATCTCATATGTACTATATGACGGTTTGATTTCATCAGCGAATGAAGAAATTGAAGAAACCAATAAATTCATTCTCTGCAATTTTGAAGAGAAAAAACCATGAGTCTCACTGTACGAACAAAAAAGGATGAAATGGGATAGTGACAAGAAATAATTCGGATAGTTGAATGGTATATGTGTGCCTTATCCCGACCATTTAGGAGAAAATATGACAAAAACATGCCCCAACAGTTGGTTTGCTGACCAAGTTAGAGTGCAATATAGTGCAACTGGTTGTTACCCGTGTGCTAAAGAGGATGCGCTAAACGTAGGGATTGGGTGCACCCACTGAGTAATAATATATTTATGTACATTTCAAAATTAATAACACACCTTTAAAATGTAATTACATTGATATTTCATATTTTAAGATTTGGGTTATTATAAAACACATGACACTACGATTTTTTAACTTTTAATGGGTGCATTTCTTCCAATCTATCTGGGCATATGGACACCATTTTTGCACAAAAAATGTCAATGATGGACACAAGGCACAAGGCTATGGAGTGTAAGCCAATTTCAATCAATCTTGTCTATCTAGCCACTATGATCAAAACCTAGTACGAGGGACATTATGTTACGTCATATTGGTACAAGAGATCATTGAAGTGGATTTATCTTCTTTCCAATGTGTTATTTGTATTCGCAAGTTGTGGGACACCTTTGATCAAAATAATGTAAATGAAGATCGTGATATTAGGTTGATATGTATCAAGTCTAGAAAGATGTGAGATGAAGCTAAGGAACCCTATGTTTTCCCCAAACACATCAATGAAGTTTTTTTTTACCCAGATGTGTTCGATAGGGATTGGTGGTTCGTATTGAGACATGACCCTATATCAAAAAATAATTTTGAGAACAATATTGTTATCATGCCAAGCAAGCTAGAATATAATGAGGTTGATCATGATAACCGAGAGTGATATGGGAGATGTGTTATTTCATCATTTATACTTTTTAAGATGGGTTTTTATAAAGAATAGGACTTAATTACCTTATAACTAAGACTCTTGTTTTCAAAGATTTATAATGTGTATTTTGAATTAATTGGTAATTTTTGTTGTGTTAATGTTGAAATCATTTCACTTGATAATTTGCAATTATGTTGAACTCGAAAACATTGTCACACTATATAAAGTTATTTTCTTTTTTTAATTTCAATTCCTAAAATAAGACATCTACTTCGTTGATTTAAATATGTGTGAATGATACCTTTAAAATTTATACCAAAATTTGTATCATTCTAGATTTATTATTTTACAGTTATTTATATTCATACAAATTTACAAATTTAAAATTTTACAATTATGGTAATTTAACAATATTTACGGTATGCATTTTTGTTACAGTAACTATGGTTCAAAATTGAAAATTATTTTACAATTTCACAATTTTACGTAGAACTACAATTACAATTACAATTACAATCAATTCACATTAATACAATTAAAATTTTACAAGTATTTTACATACAATTACAATTAAAATTAGAATTAGAATTACAATTACAATTAAACTTATAATTAGAAATACATTTACAATTATAGAATTTTACATACAATTAAAATTAAAATTTCAATTACAATCATGATATAATATTTAATAAATATCATTATTTAATATTAGAAATAAACATCACGATCATGATAACCATCATCCAAACATCATGTTCGACTAAAAAACACATTCAAATTTGCTAACATCATCTAATCATCGTGATCATGATCATCTAACAAAACACAAGCATTGTATAAGATCATCACAACATAAACATCCAATATATAGCTCATGTCAAATAATTTTTATGACATACGCATCTCTCTGCAAGCTGCACATTAAATGAACGTAGCTAACATGAGCTAACAATATACACATCATGATGAACACTAACATATATATTAAGTACATCTGCAACATGAACATAAAATACATGGACCATATGTGTGTGTGTGTGTGTGTGTGTTGGTGTTCAATATATATATATATATATATATATATAATGTCAAAAATATACAACTGTAATATAATTGCATTTAAATGTCAAATATCTGGTGGTAAATCAATAGTAGTACTAGTCGAGGCCTGTTCAATTGATGGTGCAGCCTCGACATGCTCAGATAGATGATGATTATGTGACTTCTAATCTAAAGGTATCTTCTCATCAGGAATTTCCTACTCATGATGAATCATGGATGGTACAACCTACTTAGTGGATGGTGTGGCAATGTGATCAATCGATGGACCTACCTCCTTCGACCAACCTTCACCCTCCTCCGGATCAGGTGTCTGCTCAAGATTAGGACGTGTCTGTTGAGATGGTGGAGACTACTCAGAAGATCCCTGATCATGATCATGAATAGATGTTGCAGGCTTCCCATCACGATCATCTCTGGTGCGAGGGGAGGGAGAGGTGGAGTACTAGAACGATGATTGCTCCCCTCATGATCATGATCATCAGATGATGCATTGATCTATGATATTGCATCTCCACCATGGCTACCTCTCCTTCCCCACGATAGTACTCTGGTAGCTCCAACGATATGCCGCATGAGGGTCAACATATCACAATTCATGACTCTGTAGATCTGTGTAGGGATATCATCAACGTGTATCTCTTGGATAGTAATTGGTTTGGCTCCCTCCTCAACTAATATTTGACATAGTTGGTCACCCAACTACATCCTAAATCAGGTGTCTTACCTACGCCTTACACTCATCGATTTCTACGGCTGATTAGGACTAGGTCTGTCACCCTGATCCTCCTCCTCTTCCATGTCCTCGTCACCGTGATCTACACCTATATTATTTGGTGGTGGTAGAATCTCATCACCAACAAATGACCTAGTATCTACAAAAAAATATAAGTACCCAACAATAATTATACAATTTCATTAAAAAATTTAATAAAACATGTTAAATAAGGTGTGAGAATAAATTTGATAATTCTAATTATTTAATAAAGACAATAAAAATAAAGTAAATAAAATAGTAAAATTACCACTCACATCCGATGGCTCATCATGTGTGAAGAGGATTTTGACACACCCTCACCAATCCAAACTAGCATACAGACATGGCACCATAATTAAGGAGCGATCATCAATGTTGGATAGCGAATCCACTGCATCATGATATATCTTGGCAGAAAAGTTAGACTCGCACCTCTTGGGCATCATCTGGCCCTACATCTCCATATGTACGTGCAACATCGGCCTACGAGGTTGTCGAACAAAATTAGGCCTCATCTCTGGAAACCTCACAAAAAATAAACAAAATAACTCTAAAGAAAAAGCGAAGGTCAACCTCCCACGTGCCTAAGAAAGACATATATCTAATGTTGTACAAAATTGTTACAAACAAATACCAAACCATCTCACAACTAACGGTGCCTATAATAAAGAATCAACCTAAAATAAAAGTAGGCAACTAATGCGTTGCCTATCACTGGTTTGGTGCGAAATGGTCATCACCAGTAGTGAGAGGCACCTCACCTCCTCTACACCAAACTAAGAAATACGTAACTAACCATCAGACACCTGAAAATATGCAGGAGAGAGTGTATCGTTGCTAATGTATCTATGGGAGTACACTAATTGAATCCATGTTGCATAGCCGATGAGGATATCTAGGAACTAGGGAAAATCATCCCCTCTCCTAGATAGGCCAATAATAAAATATATGTCCTCCTCAGTGGGTGCATACCACTAGCTAGCACTTGCCTAGAAATCCTGTCAGTGGGCATCCCACCTATATATAAGTTGTCATAGTAACCCATTATGGTTGTTCAGGGATGTAGCCTCCTCATATAACATGAGGAGGCCTACCCCATTTATGAACATCTTGGTGGCTACCATAATAGGGCAAAGGTACATAAGTCTCTCCCTCTCTCATGCCTCTCACAAGAGAACCACGTTATACTAGTCCTCCACATGTTCTTGTTGTTACCTTTGTTCTCTTTGTTGACGTTACTCAATGATTCACATATTAAATACATTTTTTGTTTTTATTATATGATTATATATATATATATATATATTTATTTATTTATTTATTTATTTATTTATTTTTAATTTATTTAAAAAAGAAAAAACATTTGGCGCACCCAAAAAAAAAATCATGCACCAGTACCATTGCATTATTTTTTATTGTGCACTCTCCTCGATGTTGATAGAAATTATTCGCGAACCGCAAAACATAAAATATAATTTCTTGTGTAGTGCATTTATGAAACTATCCACCCCGGGGTGTATAGTTAGGTGAGGGCACTGACCAACAATAGTTCGTGGTGAAGGGTGCAGTCGTTTAAAGGACTACATTGTTGACTGTGTACTAGTTTCCATAGGTCAATGCATTGACCACATTATGTGCCCTAGGGAGGATAGTTTGGTCATCGCACCACCCTCTTGACATCAATATATGGTCAATGATGTGGTCCTCTAAATGACCGCATCACTGAATATGTATTGATTTCAGGAGGGTGGTGCACTGACTAAAATATTTTCCCCTGGGTGCATAGTTTGGTCAATGCACCAACCTCTTGACACTGGTACATAGTCAATGGTGTGGTCATTTATATGATTGCACCACCATGTCAGGGTTTGAAAAAATCATGATGTGCTTTTTTGGTAAAACACCAAAACCCATTCCAGTTTTTGTTTGCACCATTCTGATGTTGCCTATAGATTTACTGGTAGCACCATCAAGGGTGCAAGCCGAATAGTTTGAGCGCACTACACAAATTTCTTTTTAATTGTAAATTTTAAGTTTTTTTACATTTTAATCTTCTAAAACATTTAGTTATTGAGAAAGAAGTAAAATATTTGTAAATTTGGGCATCCAGGAGGCATATTTGCTGAAGAATCTAAAAAACCAAATTTTCCCTCCATTTTCCAAAATGTGAGCTCCACAAGGTGGGCAATGGACGACAGTAGTGCATACAATGGGAGCACTGATGGCAGGGTGCCTCACACAAGAGTAATTTGTATCATGGCTTGAGATATCTCGAGCATTGAAGAAGTGAGAATGCAGATTTTTCAACCAATATTTTTCTTTTATTTAACTCTTTTCCAGTGCCCAGGTTTTTGAGATGCAACAGGCGTTTTCTGCGTAGCGCACCGCGCGGTTTATGCGTAGAGCACCGGGCCTATTTTTTTTTAGTGTGATATTTTAACACACACTGGATTTGTTTATGAGTAGCACACTGATGCACTATAGTAGTGAGACACATTGGGGGGTTTTGTACAGAGATAACGGTGTCACGGTGTACCCATTTTTGGTACATACTAGTGGGTTGTGAGTTAAACGCACAGGTGCATTTCATTATGAGAAACACATCGAACAAAAAACATCTATAAAAACCTCCACCAGCCAACCTACTTTAGATACCTCTACTACAAATGGATATCATGGCTGTTTTTATAAGTGGTTCCTCAAAAAAAATACACTAGAGGCTTTTTTCTTATAGTGACAGTATGTTGATGTTGCTCTCTCTCAAGACATGGCATAAGTGTAGCCACTACCTTAGAAGAGACATGTTTGTGACTTGAAGGAGATACTTCAGAAACCTTCGAATGAATAAATTTGACACATGCCAACCTTCATATTGAAGACTGTTTTTCTCTACAACATGCATAATTAAAACCATATTTTTTGGTACAAATGCAGTGAGATGAGGACAAATCATTTCAATCAACTTTTCCAAACAAATCAATTTTTTTTTTGTAATCACTAGTCATTAACAAATTTTTTTTGTATCAATACACAATTAGAATGACCAACAAAGTAATTCCTTAAAAATCATAGAAGATCGTATGATGCAGTGGTAAGATGAGCCACCTCTTAAATCATATGTGGAACCCTTGATATTTTCTCATCAGTATTGTCTTACATCCCTAAGGAAATGTAAAAACTCCTCAAGAAGAACATGAAACACTCTAGTAAAAATGTGTCTAGTATTATATCATGTCTAGGCTTCATATAATTACATTACAGTAACAAGTTCCTTTACATCTGAGTGAATAAAAACAAACGATAGAACCTTGTGACACCCTTTCAATAGAAAAAATGGAAAATTTTTATTTAACTATATTTATAATTCATGAAAAGAAGATAATGCATGGAAATTATGGTGTTGTAAAACTACAAGGTTTGGAAGTACTACATGGACCATCTCCTGAAAAAATATCTAGACTTGGTATACCCAAAATGACATCTGGAAATTCACTTCTCATAACTAGGTTTGTGACAAGCCTTTCTATCAAGTATTCAAACGAATTATCACTAATTCCACCAAACTTAAAAGGTATTGATCTTATTCCTTCAATCCATTAAAACTAACACATTTATGTATTAACCTAGAAACTATTCCTCTTACCAAAGTATTTGAATTGTCAAATTTATCAATCAATAAAGAAAAGTTACAAGGTCCTTTTAATATTGGATCAACATTTGTATCCCTGTAGGGAAGAATATTTTTCATCCCACATCATACATTTTTTCACTTAAAACTTCAGTATTCAACCTTCCTTCAGAACTCTCTTACATCCTACCATTGATAATCTTATAGAGAGACTAAAAGGCACATTTAATAACATCTTATATATGTGCACCAGTCAATACCACTCAGATTTGGGGCCCCTCCATATGTTTGCATTAGTTGCAATATTGTTGTGTTTGGTTACTTTCATGTCCTACAACATATTGCTGGATTTCCTGCCAAAAGTATCTAGTGATGTTGTACTTATGCACAAGTAGTGTTACAACAAAACTTGTGTAAAAAAATAACTTGGAAAGAGCGCACAAAATAAAAATTGGTAAAAATTGGCAAAACAAACCCATGCAATCATAAAATGATGTTGTCACTGACCAATAATTTCTTCTAAGACTATAATATTCATTTAGTTTTGTTCTTCAATGATATGGTTTCCTTTAATTTGCAACTCTAGAGTGATACAACATAAAAATGCTACTTTGATATTTCTTATTACTTTCATGACTTTATGTAGGGAAGGGAATTTGGTGCTTGCCTATCTAACTCTATGGAAAATAAGATTCAAAGAATGAGCTTCAAAATATCTAACTTTAGTACTAGTTATAGTTCTCCAAAATATCACCAACTATTTTGTAATAGTTCTTCAAAGTGGAGGAATAACCTGTTATGAGTAATACTATAGAAACTATTTTGTAATAGTTTCTATAGTATGTTGATTGCATATTGCATTCCACCTGTATATATGGAATGGAAGCTGACTATGAACCCTCATTACAACTGCTTCAAGGAGAGTGGTGTTAAAAAATTTAACAATAGAGGTAAGCATAAATACCTAAATTATTGGATGGAACCATTGTTTCCTCGAATTTGTATCTATGTAGGTTGGATGGCCTAGTATCTATTAGTCTAAATAATAAAATGTAATCCATATTCCATGGTCCTCCTTTCCAAACGTATATTTTTTTGTCGTCAAATAAAAATAATTATGCATCCATTGAGCACTAGTAATAGCTGGTAAAAACTAGTTTGGAGAATATCCTATATCATGAAAATTAGAAACTTTATACCCAAGGTCTTAGCAAGTAATGTAATTCCCACCAGTATTGCAAACAACTCAAGTTTATCCTGAAAATATTGGTAAATGAAAAAACCATGTAACACATTAAGAATTTCAAAAAAGTAAGGTCTTTGAAGAGGATATCTTCTCCAAAATGATTGTATCAAAGAATTTATAAGAACAGGGAAATTTGAAGGGATATATGGCCATATTCCAGATGTTGTAACGCCTACATTAACCTATACAAATAAGTAGCATGTACGTTAAGTGATATATTGACAATCTGTCCTAGATTCCTAGTTACTGCAAGAAGTATTTGCATATTTTTTATTTAGTGCACACCTCCAAAATCTTTTGCACTAGATAATTCCGAAAAAAATAAGTCATGACTTCACCTATATTGTGATCAATAATTTCAACATAAACATTTTTCACATCCTCAATACTCCTCTCCTCAAAATTATTTTCTAGAAAATGAGAGCCATGTTGCTCCTTTGCGATAAGGTATATCCATCCTTCTACTTATTCCAATGAATTGTGTTTAGCTTTATTCTACTGATGATTAGGTAATACATTGGATGAAATATCATGTTTTGTGATTCAATAAAGTACTCCTTTAGAATTTTCATGATTTTACAACTGAAAAGGCCCTGAAAATGAATCTGTAGAATATTTTCCATTTTATATTTTCCATTGCACATAACAAGTCCTTTCTTCCCTGTGGAGATGATGAATTTATGGTTCTAAGGAAATTAACACAACATGAACCATTTATAGTCAAAATCATTTTAATAAAATTATATTTTTCCTCTTCATCTAAAATTGGAACGATCTAAGGATACTTGACTGAAAAATAACAAGCTTTAGAAACCCTCGTACTTGCAAGAAGTTGTATGTGACAATAGAAAATGGCCAAATTTCACCATTGCCACATAAATAATGAATCTTAAAACTTTATATAAGAGATTTGATAAACTCTAGCAAGGCCCTATTAAGCTTAATATGACCTTAATTCTTATGTAACTTCACCAGTATTAGTTATTCATCCATATTTCTAAGAGAGGCTTATCCCCCATCATATGCCATATCTAGAAGAGTACATTATCCAAATATTATAATGGTACATAGATAAAACACAATCTGAATTTAAGCAAGCGACCAAAACTTGTATCTAATTTTGTTTTAATTAACTTAGGTCTCTACCTTCTTGACTGAAGTTGGCCCTTTTTCTGGCACCCTCAATATGGTATGGAAGAAACTTATAGTGGCAATGCTATTTCATTTTTTGAAGGAAGAAATGGATATTAGTAAATCCAATTAAAATTTTCTTCTACTCTTCATTGGCATATCTTTTATGATCACTAATTGTGTTATGTAGGTCCCAAACCATGCATAAAAGTAAAATTAGCAGGTTAACCACTAGTACCCCATGGCATCTAGTAAGAGTCAAAGTGTGTCCCCTAAATACCACAATAATTTCATTTCAGGTGGTGTGGTTTCTATTGAATAAAATTGATGAGTTGGACTACATTTATAGATAACATCAAATGATATTTATCATCACTATCAATAGAAAAATGACTAATGATTATTTTTTCCACCTTTAGGGGTAGAGGGAAGGATTGCCCATGCATTGAAATAAATACAAGTATTTGGATAATCCAAGATCTTGATGTAATGAGAAAATAGCAAGTGCAAAATTAACAATATACTTTTAGCTCCAATCATGTCCCTCATGTAAAGAAAAAATTTGATGATATGTCCATTGTTCCACCTTCAGGTAGGGGGAGGATGGTTCATGCATCAAAACACGTAAATATTCTTGCACTGGGAAAATAGGAAAAATAGAATTTATAATATACCATTATATCAAATAATGAATTAGTTATTGGAGGTGAAGCAACAATTTCATGATGTTTCCTTTGTGGATAGATATAGATAATTCAACATAATATCTTATACATTATCTAAATAAGTTGGGTCAATGAAGGAAATATCCCTATCTATTGAAGAACTCAAATAAAATACATAGATCTCTCCCTTGGAAAATTCTTTTTACTAGATGTTTTTAGAAAAGGGGGTACCTACATAGTTTTCTTGATTTTATGTTAGCACATTGAAAAAATATTGTTTATATTAAAGGTTTCCTATTAGGAGACTAGGATGATTGTAACTAAGGAGATATAGGAGTAATGAACTATATCATAAAGCTATACTTTTGTCAAAAGAAAATGACATATTATAAGCCCTTTCCTCATAAAAAAAGGATAATCCATGCATTACATGGGAAAAAAATAAATAGATTGAAATTTTCATATAAAAATTTTAACCAGGCCCTACAATAAAATGACTCCTTAAAAGCATAGTACTTTTTATACAGAAGTAAATATTGACGACAATTTTTTGTTGATTTAATGAGGCTTCCAAGGTGAAAGGGACCAGTACCTGAATGACTTCATTGGTGAGATGTCACAAACACTGATTTACATCATGATTGCCATTCAAGTCTTTTATTAAAGTAAAAACCCCTAGTTCAAGTGCTTTTATAGCAAAATAAATTTTTTCTGGATCCTTTAAAGTTTTTATCAATTTCTGTACAACTCGTGTCCTATAAAAACACTTCAATTTCAGTATCCAAATCATCATAAACTATGAAAATTAAATGAAAAAAGGTGAAATATAAATATATTCTAGTGGTTAAACTCGAGGAGATGTAAAATAATCATAAGATAGTCCCCATGCAGTCTTTATCCCAATACAATATAGTTCATTCAAATTATTGGAAAACTCTAACTCAATAAAATTGACACATAACCATGCATGTTAAGAGATATATTGGCAATATTTCCTGGTTTCCTAGTCACTACAATATGTATTTACATATTTTTTTCTTTAGTGCACACCTCTAAAATATTGTGGATGAGATAATTCCCAAGAGGATCATTCGTGAGTTGAATTATGTGATTAATAATTTCAACAAAATTTTTCTACACTTCCTCAAGACTCCCCTCCTGAAAATTATTTTATAGAAAATAATAGCCATGTTATTCCTTTGCTTTAATATATATTTGGCCTTTTACTTATTCCAATTAACTACATTTAGCTTGTTGTTTCTAAGGATTAGTTAATACATTCGATGAAAGTTCACGTTCTCTGATTCAAGAAGGTACTCCTCTCGATTATCCAACTAACAAGGTCTTAAAACTGAACCAGAAGAATATTGTCCATTTACATGTGGCCTTGCACTTAAAATGTCCCTTTTTCCCCCTGGAGATGGTGAGTTAATGTTTGTAAGGGAATTCAAACCACGTGAACCATTTCTAGTCAAAATCCATTTAGGAAAATTAGGTTTTTCTCGTTGATCCAAAATTGCAATGATCCTAGGATCCTTGAGTGAAAGAGAACTATGTTGAGATATCCTCTTACTTGCAGCAGGCTACATTTGAAAATATAAAAGGATCAAATTTCACCACATTCTCAGAAAGAAATGACTATTGTAACTTGAAATGTTTCCACTTTTCAGAGGGAACTCGACATAATTATGAGTTAATGTCTGTATCATACCCGCAATAGGACCAACACAATATCATTTTTTTATATCTATTCCTCTTTGATGAATGTCGTGAGAATGTTCAAGTTGCTAAAAATTAGTCAGAGGACCTTACAGTTTGAGGCCAAAGTTAGAGCCATTTCCAGCAATTGTATACAGAAATACATTGGGAAAAATAGAAAATTCATGATACTGCTAAAAAAAAATATACTAAGAGTGCATTATATTACACCTTTCATCCTCAATTTCCTACCACGTCAATTACATTGAATTCATCTATTGCAAAGAAGAAGGGAACATTGAGGTTGCAAGTGGGATCCAAAATGGGGGTATGACAGTGCACGATAGTTGAGGTTGGTGAAAACTATAAACCATAATAGGGTTTCTTTATTTTCTAGGGTTTCAATTGTGGAAAAAAATTAGCTTAAGAAGACACTCTTGCCATACTTCGAACCCAAATATCCCCATGTCAATACCCAACAGAAAATACGTGTGTAGATGGAAGATAAATTTAAGTTAAAGTTTACAATACCATGGATTGCATTACGATATATGAGGTCGTTTCAACGGGAAACTATGAAATATAGGAGGGCATGATAGCTTCAACAAATGCAAATATGATCCTAGAGTCCACAAGGTAGTGCACTAGTAGTCATGAGACTTTTCACTTCCATTAATAAAGCTTAAAATTTTGAAATCAAGAAATGAAATGATGTTTCCCTCTAGGAATAGGATATTGGTTTGAACCTTAACCATTTTATTAAGTTCCATTTATATTTCTGCATGTTTACTTTCTTTGAATTTTTATTCCTTCTTTATGCATCATACTGTATTTTTGGTTTCTTCTCATTGTACACTAAAATAGGGTTTAAAGGAAAGAATCAAGAAAAAATTAAGCTAAAAATGTATGTAGTTTCATTTCTATGGATTAGAAATTAAGGAGAATGTGGCGTTTCGAGAAATATCAAGAAATCCAATTAGGTTTATTGTATGGAGGAAATAAAATGTAACCAATGTATAGTAGAAATACATATTTTAATGTTTTCTTGTTTTTCCTTATGTTGTGTTTCGCAAGGGCAGAACAAGCGCAAATTATTTCAAATATCCTCTTACATTTTTCGACCATGGAAGATTAAAGATAAAGAAATCAAAATGTTGTGCTCATAGAAATACAATCTCCAATTTCTCAGTCAATAGCTATTGGAAATCCTCTATTTGGTCAATAGACCAGTGAAGAAGTGGTTGATGTAGAGGACATTTGAGAATAGTAAGAAAAAAACAAGCTATATTTATAATCTCTGAGGAAGCTCCTAAATGAGCTAATACCGGTTGCAATTATGTAGAGAATATATATATATATATATATATATATATATATATATATATATATATATATTTTTTGAAATGACAAGGGGATGAAAAAGAAGAGAAGATAAACATATAAGCCAACTACAAATTCAAAGGAAACTCAAAAACAAAATTTTTTTTGGCTCACTCACAAATGCCACAAATTCCATGAGAGGGTCTTGTGATTCTATGTAAGAGAGCTAAGTATATAAAGGAAATTGATTTTCTAGAATATGATGGTAAGAGGTTTTTTTTATCGCCTCTTATAATCTAATACCTACAGGCTAAGGGTTTAAATTAAGATGCAAAACCAATGAAAAATAGGTCACTTCTTAAGAAACATAAGTATTACATTGAAAAAATATGCATTCTCAACATACACATATATAATGCTAGATTGAGAAAGTTAGGGATTATAATATTAAGTTCTAACAAATAATGTGTTAATGCTGTCATTTATAGTGGTTGAAAACTAATTTGTGCTACTATCTTCTACATCATTTTTTACATTCAAAGGACTTTTCTTTGAAATAGAAAACCACATGCCAAAAAAACGATAATATGCTCGAGTTGCTAAAGATAAATGAAATATTCTATACAAAATTCTTCTCAACAAAAACTAAGGAACCCAACAACCAATAATAAGAAATCTTGCTTTTGTGATGACAATGACAACATGCTTAGCTTCCAAGCTCCTAAATATATCAGAATCAGACTTTACATGTTGATGCAAATGTGTCTTAAGTTGTGGGTGTATACGAAAAAGAGTGTGCCTTTCTAATATATATGTGTAATGTGTAATCAATTGGAAATAGAGAGAGCGGAAAAATTCTCCAACAACCATGTCCCATTGTTTTAGGGGAATTTTGGTGCACCAATGGCTAGTATGCAGGGATAAAATTTAGCTGTGTACCCATTCCCGTAAAATTAATTTCTCTAAATTGGAAGTCAATTTTGCATCTATGTTATATATAACAGTTCTTGGTCGCGAAAATTTGAACCACATGAAAAACTCTATACTTATTGTTGGTGTCCAAGTGTGAATGAATATTCAAACCCTTTCCCACATTAATTATCGATCCAGGTGTGTCTGGTTATTGCAAGGCTAATGCCCATAGTATGTGCAGATGATAATAGCATAATTCTATATTAATCGTGGATTTGATAATTTAAACAAAGCAACAATCATTGAAACAACAAATAAAGAAATGAAAAAAATAAATCATAAATCCTATAATGCATTCACAACAATAATAGTATCAGAGAATACATCTATTGTTGCAACAATTTCAAATTATAAAAAACATGAAATGAAAATAACAACATACAGGAAATACAGAGCACCTGATCGGAGAGTGGGCCCAATTCTTTGATCAAAGCTGTAGCAAAATCACAGCTTACAAATGGAACAACAAAAAATTATGCATTCAAATAATCGAACATGCTTCTGTTACAAATCTGTCTCTTCTTTCTTAACCCTATATGCCTTCTCTTATGCATTATATCCTTTGACAAACCCTGTGTTTCTCTCAATCAAGACCGAATTTTGGAAAACTAACTTGGTCCGTTCTGCACGAAACCCATGTTTCGTATTTTCAGGATTCTTCTCCATTTTACCGAAATTTTCAATGCAAAATTGTCTCTTTTTATTCTAGTGAATTTCTGAGTTGAAATATTTAATTATTAGTTGAATATCAAATCTCCAACCTAGAAGAAATATTGGAGGCTAAAATAGTGAGTTATGTTATAACAAATTCATTAATAAACCATCATTGGTAAAATCATTCATAATAATCATTAATTTATTAGAATAAAGGAGCAAAATTATTATTTATCCAAAAGAGCATAAATAATTTTGAAATGGAGTTATATAATAAGTTATGATAAATAATGTGATAAAATAAAATTAGAGATGGATGAAATGGATGCTAAGAAGTGATAATAATAATTTAAATTAGTGGCCCAATATCTCCCGCAAACTGAACATGTTGCATATCCTCATGCAACCCAATGCCTCTGTATTAACCAAGTTGTAATACAATAATCAAAATGCTCACCCTAGTGCATGACATTGATGGAAGAGAAGGCTTCTTCCTCAAATGATTCCTTAAAATAATTTTCATGTATAATTTAAACTTTATGTATATGAAGTTGCAACAAAGTATGATACACGTAAATACAAACTTCATTACAAACAAAATTTCGCTGAAATTTTTTAAACAAATTTAATACTATATTAATGCTTCTCCAATCCGAAAATCAAATCAATGCAACAAACGGATCTCAATATATCAACAAAATGGTTTTAGGTAATAATGCATGATTTTTTTTATTTTTTTTTACTTTTGGAATCAACAAATTGGTTTATTCTGAAAAGGGTTTAAGAATACATCTTTGTTGTCCAAAAATTAGAAGAATCCAGTTCATAGTTTTAAGGATATACAAAATTAAATTTTAGGATTGTATACCTTAAATGAGGAAGAAATGAGAAATCATTCATCATGCATAGCAACGCTTCCCCCAACACTGGAGAATTAGCGTGCCCTCATGCTACACTAGAAAACAAATTGGGGTGGTTTCTACAATCATGGTTGAAATCTTTGTTTGGGGTATAACAACATGGAATAAGGGAGATCTTGAGAATGAATAATGAGATCAATGGCTGATAAAGAATATTAGTGGCATGTTCACGATAATGAAAGTAACACTCCCCCAAACTGAAATATTTTTTCTCTGAAAAATGGGAAGTGTTAAAGAAAGGGAAATAATGGTTGAGAAATATGAGTGAATAATGCTCAATGGTTTTTCATGACATTCTCCTAAAATTTTAATAAATCAAAACCTTATGCTATTTTACCTCAAGTTTTACCTCCATAAAAATGTGGAATGACATGTATGGATTGACAATTTTTTTTTTTTTTGAAGATGATGTAGGCTAAACTGATGTTGAAAGTGATGCAGAAGGTGGAAGCCATGCATGCTAAAAAAAAGTAATCAAAAAGTGTAGTAGGGTTTCCTCCTACCAAACTGATTAGCTTCCCTGTCATCAATAAAACATGTCATGAGTATCCTTAATCAGTAATTTATCACCTCAATTACCTCATTACATATAAAAGTGACATAAACATATCATGAATGAAATGGGATAATGATGGATAAGAAGGAAAAATATGCATTCCCTATACCCATAAGCTTTTTTTGTCATGAGAATAGAGATTATGGGAACTACTTATCTCAGTCTTTGCTTCTCACGGTCTGTCCAATTACATAGGATTCAAAATCAAAATCAGGCCTCTTAGTGGTGTTGTTAAGATATGAATAAATGGTGATTGATTGGGCAAGCCATTATATTTGGTTAAATGTATGATACTTGTAGAATAAAGGAATTATACATTAGATGATACAAAATGTCAAATACCAAATATCTTAAAAGTTTCATCCTTGACATGTAAAGTAAATATTTATAACTCAATAATAGATATAAACCATAACCACCATCATCTAAGAACTGATTAAATATTACCCCATAAACCCTGAGTTCTGGAAAACGTTGTATATGCAATAGTTAACTTTATCAAAAATTAGCTTTGATAAAAAAAGGTAACCAAGTATATTATAGTATTAAATTAACTTCCATACCATAGGCATAGCCACTGCTGCCAGCTGGCATCCATAGCTTCGACAGGGATACCTTTTGAATCCATTGAGATGCCAGTGTCCCATCTATTAGAAATAATTACATAGTTTCAAAAAGCCTTTCAACTTACTTAGATGTCAACTGAAGATCATTGTTCTAGCGTGGTAACCAGTTAATAACAATGCCATTCGTGGGAGCTAACAAAAGTGAAAAATTTGACTTGTGATTAGACCTCTGGTCTTTAAGTTTAATGACCGAAGGCCATTACCGTGGCTTGCTGACCAGCAGTGGTAATGTCACTTTATTAGGACCTATAATCATGGTAGGTCAGCTCGTGATGAGACCTCCTATCCACCAGTTGACCATTTATGTTTAAAATTAAACTATATTTATTGTCAATCTATAAAGATTACTTAATAGATGGGGTGGCAGGTCATCTCCTTAACAGCTAGGGATGGCGTAAAAACTTGTGCAGTAACTATTTTCAACTTTGATAGTTTTGCTTCTCAAAAACTAATAACATTCAAATGACTGCTGATAAATATATTTTTCATTGTTGAGATTGGGGTTGAGGGATATTTCATTAGATAATTTCGGAAGTATTTAAATACATTCTATGGTCATCATTATAAATTTTACAGGATCAGGGAGTTGACCAATTAGGAAAGTTGATAGCTGGCATGATGAAATCATCTTTGCATAACTATTCCTTAGAAGTAAGATCATGTTTATAGGTAAACAAAGATAAATTGACTACCCAATCATTATGGAAAAGAGGGACTAGACCATTAAATGTATTTCCCACTCACTGAAGAGAAAAACAAATCATAAAGACCTACTTATGGTTAATTCAATGTGAAAATTGGCCAAGAACAATAGTTGTGACTGAGGTAACAACAACCATGACTTAGGTAATAACAAGGAAAGGGAAAAAAGAACGATGTTAGGAAGGTGACATGAAGGAGGATTAATCACTTTACAAAATAATGAGGAATTAAGAGTGAATCTGTTGTGAAACCAACTCCAAAAATAGAAGAAAAGAGATATCAACACCTTAGAAATAAAGCCACTTCAAGGGGGAAACCTCCAATACATTACATGAATGAAGAATTCTTGGATGATACAAATGAAAAAACCTCTTTTCTATATATAGGAGTTCATGGGGCCACAATGTAATCCTAGTGGGGCCAGAATGTAACCCTAGCCGACCTAACAATAATAATGTAAGGGCACAATAATAACAATATGGGGGTTATAGGGGTACAAAAATAACAATAAGGGGGGATACACTAATGTAATAATGGAATATACTATTAATATAGGGACTTAACATGCCCCTCTCCTTTAAACAAGTGTTGTCCTCAATGCTTGATTATTTCTTGATGATTCTGTATAAAATTGTCATCCTCCCATGTGGAATACTCTACGGGAAATTTCTTTCACTTGCTAAGATACTCTGAAATTGATCATACTTTTTGAGTTCTCATTTTTGTGACTGCTTCAAAACTTCTTTCTATGTGATGTAGATCTTCCTGTTGTTTCAGTAGATTCTGCACCAAAGTTAGGGTATCCTTTAAGAGTTGAAGAACTTTTTATTGATGCTCGATGTGATCTTCCACTAATTTACAATCCATATTAGCTATTATTTGATCCTTCAAACCATCCAACTTAGCCTCCATTTCTTCTTTTAAACCATCTATGTCATCTTCAGTTTCTCTTCATAAGATCAAAATTTGTTGCACTTTGTACCGTAATTTTGATATCTCATACTGCAATTCTTCCTCTTCATGCATCATAGTATATATTTTTGAGGGATTAATGGGTATAGAATTATTTTTTGGAGGCATTATAGAAGCCAATACTGATAAAAATTCTAAAATATTCCCTTGGAATCACTTCAAACTACTTTTTCAAACAAATGTTATGCAATTTTAAAAACCAAATACACACCTTTTTATTTCTTTTGAGGAGATTGATATTGAAACTGAATTATCTATGTAATTTTGGATCTTCAATATATGAAATTTGGCACTTAGGTAGCCCTTTGAATTCTCTTTCGAATGCCACAAGTCTGACCTAAATTGGATTCTTGAAGACAAATTTGTGCCCAATCTCCTACGATGACCTAATTATGGAGTGGTTCAGTAGAGCGAAATTGTATGACTTTCCATGAGTCACTGTCTTCTCCTTTGGCTTTGAAATTGATAGAAGTGAAACTATATTCCATGTACGTCCAACCACGTTTTACAGAATTCCAACCTAATGCTCAAAGAGAGAGCTATGAAGAAATTCCCATGATCATCTCTTTGAGATGAAATTTGGGAGCCTGGAATATACATAACTTCCATAGCTCCTATATCTGAAAATATTGTGAAACGGGCTCTAAAATTGTGGGATGATGTTCCTCAGGATTTTGGATTCGTTCTCTAAAAATTTCATCTTCTGAAGCTTCATAGAAAAAAAGTTATAGCCAAAAATCCATGATGAACTGTTTAGGTTAAACTCAAGAGCCTCGAAAACGCCCTAACTTCCATAGATCATATCTTTGAAAATATTGTGAAACAAGCTCTGAAATTTTGCGACAATGTTCCTCAAGATTTGGGCTTCGCAGTCTAAAATTTTTAGTTTATGAACCTTCGTAGAAAACAATTTAGAGTGAAAATCCCACAATGACCTGTTTGGAGCATCGAAACCCTAGAATCCAAAGCTCTGATACCAAATTTTGTGAAACCAGATCCAAAAATAGAAGAAAATAGATATCAACACCTTAGAAATAAGCCACTTCGAGGGAGAAACCTCCAACATATTACATGAATGAACAATTCCTGGATGATACAAATGACAAAACCTCCTTTCTATATATAGGAGTCCATGGGGCGATAATGTAAACCTAGTGGGGCCATAATGTAACCATAGCCAACCTAACAAGAATAACGTAAGGGCACAATAATAAAAATATGGGGGTTACAGGGATACAACAATAAAAATAACGGCGGATACACTAACATAATGCGGGATTATACTATTAATATAGGGACTTAACATAATCATTCCTAACAAGACTTACCATAATAATCATCCTTTAAATACGGGACCTCCCCCCAAGTAAAGTATGTCTACCATCAGTCATAGTTGATCATGTCATAAGTAAAATACCAAATAAATCCACGGTGTTGGTCGAGGACATAGTTGGCGACTTATCTTCGTAGAGTAAAAACACTAGAGGAGTAACATAACCGAGTACTTAGAAAAATATTGCCATGGAGTAACATCACCAGAGGAGTAATAGCATTGGTGGAGTAACAACATCGGATGCTTAGAAAATCTTAGGAGTAACAACATCCAACACTTAGAAAAAATTTCTATAGTAACACTAGTGACGAATTCATAGTACCGATGGAGTAACATCAATTATGGATTCATAGCACTAATAGAGTAACAACAATGACAGATTCATAGCACTAGTGGAGTAGCAACAGTGACAGATTCACAACACCGATAGAGTAACAACAGTGCGAGTAACAACATTTGGAGTAACAACAGTGCAAGTAACAACATCTAGACTAACAATAGTGTGAGTAACAACATCCAGGGTAACAACAGCGTGAGTAACAATAGTGTGAGTAACAACATTCAAAGTAACAACAGTGCAAGTAACAGCATCCAAAGTAACAGTAGTGCGAATAATAGCATTTGGAGTAACAATAGTGTGAGTAACAACATCGGGAGTAACAATTGTGCAAGTAACAACATCTAGAGTAACAACAGTGCGAGTAACAACATTCGGAGTAACAACAGTGTGAGTAACAACATCTAAAGTAACATAGTAGCATCCAGAGTAACAGTAGTGCGAGTAACATCATTATGGAGTAACAGCATCGGGAGTAAAAGAAACATGGAATAGTAGCATCAAAGGAGTAACAACATCAAGAGTAGCAACATCCAAGGTGTAACACCATCATGAAACTTAAGAACTTGCTCCTTTTATTTTGAGAACAAAACAAAGAAAATGTGACGTTGAAGTAAACAATACCTGAAGAATAAAAGCATATGAAAAATCAGAAAATAAATGACTCTTTATTGAAAACCAATAAATAAATAAAAATCTTAAGTTATAATGGTTATGATTTTTGTTGCAACAATGTTGTTTGTGAATGCTGAATAAATGGAAAAATGTTTTTTTTTCTTTTCAGAAATGACTTGGATCTTCAAATAGGAATCAATTCCCCATTTCTCATCTTATAAATCCATTAATTGATGAAAAAATTTCATGTTCTTTTCTCTGTGTCAGGAAACGTCTTCGAAAATGTTTTTATTTCATTATCATTACGTTAAAAAACCACTTGTTCATAAATTGACCTTATTTATTCTCCTCAGACCTGCAAAAAAAGAGTGTCTAACTACAATAAAAAATGAGATAATGGAACCAGAGAGGTGATCACGCTCACCTAATCCAAGAGATATGCAAAAAAAAACTAGTAGTTACTCTATAAAACAAATCCATGGGAAAGAATAACAAAGTAAAATTAATTTACTACTTGCGGGAGAGTGGTGGCCAACCATACTAGCCAACACTGTTTCAATGATAATTTTTTTTTTCTCCGATTTGAGTGATTCAAAAGCAAAATGAAATTGAATTCAAAGGGATGTCTCCAATAGAAATAAGTTTTAAAAATTCAATGTAATGATATGTTAAATTTTCTTAGAACAACCTGCATAATAGAGTCATTTTCGATTTTCCATCTCAGACCAATAGTTGGTATTTAAAGCATAGATTTTTCATTTGATGACAGATTTAAGAAATTAAAATTGGAGATTAAAGTATATTAATTTATATATCTCCAATAGTAACAGGTTTTGAAGGCAAGGTTAACTGATAGGTCAAAAATGCTAGTGAACAGCCACGGAAATATAGTTTCAAAAGTGTTGATTTAGGATAAGCAGTCAGTATTTTTGTCGTAAATTCATCATACAATATAAAAATAATGTCATTGAAATTGAGTTTTAAACTAAATGAATAAGGGAATATATCATAGAAACATGTTTCCAAAATCTATTCATTTAAGCCTCCAAAAACAGACTGTCCCAACTGTGTTCCTTAGTTGCCTACTAGACATCCTGTCATTTTTTTGTTCATAACCATTTCGTTTCAACTCAAAATCGAGTGATTAAAATTGGGTTAGTAATTATACATGAAGAGCTACATAGGATAGTAACAGGTCTTCAAAATATGCCCATTTGGTCCCTCAAAACATGACTGTCCTGACTGTTTTTCCAAAATTTTCATCAAGCCCGTAAGCCATAAGATATGATAATTAATGAATTTTTCCAAGAAGGTTATGAAAATTAAATGAGTGTTTGTATAAATTTCATTTTAAATATAATTCATATACATGCATAAAGGAATATGAATAATCATCACCAATGTTAATTTTCATAGCATATTGCAACAAAAACAACTATTTTTACATATAAAGAAATTTGTTTATTTATGTCTTTATTCATTCTATATTCTACACTACACAACACTAATTTGAAAAATAAAATATTCTTATGTATAAGAGTACCTCGAATGAAGTCATTTTTGAAATAAGGCTTCAAGTATGCACATACCCATAATTGAGAGATGTATGTTAATAAATACACCGGTTCGAGAGATCAACTTCCCTGTTAAGGATGGTGCCAAGAGTTGCTGAAGTGTAGAGTGATGTTGCGAGCAAACAACAGAGTGAAACCAATCTTCAATATAGTCTTGATTTCCCATATTTTTTGCATCCTAAAGCTCCATTACTGAGTTCCATATTATGTTGATGCTTTCTTTCTTGACCTCATCTTGTGAGTTTTTGTTTAGATCTGTGTTCATAGAAACGGAGGAAGGAAAAAAAATTCAAGCTCCGGACCTAGAGCAGGGTGAAACTTCCCTCCCCAGGACGAGAGATTTGATATTTAAAGAGAAATAAAGAAAACAAGAAATAAAATCAAGAAATCTTAAGCTCAGGACCTGCAACAAGGTAGCATTTCCCTCCCTAGGATGAGAGATTAGGCCGTAAGAAATTAGCAAAAATAAAAGAAAAGAAAAATGACTAATGCTCAGGACCTAGAGCAGGGTAGCATTTCCCTCCCCTGGACGAGAGATCAGTTCCTAAGAAATCAATAAAAAAAAAGAAGGAAAATAGAACAACTATTCTCAGGACCTAGAGCAGGGAAGCATTTCCCTCCTTAGGATGAGAGATTGGCTCCAAATAAATCAATGAAAAAGAAAAATAGAAGAATTATGCTCAAGACCTAGAGAAGGGTAGAATTTCCCTCCCCAGGATGAGAGATTGATCCTTAGATCGATATGACTCTTGTTCTTGCACCATTGTTAGCCTCCCCCGCAACGACGCCAAAATGTTGGTGTCCAAATGTGAATCAATATTCAAACCCTTTCCCACATTAGTTATAAATACAGGTGTGTTTGGTTATTGTAAGGCTAACACAGACAGTATGTGTATGTAACGCCTCCAGTTTATGAATTTTTTTTTTTTCTTTGTGGCGTTCGAAATTTCCCGTTCTACGCGTCGATCTTCTGGGAGGCGGTACGCCTGCAATTTCGGCTAGGGTGCTTTACCAGCCGCCTAAATTTACAATGGTATTCGGTGATTGCTAGTTTGACTCTCAGGTTTGAATTTTCGGAAATCAACCAAATTTGTTTCGGGATTTCTTCCTTGTTATCCGTCAGAGATCTAGGGTTACGAAACTACCTTACCATGAGGCACCCCATCTCGTCGATTCGGGTTGGTGTTTACCTTCATCCCCGTGTATGCTACCCCTCATCGTCTCATTTCTATAAGTTGCTGGTTATTTCAAACGTTGGGATGTTTGTTTACATCTCGATGGCACTGGATAGTTCCCATTGGGTCTGCGCCAGGAGGGTAACAGATCGCCGTCTCCATCTATGAACTGGAGATCCGAGGGCGAGTATGTTCTCTTTTCCCACCATCGAAACCCCTTGTTCCATTTTACTGCGACTGTGCAATATCATGCCGCGGTAACATATTCTTTGAGCTGCGCAGGGTTAGGTTATGATGTTCTCGTTCAGGTTTATTTGTTCAATGTTTCATCAATCCGGTATACGAGTTATATTCTCGGTGCATACCTCCGTGAGGATTAATGGCTATGCCTTACCGGTTTCCTGTGAGGCAAAGGGTACCGATTTGTCTATATCGGTGACCTACCTCCGCGAACTACATTTTTAAAGTCTGTCGGCTGTGGTTGCATGGTACTATTCTCCATGCGAGCGCGGTTAGTAACCTTCCGACAGGAGAAATTCTCCAAAGACTTTCATGTGTTTATTTGCCTAACGTGTAGGTCTGTTAAATTCTGCGATTGGTGGTAGAGTTCACCCTTTGCGTTGAATCTATCCTATTCTTTTCAACTACTGAAATTTATTTGATCAGGGATAACGCGGCATAATTAGGCATGGTTCCAGAAAAGTTACCTATGGTAAACTTGCTGGTTGAATGTCTTTACGTATGATGGTTCGGCAGTCGTTTGCTGAAACCTTATATGGCGGGTTGGTTCCTGGGCTCGCCCCACTCTAGCTCTACGATTGATAACAACGTTTTATATATATATATTCGTATAGTCTTTGCATTTCTATATGTTTCTGTTTGAACCAAGGTCGTGAGGTGATGGTATGTTATCGGCGTGAAATTCCAACCACGACATCATCAGATTCTAACTTTGGATCTATTTTCGTTCACATATAGATCAGGTTGTATTTTATTTCAATTGTAGTGACGGTTTAACAGCCCCACTACCGTCGTAGTGATGGTTTCTATTTTATTTCAGCTTGTTGACTTATAACTGTTAATTCTACCAGCGACGTGAAATCTTCTGCAACATTTTATTATTCCGACCTTCAAAACTTGCAGATCCGTCCTCTGCCAGAAATTAGGGTTTACAGCTGTGGGAATAGCGTACCTATTATGTCTTTGACCATAATTAACTCGTGTAAATAGATCGGCCTTATTTTTTTTTCATGAATTCTGTTTGACCGATATAGTCGAAAACCCGAGAGGGTTGATATGACATATATGATTTCTGTGTTTAAATTTTTAACCCAACAGTCTTTCGACCATAGTATTTTCGAAATAAGGGGGGTCGACTTCTGGTTTGTATGCACGTATCTCTATTAATTTGTGAATGTAATGATATATAATATTTTAGATGGCATTTATATTCATAGTGGTTCATTCAAGGTTCCTTTAACAAGTAATATAACTTTGATCATATAGTTTCTCTAGATATGTGTATACTTGCTACTATGTTATTACAATTGTGAATACCATATGAATTACCATTCGATAACCATAATCTCCAAACATAAGTATAGGTACAGAATGTTACAGGGTATTTGTATGTTAGGTGGATAATCATTAGGTTGTATAAATGAACTTACACCTTCATCTTGGACCATGATGCTCAGATCCGAGAGGTAGGATGGGTTTCTTTTTTTTTTTACATAATGGCTCTCTATTTGCTTTCACTACCATTTCTCTATAGTATATAATTTCTTTCAAAGATTGGAAAGATTAACGTGTAACCTCCTATATCTTTGGTTTATTTCTAGAATGTATATAGGATAACTCATACAGTTTCCCATTTCCTATGAACATAAATTTTCACAGGTGTACAATATTATATGGTAGGAAATCTCATTTTTCTGACCTAAGTTTAAGTGTTAAACTTTGTTACATTTACCTCCAGAATTTGGTATTTAGACCAGATAATTCTAGTGTTGAGGTGATATTTTTTTTTGTAGATTTATAAGCCTAAAATATCACAATTGTTCCTACCATGAACCCACCATAATTTATCATCTATAGAGTGCAAGTAACTCCATATTTGAGCCAATCCTTGGTTTAGATATTCTGGAGTTTCTACTCTAGAGAATTGCTGGTCTACAACTAAACAGATCTAGAAGGTGAATACCTAAGGATGGAATCTGATAAATGTAGTACCAATCTTTTGCAATAAAATAACATAAAAGTGTATATGTAGCCAATTCATACTGTAAAAAGACAGAGCAACAAGAATTTCAGAACATACCACACAATCTGCAAAAATGACCAACCTCCCAACCTTAGAATCCTCTTTATCTCCCAGGATTCACCCCCGAGTAGAGATCACCTCCTAGCACAGATCAACCTCTAATCTGTCTAGGAGCAGCTTATTTAAGCTCAAGATTCCCCAAAGCATGTTTCCAATTCTGCGTCCAGAATAGCAGGATGCTTTCTTTCCTGTTTAGCCTAGGCTTCCCTTCTTGGGATCCTTTAAAGCTGCTTTAAGCTTTTCCTCAGCTTTTCCAGCTTTTTCTCACCTCTTCCCAACTACTCCTCTTCATTGGGGTAACTTAGATTCTCCTCAAATCTAAATAATTTTCTTTCAAGAATTTTTGAAATATTTTTCGGGATTTGTTGCCTTATCCATCCTCATGGATTTTGGCAAGTGATCTCACATTCTCTTTTTGGTCAAAATGCACAATCATTTTATTTATTCCCTTAAATAAAATATGCAAATACATTCACAACATATTCATCCTTTGGGGTCCACCCCCCTTAGGAATTAAAGTTCAAATGTCAAATTTTAAAATTTCAACACACAAATTGGGGGTGTTACATATTCCCCCTCTAAAAATAAACACCGTCCTCGGTGTTCTTATTCAACTACCAGAGTTCATTTAAACAAAAATGGATATTGCTCCATCATTTCAGCTTCCCTTTCCCAGGTGGCTTCTTCAGCAGTAAAGTGCTTCCATAGCACCTTTACTCTGACCACTGTTCTGTTTCTCAATTCAATTTCTTCCCACTCCAATATTTGAAGCGGTTCTGGCAGAAACTCCCCTTCTGGTTCCACCTGTACAACATTCCAATCAACTATGTGAGAAGCATCATGCACATATATTTTTAATAATGAAACATGAAATACATTATGCACTTTAACATGAGGTGGTAAGGCCAGCTTGTAAGCCACTGGTCCCACCCTTTCTAACACCTCGAAAGGCCCACAATATCTAGGTGCTAGTTTTGCACAACTTCCCGCATAGAGTGTGCTCTTTTTGGGTTTGATGCGCAAATACACATGATCCCCCACTTGGAATTCTCGGTGCACCCTTCTCTTATCAGCATAGCTCTTTTGTCTGTCTTGTGCTGTCTTTATATTTCTCTGTATTTGTTTGAAAATTCTTTCCATCTCTTGTAGCGCATCCGGTCCCAACACCAGTTTATCCTCTGGTTGACTCCAGCTCAAGGGAGTATGACACTTCCTCCCATAGAGTGCCTCAAAGGGACTCATCTTAATAGAGGATTGATAACTATTATTGTAAGCGAACTCAGCTAGATGCAGATACTCTTCCCACTTTGATGGTCTATCCATCACATACATTCGCAGCATATCTTCCAAGATTTGATTTGTCCTTTCTGTCTGCCCATCTGTTTGTGGGTGATAGGCAGTACTAAAATTCAGCTTAGTACCCATTCCTGCAAACAATCCTTTCCAAAATGCTGCTGTAAACTTAGCATCTCGATCTGAGACGATCACCTTGGGAACTCCATGAAGCCTTACTACCTCTTTTAGGAAAACATTTGCTACCTGAGCTGTTCCAAAGGTAGATTTTACTGGTATAAAGTGAGTAGCCTTGGTTAAAGTGTCTACTACCACCATGACTGAATCATGTTGATATTTAGTTTTGGGTAGTCCTGTTATAAAGTCCATGGAAACTATGTCCCATTTCCACTCTGCAATTGGCAAAGGGTTTAGAAGCCCTACTGGGTGTTGATGCTCAACTTTGACCAATTGACATTCCATACACCTACTTAGATACTCGGCCACATCTCTCTTCATTCCTGGCGAGAATAACTTCTTCTTCAAGGCTGTTAACATCTTCTGGTATCCTGGATGTCCTGCATAAGGTTGTTTGTGATATTCATCTAGTATTTCTTTTTTCAATGACTCTATATTTGGAATATACAACCTGTGTTTGTAATAGAGCAGTCCTTGTGGATTTTTAGTGTAATCTGTTTTATCCCTTTTCTGTAATTTCACCAAGAGGGCTTCATAGTCGGGATCTTGTTTTGCTGCTTCTCCCACCAATTCTTCTATCTCCATCTGGGCACTACTCCCAATGCTATTTAAATGTTGACAAGCATTTCTACTTAAAGCATCAGCAACTTTATTCTCCTTCCCTTTGATATGCTTTATATCCATATCAAATTCACTTAGAAAAGACAGCCATCTGGCTTGTCTTGCATTCAGATCAGTTTGGGAGAAGAAATATTTGAGACTGATATGATCAGTCATCAATGTGAACTTCTTCCCCAGCAGATAGTGCCTCCACATTTTTAAAGCATGAATAACAGCTGCAAATTCCAAATCATATGCACTATAATTCTGTTCATGAGTTTTCAATTTCCTAGACTCATAGGAAATAACTGAATTTTCTTGCAATAGGACTCCTCCTAGCCCCTCTCTGCAAGCATCTGTACATACCACAAACTCTTTATCAGGATCAGCAATTTTTAATATAGGAGCTGAAATAAGTTTTTGTTTCAATTGTTCGAAACTGTTTTGACATTTCTCAGTCCACACGAACTTAACACCCTTCCTTTGTAATGAGGTTATGGGATTTGCTATAGCAGAAAATCTCTCCACAAATCTGCGATAATAGCCTGCTATTCCCATAAATGATCTTACTGCTGAGACATCAGTGGGAACTGGCCATTCTTTAATGGCTTTGATCTTTTCAGGGTCAACAACAAGCCCTTTTTCAGAAATAATATGGCCTAAATATTGAATTTTATCCTTATAAAATTCACATTTACTGAACTTGGCATATAGCTGGTTTTCTTTTAAAGTCTGCAACACTATTCTCAGATGTTCCTTGTGTTCCTCTTCATTTTTAGAATAGACTAAAATATCATCTATAAACACAAGAACAAATTTGTCCAAATACTTATTCAACACACTGTTCATCAGACACATAAATGTGGCAGGGGCATTTGTCAAACCAAAAGGTAAGACTACAAATTCGTAATGCCCATACCTGGTTCGAAATGCTGTTTTGCTGATGTCTCCTTCTGTTATTCTGAGCTAGTGATACCCCGTTCTAAGGTCTATTTTTGAGAAGACTGAAGCTCCTCTCACTTGATCAAATAGATCATCAATTCTAGGAAGTGGATACCTGTTCTTAATGGTCAGTTTATTCAGTTGTCGATAGTCAATACACATTCTAAAAGTTCCATCCTTCTTTTTCACAAATAACACTGGGGCTCCCCAAGGAGACACACTTGGTCTGATGTACCCTTTATCTAATAATTCATGTAATTGCATTTTCAGTTCTATTAGTTCAGGAGGGCTCATTTGATAAGGTGCTCGGGAAACAGGTGTTGCTCCGGGTACCAGATCGATTGAAAAATCAATCTCTCTTTTGGGGGGAAGATGAGGAATTTCCTTGGGAAAAACTTCCTTAAATTCTCTTATGACAGGTATAGCGTCCAGCAAGTCCTCCTCAGTTTGCTGTTCTATTTCTTCTACATGCACTGCATAGACTTGGTATCCTTTTCTAGCTGTTCTTTTCAATTGTAAGGCTGATATTTGTCTTACTACAATGGGTTTTGGTTTCCCTTTTAATGTAAAAGGTTTCCCTTCTTCATCCACACAGTGCAAGGTTTTATCCCAGCAGTTCATCAGAGCTTTCTTCTTTTCTAGCCAATCCATTCCTATCAGCAGATCATAGGATCCTAATGGCAACATGTTTAGATTTACCTCTATTGGGAACCCATCTAATTCTATCGCTGTTTTGGGCAACTTATGTGTGACTTTTCTCTTAGTTCCAGTGGCTAGCTGTACCAACCAGGACTGCTAAAATTTTTCAGGTTTAATTTTACATTTTTCTACAATTCCAGGACTAGTGTAACTCAAAGAAGCACCTGGATCAATCAAAACAGTAACAGGTAAGTCAGAAATCTTACCCTCCATTTCCACCATGGTTGCTTGATGTTCTGCCTGTCGATTTTCTAGGGCTGCACTGATGGTTGGTATGTTTCTGGCTATGTCATTGATTGTCGTTGCCTCTCGCTCTCTGCTGATCATGTGTATATTGCGATGGGGGCAGTCCCTCATCATATGGGGTTCTCCACAGCCCCAACATTTCAGAGGTTCCTTCATTCTGACTGTCCCGTCTTTTCTATTGTTCCCTTCTACTGGTTTTGAAGCCACTTGGGACTGAGCAGTTTGACTTTCTTTTGGTTTGCTGAACTTTTTCCTTTGATGATCTCTACCAAAATTCCTTAAATATGCTGGTTTTGGTCTTTTTCCTTTGAACTCAACCTTGTTCGTCCAGCTTTTCCCTTGTTCAGTTTTACCTTTAAACTGCTGATAGCATAATCTTGCTTTTCTAACAGCTTCATCCATGGTCTTTGGGTTGTCAAATTCAATTTTCTCCTTGTAAATAGTAGGCAAACAATTTAAAAACCTTTGCACCTTTGCCTTTTCTTCTCTAATGTAAGGAACATACCTCAGCAAATTAGTAAACTTAGTGACAAACTCATCAATAGTGAGCTGCCCTAGCTTAAGTTCATGGAATTCTTTGGCTTTATCATCATAATAACGTTCATTCAAATAACGACTCTTGAATTTAGTCTGAAAATCTTCCCAAGTTACTGTTTTTTCATCAATGTCATGCACCATTTTAGTCTCCTCCCACCACAGTGTGGCTTTTCCTTGCAGCTGATACACAGCTAATCTCGCCTTCAGATTGCTCTCATATTCATAAACTTGGAAATACTTGATCATGTTCAGCAACCAAGCTTCAGAATCCTCCTCCTTTTCCCCATCATAGGAAGGAGGTTTGATCTTTCTAAATTCTCCCTGCAATTCTCTTTTCTGTTTATGCTGCTGTCTAGCAGCCTCATCCTCATCAGACTCATCCATCTTTCTCTTTCCGGAACCTTCACCTTCCTGGCTGTTTCGAGAAGTTAATTCCCTGATGAGCTTTTCCTGCTCCTTACTGGCTGATGACAACACATCATTCTGGCTTCTCAGTTCAGCCAAATCTCGTTGCATCCTGTGCAACATCGCCATTATCGGGGCATTGGGATCTGGAGTAGAAAACTCATTATGCAGATCCACATAAATCCCTTCACCTTCAGCCATTTCAACTGTATACACTTACAACACAGATTAGCAAAGTTTATAACTTTAGAAAAAAAATACAATATGTATAAGCAGTGAGCACAAAATTGACAGCCCAATTTTTGTAACTAGGGCTCAGATACCATTTGTAACGCCTCCAGTTTATGAATTTTTTTTTTTTCTTTGTGGCGTTCAAAATTTCCCGTTCTACGCGTCGATCTTCTGGGAGGCGGTACACCTGCAATTTTGGCTAGGGTGCTTTACCAGCCGCCTAAATTTACAGTGGTATTCGGCGATTGCTAGTTTGACTCTCAGGTTTGAATTTTCGGAAATCAACCAAATTTGTTTCGGGATTTCTTCCTTGTTATCTGTCAGAGATCTAGGGTTACGGAACTACCTTACCATGAGGCACCCCATCTGTCGATTCAGCAGGTTTACTCATCCTGCAGGTATACTAACCCCTCATTGTCTCATTTCTATAATTTGCTGGTTGTTTCAAACGCAGGGATGTTTGTTTACCTCTCGAGGGCACTGGATAGTTCCCACTGGGTTTACGCCAGGAGGGTAACAGATCGCCGTCTCCATCTATGAACTGGAGATCCAAGGCCGAGTGTGTTCTCTTGCCCATCTTCGAAACCCTCGAGTTCCATTTTACTGCGATTGTGCAATATCATGCCGCGGTAACATATTCTTTGAGCTGCGCAGGGTTAGGTTATGATGTTCTCGTTCAGGTTTATTTGTTCAATGTTTCATCAATCCGGTATACGAGTTATATTCTCAGTGCATACCTCCGTGAGGATTAATGGCTATGCCTTACCGGTTTCCTGTGAGGCAAAGGGTACCGATTTGTCTATATCGGTGACCTACCTCCGCGAACTACATTTCTAAAGTCTGTCAGTTGTGGTTGCATGGTACTATTCTCCATGCGAGCGCGGTTAGTAACCTTCCGACAGGAGAAATTCTCCACAGACTTTCATGTGTTTATTTGCCTAACGTGTAGGTCTGTTAAATTCCGCGATTGGTGGTAGAGTTCACCCTTTGCGTTGAATCTATCGTAACACTTTATATCAAATTACCGAAATTTATTTGATCAAAGGATAACGCGTGATAATTAGGCATTGTTCCGTAAAAGTTACCTATGGTAAACTCGTCGGTCGAATGTCTTTACGCATGATGGTTCCCAAGTAATGTCATCGAAACCCTTATATGGCGGTTGGTTCCTGCTCGCCCCACTCTAGCCTACGACCGATAACACGCTCGTTTTATATATATATATTCGTATAGTCTTTGCATTTCTATATGTTTCTGTTTGAACCAAGGTCGTGAGGTGATGGTATGTTATCGGCGTGAAATTCCAACCACGACATCATCAGATTCTAACTTTGGATCTATTTTCGTTCACATATAGATCAGGTTGTATTTTATTTCAATTGTAGTGACGGTTTAACAGCCCCACTACCGTCGTAGTGATGGTTTCTATTTTATTTCAGCTTGTTGACTTATAACTGTTAATTCTACCAGCGACGTGAAATCTTCTGCAACATTTTATTATTCCGACCTTCAAAACTTGCAGATCCGTCCTCTGCCAGAAATTAGGGTTTACAGCTGTGGGAATAGCGTACCTATTATGTCTTTGACCATAATTAACTCGTGTAAATAGATCGGCCTTATTTTTTTTTCATGAATTCTGTTTGACCGATATAGTCGAAAACCCGAGAGGGTTGATATGACATATATGATTTCTGTGTTTAAATTTTTAACCCAACAGTCTTTCGACCATAGTATTTTCGAAATAAGGGGGGTCGACTTCTGGTTTGTATGCACGTATCTCTATTAATTTGTGAATGTAATGATATATAATATTTTAGATGGCATTTATATTCATAGTGGTTCATTCAAGGTTCCTTTAACAAGTAATATAACTTTGATCATATAGTTTCTCTAGATATGTGTATACTTGCTACTATGTTATTACAATTGTGAATACCATATGAATTACCATTCGATAACCATAATCTCCAAACATAAGTATAGGTACAGAATGTTACAGGGTATTTGTATGTTAGGTGGATAATCATTAGGTTGTATAAATGAACTTACACCTTCATCTTGGACCATGATGCTCAGATCCGAGAGGTAGGATGGGTTTTTTTTTTTTTTTACATAATGGCTCTCTATTTGCTTTCACTACCATTTCTCTATAGTATATAATTTCTTTCAAAGATTGGAAAGATTAACGTGTAACCTCCTATATCTTTGGTTTATTTCTAGAATGTATATAGGATAACTCATACAGTTTCCCATTTCCTATGAACATAAATTTTCACAGGTGTACAATATTATATGGTAGGAAATCTCATTTTTCTGACCTAAGTTTAAGTGTTAAACTTTGTTACATTTACCTCCAGAATTTGGTATTTAGACCAGATAATTCTAGTGTTGAGGTGATATTTTTTTTTGTAGATTTATAAGCCTAAAATATCACAATTGTTCCTACCATGAACCCACCATAATTTATCATCTATAGAGTGCAAGTAACTCCAGATTTGAGCCAATCCTTGGTTTAGATATTCTGGAGTTTCTACTCTAGAGAATTGCTGGTCTACAACTAAACAGATCTAGAAGGTGAACACCTAAGGATGGAATCTGATAAATGTAGTACCAATCTTTTGCAATAAAATAACATAAAAGTGTATATGTAGCCAATTCATACTGTAAAAAGACAGAGCAACAAGAATTTCAGAACATACCACACAATCTGCAAAAATGACCAACCTCCCAACCTTAGAATCCTCTTTATCTCCCAGGATTCACCCCCCAGCAGAGATCACCTCCTAGCACAGATCAACCTCTAATCTGTCTAGGAGCAGCTTATTTAAGCTCAAAATTCCCCAAAGCATGTTTCTAATTTTGCGTCCAGAATAGCAGGATGCTTTCTTTCCTGTTTAACCTAGGCTTCCCTTCTTGGGATCCTTTAAAGCTGCTTTAAGCTTTTCCTCAGCTTTTCCAGCTTTTTCTCACCTCTTCCCAACTACTCCTCTTCATTGGGGAAATTTAGATTCCTCCTCAAATCTAAATAATTTTCTTTCAAGGATTTTTGAAAGATTTTTGGGGATTTGTTGCCTTATCCATCCTCATGGATTTGGCAAGTGATCTCTAGTTCTCTTTTTGGTCAAAATGCACAATCATTTTATTTATTTCCTCAAATAAAATATGCAAATACATTCACACCATATTCATCCCTTGGGGTCCACCCCCTTAGGATTAAAGTTCAAATGTCTAACTTTAAAAATTCAACACACAAATTGGGGGTGTTACATATTCCCCCTCTGAAAATAAACACCGTCCTCGGTGTTCTTATTCAACTACTAGAGTTCATTTAAACAAAAATGGATATTGCTCCATCATTTTAGCTTCCCTTTCCCAGGTGGCTTCTTCAGCAGTAAAGTGCTTCCACTGCACCTTTACTCTGACCACTGTTCTGTTTCTCAATTCAATTTCTTCCCGCTCCAATATTTGAAGCGGTTCTGGCAGAAACTCCCCTTCTGGTTCCACATGTACAACATTCCAATCAACTATGTGAGAAGCATCATGCACATATCTTTTTAATAATGAAACATGAAATACATTATGCACTCTAACATGAGGTGGTAAGGCCAGCTTGTAAGCCACTGGTCCCACCCTTTCTAACACCTCAAAAGGCCCACAATATCTAGGTGCAAGTTTTGCACAACTCCCTGCATAAAGTGTGCTCTTTTTGGGTTTGATGCGCAAATACACATGATCCCCCACTTTAAATTCTCGGTGCACCCTTTTCTTATCAGCATAGCTCTTCTGTCGGTCTTGTGCTATCTTTATGTTTCCCTGTATTTGTTTAACAATTCTTTCCATCTCTTGTAGTGCATCTGGTCCCAACACCAGTTTATCCTCTGGTTGACTCCAACTCAAGGGAGTACGACACTTCCTCCCATAGAGTGCCTCAAAGGGACTCATCTTAATAGAGGATTGGTAGCTATTATTGTAAGCGAACTCAGCTAGATGCAGATATTCTTCCCACTTCGATGGTCTATCCATCACATACATTCGCAGCATATCTTCCAAGATTTGATTTGTCCTTTCTGTCTGCCCATCTGTTTGTGGGTGATAGGCAGTACTAAAATTCAGCTTAGTACCCATTTCTGCAAACAATCCTTTCCAAAATGCTGCTGTAAACTTAGCATCTCGATCTGAGACGATCACCTTGGGAACTCCATGAAGCCTTACTACCTCTTTTAGGAAAACATTTGCTACCTGAGCTGTTCCAAAGGTAGATTTTACTGGTATAAAGTGAGCAGCCTTGGTTAAAGTGTCTACTACCACCATGACTGAATCATGTTGATATTTAGTTTTGGGTAGTCCTGTTATAAAATCCATGGAAACTGTGTCCCATTACCACTCTGCAATTGGCAAAGGGTTTAGAAGCCCTGCTGGGTGTTGATGCTCAACTTTGACCAATTGACATTCCATACACCTACGTAGATACTTGGCCACATCTCTCTTCATCCCTGAGGAGGAATAGCATTGGTAGAGTAACAACATCGGATGCTTAGAAAATCTTAGGAGTAACAACATCCAACACTTAGAAAAAATTTCTATAGTTACAGTAGTGACGAATTCATAGTACCGATGGAGTAACATCAATTATGGATTCATAGCACTAATAGAGTAACAACAGTGACAGATTCATAGCACTAGTGGAGTAGCAACAGTGACAGATTCACAACAAGGATAGAGTAACAACAGTGCGAGTAACAACATTTGGAGTAACAACAGTGCAAGTAACAACATCTAGACTAACAATAGTGTGAGTAACAACATCCAGGGTAACAACAGCGTGAGTAACAATAGTGTGAGTAACAACATTCAGAGTAACAACAGTGCAAGTAACATCATCCAAAGTAACAGTAGTGCGAATAATAGCATTTGGAGTAACAATAGTGTGAGTAACAACATCGGGAGTAACAATTGTGCAAGTAACAACATCTAGAGTAACAACAGTTCGAGTAACAACATTCGGAGTAACAACAGTGTGAGTAACAACATCTAAAGTAACAAAAGTACGAGTAGTAGCATCCAGAGTAACAGTAGTGTGAGTAACATCATTATGGAGTAACAGCATCGGGAGTAAAAGAAACATGGAATAGTAGCATCAAAGGAGTAACAACATCAAGAGTAGCAACATCCAAGGTGTAACACCATCATGAAACTTAAGAACTTGCTCCTTTTATTTTGAGAACAAAACAAAGAAAATGTGACGTTGAAGTAAACAATACTTGAAGAATAAAAGCATATGAAAAATCAGAAAATAAATGACTCTTTATTGAAAACCAATAAATAAATAAAAATCTTAAGTTATAATGGTTATGATTTTTGTTGCAACAATGTTGTTTGTGAATGCTGAATAAATGGAAAAATGTTTTATTTTTCGGAAATGACTTGGATATTCAAATAGAAATCAATTCTCATTTCTCATGTTATAAATCCATTAACTGATGAAAATATTTCCTGTTGTTTTCTTCATGTGAGGAAACATCTTTGAAAATGTTTTTATTTCATTATCATTTCCTTCAAGAATCACTTTTTCATAAATTTACCTCATTTATTCTCCTCGGACCTGCAAAAAAATGAGTGTCTACTTGCAATAAAACATGAAATAATGGAAGAAGAGAGGTGATCGGGCTCTCCTGATCCAAGAAATATGCAAAAAAAATAAGTAGTTACTCTATAAAACAAATCCATGAAAAAAAAATAACAAAGTAAAATTAATTTATTACCCGCGGGAGAGTGGTGGCCAACCATACTAACCAGCAGTGTTTCAATGATAAATTCTT
This sequence comes from Pinus albicaulis, assembly GCA_034641835.2. Classification (NCBI taxonomy): domain Eukaryota; kingdom Viridiplantae; phylum Streptophyta; class Pinopsida; order Pinales; family Pinaceae; genus Pinus; species Pinus albicaulis. The sequence goes on from CM076574.1 coordinate 11,967,481, forward strand.
CTTTTTTCCATCTGATTTGAGTGATTCCAAATCCAAATGAAAGTGAATTCATAGATATGCCTCCAATAGAAATAGGTTTTAAAAATTCCATGTAATGGTATGTTAAATTTGCTTAGAACAACCTACATAATAGAGTCATTTTCGATTTTCCAGCTGAGACCAACAGTCGATATTTCAAGCATAAAGTTTTCATTTGATGACGAATTGAACTGATTCAAATTGGAGATTAAATCAGATTCATTTATATATCTCCAATAATGTAGTTTTACGAAGAGCAAAGATTAGCTGATAGGTCAAAAATTCTGGTGAACGACCACGGAAATATAGTTTTCAAAAGTGTTGATTTAGGATAGCCGGTCGGTATTTTTGTAAATAAATTCATCACTTAAAAATAATGTCATTGAAATTGAGTTTTAAACTAAATGAATAAGGGAATATATCATAGAAACATGTTTCCAAAATCTATTCATTTAAGCCTCCAAAAACAGACTGTCCCAACTGTGTTCCTTAGTTGCCTACTAGACATCCTGTCATTTTTTTGTTCATAACCATTTCGTTTCAACTCAAAATCGAGTGATTAAAATTGGGTTAGAAATTATACATGAAGAGCTACATAGGATAGTAACAGGTCTTCAAAATATGCCCATTTGGTCCCTCAAAACATGACTGTCCTGACTGTTTTTCCAAAATTTTCATCAAGCCCGTAAGCCATAAGATATGATAATTAATGAATTTTTCCAAGAAGGTTATGAAAATTAAATGAGTGTTTGTATAAATTTTATTTTCAATATAATTCATATACATGCATAAAGGAATATGAATAATCATCACCAATGTTAATTTTCATAGCATATTGGAACAAAAACAAGTATTTTTACATATAAAGAAATTTATTTATTTATGTCTTTATTCATTCTATATTCTACACTACACAACACTAATTTGAAAAATAAAATATTCTTATGTATACGAGTACCTCGAATGAAGTCATTTTTGAAATAAGGCTTCAAGGATGCACATACCCATAATTGAGAGATGTATGTTAATAAATACACCGGTTCGAGAGATCAACTTCCCTGTTAAGGATGGTGCCAAGAGCTGCTGAAGTGTAGAGTGATGTTGCGAGAAAACAACAGAGTGAAACCAATCTTCAATATAGTCTTGATTTCCCATATTTTTTGCATCCTAAAGCTCCAATACTGAGTTCTAGATTATGTTGATGCTTTCTTTCTTGACCTCATCTTGTGAGTTTTTGTTTAGATCTGTGTTCATAGAAACGGAGGAAGGAAAAAAAATTCAAGCTCCGGACCAAGAGCAGGGTGAAACTTCCCTCCCCAGGACGATAGATTTGATATTTAAAGAGAAATAAAGAAAACAAGAAATAAAATCAAGAAATCTTAAGCTCAGGACCTGCAACAAGGTAGCATTTCCCTCCCTAGGATGAGAGATTAGGCCGTAAGAAATTATCAAAAATAAAAGAAAAGAAAAATGACTAATGCTCAGGACCTAGAGCAGGGTAGCATTTCCCTCCCCTGGACGAGAGATCAGTTCCTAAGAAATCAATAAAAAAAAAGAAGAAAAATAGAACAACTATTCTCAGGACCTAGAGCAGGGAAGCATTTCCCTCCTTAGGACGAGAGATTGGCTCCAAATAAATCAATGAAAAAGAAAAATAGAAGAATTATGCTCAAGACCTAGAGAAGGGTAGAATTTCCCTCCCCAGGATGAGAGATTGATCCTTAGATCGATATGACTCTTGTTCTTGCACCATTGTTAGCCTCCCCCGCAACGACGCCAAAATGTTGGTGTCCAAATGTGAATCAATATTCAAACCCTTTCCCACATTAGTTATAAATACAGGTGTGTTTGGTTATTGTAAGGCTAACACAGACAGTATGTGTAGATGACAATAGCATATTTCTATATTAATCGTGGATTTAATAATTTAAACAAAGAAACAATCATTGTAACAAAAAATAAAGAAATGACAGAAATAAATCGTAAAGCTTACAATGCATTCACAACAATAAAAGTATCAACAAATACATATACTATCACAGCAATTGAAAATTATTCAAAAAATGAAATGAAATAACAAAACACAGGAAATACGCAATAGCTAATCAGAGAGTGGGCCCAACTCTCTGATCAAGCTTGTAGAAAACTCACATCTTACAAATGGAATAGCAAAACATTGTGCATTCAATTAATCGAACATGCTTCTATTACAAATCTGTCTCTTCTTGCTCAACCATCTATGCCTTCTCCTATGCGTTCTATCCTTTGAAGAACCCTTTGTTTCTCCCAATCAAGACCAAATTTTGGAAAAATGCTCAATCGAAAACTAATTTGGTCTGTTCTACACGAAACCCATGTTTCATATTTTCAGGATTCTTCTCCATTTGCCCAAAACGTCCAATGCAAAACTGTCTCTTTTTATTCCAGCGAATTTATGAGTTGGAATATTTAATTATTAGCTGAAGATCAAATCTGCAATCTGGAAGAGATCTTGGAGGCTGAAATAGTGAGTTATGTTATAACAAATTCATTAATAAACCATCATTGGAAAAATCATGTATAATAATCATTAATTTATTCAAATAAAGGAGAAAAAATATTATTTATCCAAAAGAGCATAAATAATTATGAAATGGAATTATATAATAAATTATGATAAATAATGTGATCAAATAACATTAGAAATGGATGAAATGGTTGTTAATAAGTGATAATAATAATACAAATTAGAGGCCCAACAGGTATATTAAAATAGTATAAAGTGAATGTATTTTGTTAGTTTATCCACAACAACCATGGTTAAGTCACGTTGTGCTCTTGTTATAGTTATCCCTATAATAATATCTAATGAGATAATTTCCCATTTCCATTTTGGAATAGGTAGGGAATTTAATAATCCAATAGAATATTGATTTTATGCTTTCACTCTTTGGCATTCTTGGCACTTTTCTGGATATTCAACTAACTATCTTTTCATTCCAAGCCAAAATAATTATTTCCTAAGTGCTATAACAATTTTCTAGCACCAAGGATGAGCTAAGAAAGGATTTTTATGATCCTCATCTAGAATTAATTGATTGAGTCTAGGAAAATTAGGAATGTAGATTATGTTTCTAAAGGTTAAAAAAATATATTTATTTAATACATATTCTAATTTATTTGATTAAAAAATTTCTATTATAAAATTGTTCTATTTTTTATTATAAATTTGATACTCCATGGATATTGTTATAATTTGATCCAGAAAATGTATTTTAATGTTACTTACGAAAATTCCATAGATTGGTTTTACACTTCGGCTCAATGTGTCAACCAATTTTTTTTCCCTTTAAAATGGCTGATCTCAAAATCATATTCACTTAGAAAAGCCATTGGTCTGACTTATGTAACATTTAAATTGGATTGTCTAAAGAAATAATTCAAGCTTATATGGTCAATAATCCATGTGAATTTTCAACCTATAAAATAATGGCACCACATTTTTAGAACATGGATCACAACAACTAACTCTAAATCATACACAACATAATTATTCTCATAATCTTTCAGCGTTATAAATTCATAGATTATTACATGATTTTATTACATCAATACCCCACCTAATCCTTTAAGGAAATCATTTGAGCATATTTTATAATCCTTATTAGTGTTTAATTTTGTGGTTAATATATGTTTCATTTCATCAAAACTTTGTTGGCACTTCTTAGTCCACACAAATTTGATCCTTTTTTTCTATAAGGATGTTATGGGGCAGAAAAATTTGGAAAATTCGTTAATAAACCTATGGTAATATCTTATAATACCCTGATAATATCTAACATCAACTTATTTTTAGATTACATGTCACAACTATTGGATCCAGTCATGGTAGAACTCAAAATTATTGAATTTGGCATAAATTTTATGTTGTATAAGTGTTTGAAGTACTATCCATATGTGTTGTTCATGATATTTTGACATCTCAGAATAAATTATTGTGTCATCAATAAAAATAAGCATATACTTATCCATGTATTGTATAAATACACTATTCATTAGATGCATAAATGTGATTAGATAATTTTTGATTCAAAACTAAATAATTGTAAATTCATAATGCCCATATATGCTTCCAAAAGTTGTTTTGTGGATTTCCTCATCATTAATCCTCAATTGATGATAGGCATGCCTTAAATCTATTTTGGAAAATAAAATGGCTCCTCTTACCTGCTCAAAGAGGTCAATTATTCTCACAGGTAGATATTTTTTTTGGATTGTTAGGTTATTTAACTACCTATAATAAATACATATTATAAAACTACCACATTTCTTCTTCACAAATAGTACCATTGCTCCCCACGGTGAAAAACTTGGTCTAATATATCCTTTATCTAGTAATTATTGAAGCTACATTTTCAATTCCATTAAATCTTGTACACTCATTCTATAGGGTGCCCTAGGTAATCGTGTGGCCCCTGGTATTATTTCAATAGAAAACTGCATATCTCTCATAGGTGGAAATCTGGGGATTTCTTCAAGAAACATGTCCTTGAACTCTCATACCACTCTAAAGACATATAAGGTTATTTCCTTACTTTACCATGAGTGATATTCTGCCTACATAGAGAATAATTTACACCATTTTATAACACATATTTTTTTTTGTAACATTGATATATTCCTGGTACAAATTCGTCTATGTATACTCTTAACAGTATGTACTTCTCATTCATTTGTGGTACATGAAATATACTTTTCCATATAGTTAACATTTGATCCATGTTTTCCTAACAAGTCTATTGTAAGATCGTAAAAGTAAAACATTTAATTTTGTTATTTTTTCCCCCTTTTCAAACAAATGGAATGATATTTAACACAACTTGAAACTTTCCCATTAGTTACATTGGCTAATTGACCAATAAGGGGTTCTTATATTATTATATGTTAATATTACATTTTTCCACTATTTACAGATATATATAACTTAAAATGACACTTGGATCTACTAAAATGGGCATAGAATGGTTTAAAAGATTACCCTATATTTCAATCATGGTAGATTATTTCTCAACTTGATGTTTCTTGAGAGATCCATTAATTCTAGGAATAATGTCATTCACTATAGAAACTTATTGGAGATTTCGTAGAGCTTCAATGGATTTTACATTGTATGGGAAATTTGGAGGGATATCAGGATCTCCACAACCCAAAAAGAACATTTATTCCATTTATTTTCCATTAATTCCTTTACCATTTATATCTATTTATCTAATCCCTATCTATGTTTGGGCCTTTTATTGTTGGTTACCAGTCTTATAAAAATTTTGACACTACTAACTCTTAACAAAACTCTTAGAAGAGGATAATTTACACCATTTCCCCCTTGTATAAATATATATATTTTCTTCTTTGGCCAAGATTTTTCATTTTCATTTCTTTGCTTAGAATGATAATAAGAAACTCTAGCCTTATAGATGGATTCATCCACAATTTTAGAATTATCATAACCATTTTTTCCTTAAATGAGAGGGGAAGACAACTGATAGTTCATTTTACTTTAGATTTTTCCTCATGAACATAGGTTACATATTGTAAGAGTGTAACACCCCCAAATTTTGTGTTGAATTTTTAAAGTTAGACATTTGAACTTTAATCCTAAGGGGGTGGACCCCAAGGGATGAGTATGGTGTGAATGTATTTGCATATTTTATTTAAAGAAATAAATAAAATGATTGTGCATTTTGACCAAAAAAGAGAATTTGAGATCACTTGCCAAGTCCATGAGGATGGATAAGGCAACAAATCCCCAAAAATCTTTCAAAAATCCTTGAAAGAAATTAATTTAGATTTGAGGAGGAATCTAAATTTCCCCAATGAAGAGGAGTAGTTGGGAAGAGGTGAGAAAAATCTGGAAAAGCTGAGGAAAATCTTAAAGCATCTTTAAAGAATCCCAAGATGGGAAGCCTAGGCTAAACAGGAAAGAAAGCATCCTGCTATTCTGGACGCAGAATTAGAAACATGCTTTGGGGGAATTATGAGCTTAAATAAGTTGCTCCTAAGCAGATCAGGGGTTGATCTTTTCTAGGGAGGTGATCTCTACTCGGGGGTGAATCCTGGGAGATAAAGAGGATTCTAAGGTTGGGAGGTTGGTCACTTGCAGACTGTGGTATGTTCTAAATTGCTTATGATTTTGAGTTATTATGGTATGAATTGGCTACATATAAAATTTAATTGAATGGGATGATTGATTTAGTACTACATTTAACAGAACCCTTCCTAAGGTATTCACCTTCCGGCAGATTCTGTTTAGTTGTATACCAGAAAAATCCATAGAGTTGAAACTCCAGAAGCTCTAAACCAAGGTCGGTTTAAATTTGAAGTCACTTAAGTTCTACAGATGATTAATTATTGTTTTATTCATTGTAGACACAAATGTTATATTGTATGCTTATGAGTCTACTAGGGAAACATTACAGCAGAACTAGAGTTACATGGTTTGAATACAACAACTGAAAGTAGAAACAATGAAGTAGGACATGCGAACTTATACTAGAAAACTGAATATTACATTAACCACTATAGGGGTAGAGTTGTGAAATTTTATACTCATATGTAAGTGGAGAACTATATTTGCAGACTTATAGCTATATGATACTACCGCAGAAAACCAAAATATGTCGACTTCGATATGTTGACTTGTACTAGCTTTAAAAGAAATCCTATTCTACAGCAGGAATATATCATTTATAGCATATAAAGAACGTATTATGCTTTGAAATCCATCTCACATTCCTGAACTAAGCAGCATAGTCAAAGACAAAAATTTCAATTAAGTTATACACCACAATGGCTATTGAATACATATATATAAATCCCCATGTGACAATCTATGTTCATAAGTATACATAGGAAAATAGTGTAACAATATTGATATTGTTATGATACTCAAGATCCAAAAAGGGAAAACGTAATGATAATAGAGTATGGAACTCTAAGATGGACTAATAAAGGCCTAACTCTATCTTATAAGAGTATTTTAGCACGCATAGAAATTTTATGATATATATGGTTTTCTTAAGTTCATTCGATTTAAACACCCATCGAATATCTATATATGCATAAAAAATTGTATATGTATCGAAATATTATGATATGATGAGTGCGCCTATCTTTTGATACATCTACTTTTAACCTTGGAATTAAAGACATTAGAAACCTAATTAAATATACGTATGGCGCATTACAAAAATTATGATATGAAACTTCTAGAAAGGAAACACTGGAAACGATAATGACAGTGCCGCGAGTTAAAGAGAACCACAGTAAAAATAATCATTACAGCGCCGAGAGCTAAATAATGGCTCGGTCGTTTCTGGTTTCCATACGTGTTTCGGCAAACGAAATTAAACAGGGATATCAGTGCCGAGAGCAAATAAAACCATCTCAGCTCTTACTTAATATCAAAGCCATAGCAATGGCGCGACGACCAGAATGGCTATACGACAGCTAGGGTTCTGAAAATTCATGAGCAGACAGTAGGATTAGAAAAACATATAAATTATGTAACTCAATAAAGAAGGTGAACGCGACAGGAGTACGTCCATCCACGTAAGTCACAAGACGCAACCACAGTATTGAATAATACGTAAATAGAAAAGACCCAACATAGATATGGTTATGCGTTGGTTAATAAGTTCATGTGATTTGTTTTAATGATCTTTATATGATGAAGGTAGGGAAACTTCAAAACCAGAGTATAAAACATACATATGAAATCGCGCAGAGGAGAGCTAACATAGGCATAAGGTGTGCAACTTTCGTAAAGAAATAAGACAGACCGCAATGATAGTCTGCCCAGAACAGGAGTCAGTATCATCATGCCTAACAAAGAAAATATATATATAAACCGACCAAGACTCGACCCGTAAGACTAGCCAGCGAGTATGGTCTCATGTAAATATACAATAATAGCCGCGCTTAGAGTGTAGGGTTAACAATGGATATCGAAGTATCGCAGAATGGTAACAACGCATCTCAACCAAGTAGAAGCCTAAACCAATGCACCAGAACCAAGAAATATTGAAAGTTACCTAAGGAGGATAGGGTTCCTTCCCACCCTCGCGGCGTGTGGAAGCACAACAAACTAGCCATCCCTATGATGCGCAAGTAAATCTGAACGCTGTAGCGTGGGTACTGTTACCATCTGGGTATGTAGGAAGAACCTAGGCGTTCGTCCCTTTGACCTCAACCTGGAAAAGAAAAACAAACAGAGATTAAGGAAAGTCTCAATGCATAATCAACAGGAAATACTGCGGATAAATCTCTGTCCTATAAATCGTGTTGAACACATTCAGCATAAATCGTTAATACCAAACTATTACAGAGAATACAAACAGAGGCCGATTGTACACAAAATAAAAATATAACCATATTAGAACGCAGCCAGGAGTAACATGTTCAATCTCGGCCCTCTGCCACTAGGTGGGTATGTCGAAAACATTCCTCTCTGAGCAAAAACACAACAGCAGATGATGAGAGGGCATTATTGGTTTATGTATACAAAAAAAAAATGAACAAATTGAAAACGCAGGCCGACCTGGTTACACCCTCCTCAACCCGGCGATGGGAGCAGGAACAGGCGCGACTCTGTAGTTCCAACATGAAACAGAAAGAGTCAAATAAATAGATCAGCGTAAGAGTCTTGAATAAAAAGAACTCTTGCATACCCTAATGCACCCTGCCCCAGAACTGCAGAAAATCACGATATTGATTTAGGAGACGCTACCACTGTAGGAGAAGGTACCATACTACGCTAAGGTGCTCAAGGAGGACGAGCGACGCCGGCGGAGGTACAGTCGTCTCAGTAGCTACATCCCGTCTCTACCTGCAAAAACATTGAATAGAAAAATCAAACGCATACGTTAGAGTAGACCGAGCAAAAGCAGTGCGACACATACGTTACTAACCCTAACAAGTACGCGTGTCTCTGGCTCTCTGTAGAAAAATCATATCAAATCTGAACAGGATCAAGGTAGTCATAATGACAAACCACCACAAGATGTAGGAACTCGGTTATTTCATGAATTACAGTCACGCCGATCGGCGGCTTGGACCGTATTGCGTGAGATACAATATTTATAAATTTAAAAACTGTGAGAATGACTATACCGTGGCGCCTCGGTCCAAATCAACCACCCATCGTAGGTACAATAGGATTAAACCGGTTCGAAATTGCAATGGATATGACGCAGCGCTGACCTGTCGCTACGTAAATCGCTCGCTGAACATAGTTCTCCAAATTGACTGCTTACGTGGACTGTATAGCGGCTCTCCAAAAACATATATATGGTTAATGAGACATCACGGATATGGGACGTTAGAACCACGTAGGACCCAAGAAATCGGTCAGAGAATTTACTATAGACTTTTCAACCGGTCTATACATATATATACATGTCATGATTATGTACGAATATGTGCATCCAACGAAATTATCCAAAGGGGTAGGAAGTTTTTATATATATATATATGATATAAATGTATATATCGAAGGCGCCTCGCATAGTTTAGTAAAGTGGATATAAAAGAATATATATATATATATGGGCTATTGGATATATATAAAAACATATATATACATGTCTTATATATATATAGGTTATTGGATACAACATAGGTGGTGCATAGGGGTATTCAAATATAAATTTTATTTTACTCAAGGATATACACCTAGGGATTGTGTATAGTCCACGAATGTGTTTAGTATGCCTATGTGTTTTATAGCTATACCTATGGATAATATATATTGGTCCCTAAGTAGGCGCGGACATTAAGAGTGGAATAGTAAGTTATGTACACTGTTACATTGAACGCATGGAAAGTATTGGATGTTAGAAATAGAAAAAAAAAAAAAAAAAATTTCCTTAAATTGGAGGTGTGACAAAGAGGTGGGTAAATTTTGAAATCAATTCATTCATGGTCATTTCACCAAGCCTTAATTCATTAAATTACTTTTCTTTATCATCATAGTATCTCCCTTTTAGGAACTTTTATTTCAATTATTTTAAAAATTATTTCAATCTTACAATATTTTCCCCTATATTATGTATAGTACTAATATCCTCTAATCATAAAGGAATCTCATCTTGTAGCCAGTAAGTGGATACACTAGCCTTGAAATTACTAGGATGCTTATACACTTGAAGGTATCGACTCATTTTGAGTAGCCATGTCTCAACATTTTGTTTCTTTCACTAGTCAGGTGGTAATGGAAGCTCTTTGGTTGAGTTACATTCCTCTCCATATTTAGTTCCAATGTCTTTATTTTCATCCATGTTGTCTAGATTATTATGTTTGGAAGACCTCTCCCTATCCACCTCCTTTCTCATTAAAAACAAATCATTTTTGTTTTTTAAACGAAAATTATGATTGGGCTTCTAGATTGTAGTATTTTAACCTACAAGCTTGATACCACATGTACTGTACTACCCATACTAACTAAGCATATAATTTTTTCTTTATTTTATAAGAAACATCCTTATTTGTCTCATTACCATAATTGTGTATATAATTACTTTTATCTTTGTTATATTAAATCATTAAATGCACTACCCACATGGATATTTTGTTTCTATAGTTCCACCTAAGGGGTTATTTTATTTTATTTACTACATTATATTGTTGGATATATTTGTAATTAAAATGAATAGGGTGGCTACATCACTCCACCACCACATTGAGAGTACAGGAATTGTTGTTATTAAATATGACATGGCACATGTTGAAGACCCAATACATAGCTTATGTTAATTTTTGGTTTAACTCATAGTCAAAAGGTTTGGAGGAATTTGGACCTTGTGACCATATATTTGATGGTTATTGAATTTACCATTATGATACGCCACTTCCTTATGTTTTAAATTCAATTATTCAAGACCTCTACAGTGTTGATCCATGTGTCTCAGTTTATGTGGCTTTCTCCCTTTGATGACATTAAAACCTTCCCACATGATTTTGAGACTGGATATGGTCTAGATGCATCCTAAAATTTGGATAAACAAGATCATCAAAACTATGTTGAGGATTTATTTTACTAAGGTGTATCATGCCCCTCTGTATTCTACACAACTTTTATACTTATCTTGTATTCACCCTACCTACAATTGGTTAATTTCTTAGAGAAGCAATGGTTATCATGAATTAAATCCCTCAGCTTCTTCATACAATGGTGACACTTCAATATTTTTTTAACTCTAGGCTTTGCATGTTTTTATTTATTTTTTGATTACTAATAGTGTCTTATAATTTTATTTCTCATAATTTAACAAGGATTTTTAGCCGGAATGATTTTTTTTCCTTTCTAAAGGTACAAATAACATGGAATACTTAGGTCCTTCCACTAATTATCTCTAGGTTTTTATTTTATTGTATATTTGAGAGAAAGATTTTAGAAATTAATTCTAAATTCATACAAATAAATGTAATTTCTCTTTTGTCCTTGTAGAGGGTAACAATGGGGAAGGTCATATGAAATAGGTTAACAACATATTCACATTTTTACCTATTTTCTCTACATTTTTTCTTAATTCAATTGGAAAATTTTAAATTCATTATGGTCATGCTACTTCCAAAACACTCAAACCTCTTTCTAGGGTAGAGTGGAACTTCCATGGAACTCCTATATATTTCTTCACCTAAGTGGTCTTTGAAACTAGGCTTTTATGCCACCTTACAAGTAACAAAATGGTGCTAGGGCTAGTGAATTTGCAATTTATATCTTTTCTTCAAGTCTTTTCAGAAAAATTATCCTCTTGTGTCTTCATTTACTTAAGGTCATATTTATCTTTGATTGGAACTAACCCCTTCCATAGCTACTTAAAGGTTTGATTTTCAATTATCTCTAGTTATGTTTCCTCTACTTATAGAGAGCCAGAAATACACCATTTTACTCTCACCCTTCCTTTATTTAGGCTACATGATATGTGATTTTGAGTAGTTTAAAATTTTTAAAACTATATATTTTTATTCAATAATATATATTTGCCTTATTCTAGAGAGTAGGATTTCTTACTAACTCCTACTAGAACCCATAACGTAAAATTTAAGAATTTGAAGCATTTCTTTTTCGAGAGTTAAATATAATCTAGTATAAGTTGTAGACTAAAATTGGCTCTATATTTATATTCATTCCAAGTAGCTTCTCTTCCTAACTAAAGCCAACATCTTTGTTCCTAATAATTTAGCATTCTAGGTATTAAATGAAAATTTAGCCTTCCACTTTCTCCCGTTGTCAGTTATATCTTAGTTTGAAGGGTTTCTCACCAACACATTATGGTCATAGCCGTGTTTGGATTTTTTTTATTTTATTTTCTAGATTGGATACTTCAAATTTTGATGCTAATTTTGAAACTTCCAAGTATCCATTTGGATATAGTGGGGTTTTACCCATAATTTAAAAAGAAATAAATATATTATACTTTACATTTTCTCTAGTGCTTAGTGTTATTATATTTCCCGTGTTATAATTTACTTCCAGTCATTTTTTCTCTAGAACATCTTGATTACTACTAAGTATTGAATGAACATATTTATTTCAGTTTGAATAATTTCTTATGTTACTCATTTCATTTCATGAGCTCTATAGATGAATAATTTTTTTGATTCTGAAGAATTGGTTTTAAGCATACCATTTCTTCAAAGAAGATCATCCACATATATGTATATATAGATATTACTCAACCTCATTAATTTTTTTTTATATCAAAATTATATATATATATTTTCCATAATTTGTTAGATAAACTTGACGTTGTGATAGAGTTGAGGTTGTGTCAACAGTTATGGTTAACAGTTGTGGTTTTGGGCACCTATTTTTGGTGACTCATGGTAATGAGCTCATGGTATTACATGTAGTTGAAGCATTAAAAAAGCTTTTGTATTCTCTTTTGTATAGAGCCAATTGTATTAAGCCATGGTTGAGTGGTGAAATCTCAGGGTGTTTGCAGAAAAATATATTTTTTATTAAAACCTTAGCTGAAATCAGAAACACTAGAAGAAGAGGGGAAATATTTCTTTTTAAACCCTAGATGGAATTTTAAGTAAGAAGGGAAAACCAGAAATGGCCAAAACCACAAATACTTAGTTCGAGGTGGAGAAATTCACCAGGAAGAACAATTTCGCATTGTGGAAATTGAAGGTTAGGGATTTGCTGGTGCAACAAGGGTTGCACAAAACATTAGATGGGGTAAAGGAAAAACCTACAAGCATGATAGATTTGGACTGGGAGGACTTGGATGCTTGAGCCCTCAGTACCATTATGTTATGTTTGGCAGATGAATTTCTCTTTAATATTGTTACAGAGGGTACAGCTGAAGGGTTGTGAGAAAAACTAGAAACCTTGTATATGACTAAATATTTGACAAATAGAATTTATTTAAAAAGAGAATTGTAAAGTCTTTGGATGAAGGAGGGTACAAAAGTTATAGAACATTTAAATGTTTTTAATACGCTTATTTTCCAATTTTCAAATATGGAAGTTAAAATGCAAGAATAAGACAAGGAAATAACCTTCTTGTGTTCTCTGCCCGAGCCATGGGACCACTTCGTAACTTCAATCAGTTTGAGCACTACCGATTCTTTGAAATTTGAATCAGTTGTGGGTGCTCTCTTATCTGAATAAGTACGAAAGAAATATAGTATTGATACATCTGTAACAGAAGCCATGGTAGCTAGATGTCAGTCAAATGAAAGAGGGGAGAAAGCAAGGGGTTCTTCCAGATCAAAGTCAAAGGGCGGAAAGAAGTGTAAAGGCAAGTGTTGGTACTACAACAAACTTGGACACCTCAAGAAAGATTGTTGGAAATGAAAGGAGTCAGAAAAACAGAAGGAAGAAAATCAGGTTGATTTAGGTATGATTGATGAATTTTTAACTATTGAAGCTCTCCCTATTTATAATATCTCTCAAGATGCTGAAAATTGGCTATTAGACTTTGATGCTTCTCATCACATGAGTCTGCAGCAAAGTTGGTTTACTTCGTATGAAGTTGTAAATGGTAGTTTTGTATTCATGGGAAATAATGGATGTTGTTAGACTGTTGGGATCGGTAATGTAAAAATTAAAATGTATGATGATACCTTTAAAACATTATCTGATGTTAGGCATGTACCTAAACTAAACAAAAACATTATTTCCTTGGGAGTTTTCGATTCAAATGGGTATAAATTTATAGGTTAGAATGGAGTGTTGAAAGTCTCAAAAGGAGCCTTGGCAGTTATGAAGGTTGAAAAGGTCTGAAATTTGTACAAACTCGAAGGAAGCACTCAAGCTAGTCAAGTAGCAATTGTATCAAAAAAAGTAGAAGAAGGTTCTTGCATATGGCATCAGCGGTTGGGTCACATGAACGAGAAATTTCTTCAGGTACTCATGAACTGCAATTTTCTTCCTGATTTGAAATCCTTAAAGTTGGATTTTTGTAAACATTGTGTGTTTGGAAAAAAAATGTAAACAAAGGTTCAAGACTGCAAATCATAATAGTAAACAAATTCTAGACTACATTCAGTCTGATCTGTTGGGACCATCTCCTATTGTGTCTTATGGAGGTGCATTATATTTCTTAACATTTATTGATGATTTCTCCCGGAAATTTTGGGTCTATAAGTTGAAAAATAAAGCTGATATATTTAATGTTTTTAAACAATTTAAAGAAATGGTGGAAAAGAAAACAAATAGATCAATTAAATGTTTAAGAACTGACAATGGTGGTGAATTTACTTCTTTATAATTTGAACAATTATGTAAGGATGAAGGGATTTTTAGGAATAAAACTGTTGTTTATACTCCTCAGCAAAATGGCGTTGCTAAATGTATGAGTTAGACTCTTATGGAAAGAGCCAGAAGCATGATCAACAATGCTAACCTACTAAAGGATATGTGGGTAGAAGCAATACCTACTACTTGTTATTTAGTTAACAGATCACCTTTGGTTTCCATAAACTGTAAAATTCTTGAAGAATTTTGGTCGAGTTAGTCTTGTAATTATTTGCATTTCAATATTTTTGCTTGTGATGCCTATGCTCTTATTCCTAGAAATCAGCGTTCAAGGTTAGACCGAAAATCAAAATTTTGTGTCTTTGTTGGGTATGATTATGCAGTGAAAGGATATAGGTTGTGGGATCCTTCTTCATGGAAGATATTCATTAGTAGAGATGTAACATTTGATGAATCTTCTCTTCTAAAATCAGATGTTGGACAATTTGAACAAGAACAAGTATCACCAAATCTGCAAATTCAATTGGAGACTAAACCTTTTCCAGAAATCCAAAAGGAAGGAGAGACTTCTGATGAAAAATCTGAATAAGCAAAGGAAACTGGAGAAATTCCAGAACCAATTCAGCAACTAGTCACTCTAAGAAGGTCTACAAGGGAAATAAAAACACCTAAAAGGTATGTAGATTATGCTTCATATTTTGCATTGATTAGTGAAGATGGGGAACCTTTTTGTTATCAGCAAGTGGTAGATGATGTAGATAACGAGATATGGAAAATGGCTATGGAAGAATAAATAGATTCCTTAGCCAAGAAAAATACCTGGGATCTTGTAGAACTTCCTGAAGGGAGAAGTGTTGTTGGGTGAAAATGGGTCTTCAAGTTGAAAAGAAAATTTGATGGAAGTATCAAGAGGTATAAGGCGAGACTGGTTGCAAAAGGGTATTTTAAGGTTGAAGGTATTTATTTTCATGAGATTTTTCACCAGTAGTTAAACTTGTTTCTATTCGTACTGTGTTAGCACTAACTTCTTTACTTGACCTTGAGTTAGAATAGTTAGATGTTAAAACAACCTTTCTTCATGGTGATTTAGATGAAGAGATATATGTGGATCAGCCAGAAGGTTTTGTATATGGTCGCAATAGAATATTAGTTTGCAAGCTTAGGAAATCATTGTATGGACTGAGGCAGTCACCTAGGAAATGGTACAAGAAGTTTGACTCCTTCATGATGAGTAAAATTTTTATTAGAAGTGAGTATGATCATTGTGTATACTTCAAAAGTTTCAATTGCATATTCATTATCTTGGTGTTGTATGTTGACGATATGCTTATTGCAAGCAAAAGCATCGAAGAAACCAATAGGTTAAAGGCTCAGCTCTCTAGGAATTTTGATATAAAGGATCTTTGAGCGGAAAAACATATCTTGGGCATGGAGATACACAAAGATAGGAATAGTGGTAAGATTTGGTTATCATAACAGAATTATGTGGAGAAAGTACTTGAAAAGTTCAGTATGAACAATGTGAAACATGTTAATGTTCCATTAGCTTCTAATTTTAAGCTTTCTTCAGATTTAAGTCCTAGAACTAATGAAGAAAAGAAGTATATGTCTCATGTACCATATGAAAATGCGATAGGCAGCTTAATGTATGTGATGGTATCTACAAGACCTAACACTTCACATGCAGCTGGATTTGTGAGCAGGTTCATGGCAAATCCAAGAGAAGAACATTGGCGAGAAGTGAAATGGGTGCTTTAGTATTTGAGAGGCACAAGTGACCATTGCATTAGCTTTGATGATCGTGAAGGTTCAGTCTACGGATATGTGGATGTTGATTATGCAAGTGATTTGGACAAAATTAGGTCTACTACATGTTATGTTTTTACTCTTGCAGGTGGAGCAGTCAGCTGGATGTCAAAGCTTCAAGAGATAGTTGCTTTGTCCACTACTGAAGCAGAATATATAGCTTCTTTAGATGCCTGTAAAGTGGAAATATTGTTAAAAGGTCTTCTTGATGAGATTGGAAGGACATAGGAGAAATTGAATGTATTATGTGATGGTCGGAGTGGTATTCATTTGGCTACAAATCTAGCTTATCATAGTAAGACCAAGCACATCAACGTAAGGTATCACTTTGTGAGACATGTAATTAAAGGTGGAAAATTAGTTCTCAAGAAGCTCCACACATAGGAAAATCATGCAGATATATTCATGAAGCCAGTTAAAGTAGAGAATCTAAGATGGTGTCTCGCTTCTCTTGGATTGCAGAAAAGATGATGAAAGGGCATGGGCAAGGGATTTGGAAAATTGTTGTCAAGGTGAAGTTTGTTAAAATATGACAACAAATGTAAATAAAGTAATTCTAGGAAAATTTACTTATTACCTATTAGTTGGTTTTATAACAAAATGAAGTTAGAATAACCAAATAGCCCAGGTTAAATTGGATGGCCTAAGAGGCTTGTATGAGGAGAAGAATCATTCTCTATTAATAAAGTTTCCAATCCCTTGCCCCATGAAGGTTTCCATGACACCCTATCAAGGTTTTACCACGTATATTTTGTGCATTTATCTATATGTGTTTATATTTCATTTTTTCATTCAGTTTCATAGATTTCTTTCTTGTTTTATAACTGTTGAGTTCAATATAATTGACTATTTCCCAATTTTATTGCTTATTTTAGTTGTATATATACATATATATAGCTCACCCAACCATGACCAATTTATCATAAAGAAATATATAGTTTCCTTCTTAGATGTTTTATATCTTTTTTATATATAAATTGATCTTATAGGAATTGATGGAGGAGCATTAGAGGTCTGGAACCACTTGAGTTTGAGAGGGAAACTTTCAAGGAGAGTTTCTCAATTTTAAAATAAATTATATTATTTTATGTAATTGTTGTTGACATCTTCAAGGGATCATAAGAAGTAGTTAAGAGATTTTAAGAGAGATCTTAGGAGAATATTGTGAGATTTTTGGAGCAAATCATGGATTCAAAGAAATCCACAAGCCATGTATTTTTCCTATAAGGGTAAACCAATGTATGGGTAGAATGGAGTAGCGTGAAATGGGAAGAGACCCAAAAGGGTGTCTACAATGTCATAGAACTCTGTTCAAGTGTAATTGGGGAATCATAAGTATTAGTAAAGTTTATTAAGTATTGAATCTCGAACTGGTGCGTATATTTATGGTTATGATATGAGAACAAAGCACTCAGATAAATGAATTATTGATGCATGAGATTTTAAATACTATGTATATATAAAATGCATAAGGAGTTCTATTATAGTGGTGAAGTGATTCATATGTAATGTCATTTGAAATGGTATGATGTTTTCTTTTTTGTGATAGAAGTAATATGGAGTATCGAATGGTAGATTCGATTTGTAAAATTATTGTTACACGTATGGGTTGAGGTCGTGGGAATATGGATGAAATATTGGATTTTTTGTGCTTCTAGTAGAAATCAAAATTAATGGATTTGAAGATTGTCAAATCCATGGGTGTGCACTCGAATTATCAAACTATTGATCGTATGAGCTTTGATAGTTCTAAGATGAAATTTTTCCAACTATAAAATGAAGGTGATTTTGGTTGTGTAACACCCATTCATATGAGATCAATGTGATAAGCTAGAGGTCAGGCTAGTGTAGAATTATCTGATATTGTGTATTTGAATGATAGGGTATGAATTTTACTGTTCAATAGCATTTTACAAACTGATGATGTCTCTGAATTTCATATGCTTTCGTATGCTATTGAAGGATAAGTTATGGTTGATTTCATTGGATTTAAATCTTGGGAACTTCTATATTTCAGAGGATGTATAATGGTTGTAAATTAGGTGTCTTGGATGAAAAGGAAAGTATCTTTGCCTAACATTAATTTCCTTAGCATGTAGCTCAAACTTAGCTTGGATACTAGTATCTAGTTCGATATGGTGGAATGCTTAATTCATTATAACCCCCCCATGAACATTGGTTAGATGAGAAAGTTCAATTCGTTGCAAGTTTTTCTCCTGGAGGTCCTATAGTGACTGTGGTCATCTCATTCACGCAAGCTCCATGTGAACTATGGTGCCTCATATTAATCAACAATGGAGATCTCCTTGGTAGCAGCTAAGCATGGAAATTTCATATGGAAATAACCCTAACCCTCTCTTGTGTGTCTTGTAGTTCCAATTCCCATTTTTTTCCTTTGTCATGTTTTAGAGAGTAACTATGGAAGTAAGGTTTTTTGTACACTTGTAGCAGTGTGTAGTAGAAACTAGTCTCCTCTTCCACTTTTACGACTCATAGGACTGCATTTGTTTCCTCTAGAATTGAAACCATTTGGTTGTCAGAGGTATGCTCATAAGTTTTCCATTATTTTCTAAATCAGTAGAAAAATTCATATTTATGTTCCATATTTTCTATTGTCTAGCGAGAATGACTTGAGTTTTTTACTTTATATCCATAGGGAAGTTTATTATTATTTTTTCCTGTGGTGAAATGTAGGTACACCTCATTTCTTTTCAAAAAATTTCTGCTGATGGTGAGGTTTCAATTCAAATCATCTTTATTGATACTCTCTAAGGTTACCCTTCTCTACATCTTCTTTATCTCTTCAAGTGAATATTTGATGTGCTCCTTTTTGAATTAACCCTCACCTATGGTAACTATAGGGCTTAAGATACAACATCATATTGCGACAAATTCAACAACTCTAGGTAACTTTGGGTTTTTTTATTTTGTATTTTTTTCTTTCTCTTTCATATTTCCATGAGTGAAAGAGTTACTGATATCGTCTTTATCTCATTATAAATATGTCAGTCGCATTCACAGGTTGTACAATGTATTCATCCAATTATCACCCAGTTTTATCCATTTGTCCCTCTTAGATCTGGCTATGTTCATTTTAATTTATGATGTTTTAAGCACCGAATGTGGATCAGCGTTCCCAAGAAGTAAAACCCTATTGTAGTCAGGGGAGAGTTGAAGGTTTTGTCTCTTGAGTGTTATTTAAGTGTATTTAAATGTTGTAAGGTGAAATTCATTATTGTTGTAATTTTTGTCATGTAATTTTATTCTCCATCAATATAGTAACATAGCCTATATTTTGTCCCTCCTCTAAGAGTTGTTGAGGTCCTAGTTCATAATTTTTTTTCATTTCTTTTATTTTTTTCTATCTGTAAGTCTGATTCTATTCTACACTTCCTCCATAATTACAGTTTGAATCAACAGTCTTATGCTTCTTTCAAGAAATTTTTTTAATGTGTTAAATATAAATTGGGATTTTATTGCCCATCCTAATGTTTAATTTCATTCATTTGCAGGATTTGTGAGGACGATTCCACCTATGCTCCCCTTATAGATATTTTAGTCATTAATTTAATTTGTTCTCTCTTAATTATAATGTTTGTTCTTCTTGCTGAATTCAACTCATTTTAATTTCTAATTCCCTCTGATATTATTTCAACTTAGTATTATGCTCATGACTTATGCTCTTTGAATATTTCAAGTACTATACCTAAGCACTAGTCATATCTAGTTTTGTACATATTGAGTCATGATATTTTTACAGTATAGGGTACTCTTAGGTTTTGTTACAATTTCTCTAGGTCTGAACCCTATACACTTTTCTTACCATGAAGTCTCCTATATATTTAATGACACAGATGTGCTCACTATAAAAGCTCTCTTATTTCTGAGACCTAATTTTTTTAGCTTGAAACCAAATTAGAATTAAATTTTGAAGTTTTATGTTAATTGTTTAACTACACAATTCTTGTCTCTAGCTAAAGGAGTGAAATTTGTAAACATTTTTCTTCGATGAGAGAGATGCGATATAAATTGGGTTCTCTCCTAATATATATGATCTTACCAGTATATAATTTTCTCCATTCATTACATATACATACCATCTGGATTTATTGATTGTACGAATATTTTTCTTTTGTTTGAGTAGATTTAAATTCTGCAGCATTTTATTTATTTTCATATGTGTGTGTCGTAAATGTATTATGAAAATATTTTCTAGTTTATTGAATGAGTACAATAATTTGAAAGCTCTTAAGCCAATGCATGCAAAAATACTTATTAATTTTAAAAGTTCATTATGTAATTTCATAAATATCCAATTAAATTTGAATACACCTACCCATATTTTTTGTATAGTTTTCACGTGTAGAGGGGTCTATCCCTAACATGTGTTCAAAATACTTATTATTTCTATGCACCTTATATTCATTAACATCTCATGAGTTATACTAATCAGCCTAGATTTTTTAATCACTACCCATGTTATAATTCATTGTCTCTTGACTCATTTAGGTATCCATATTTGAAGGAAAAAAAGAGAATTAAAATCTCTATCACCTTAAATGATTTTCTTAATTGTGCTACATCTATCATGGCTTACTTTTCTAATTTAATTACCCTGCAATTATATCATGTACTTAAAAGTTTATTTCTTTCCATTCTTATATATATATATATATATAATACAATAAGGACAAGAATATCTATAGAAAATGTGTGTTCTAATTTAGTAACTACAAGGTGATAGTTTATGAATTTTTTTCCAGATTAAGAAGAATCCTTTGGCCCAGACACACAACTCGAACATAGGCATAGGTACATCACAGGAATGCCTTTTTTATACTACATATAGATCAAATACTATTTGTATGTCATCATAATGCCTAACAAATAATCTTATGTTCATTTAACACAATAACCACAAACAAATATTTAACCGTAATCGCTACCTATTTGAAACACACTTAGGATTCAAGCGCGTTCCTCCTTAACATGAACTGCCCCTGATAGTCCCCATGAGGTAAGATCTACTTGTCTCTAGAATAAAAAAACCCCATTTGTTACACAGTAATTTGTCACCGTCCTTACCATTCCCCATCCCGCACAATGGAGGACCCATTCCGTGACCTGTGAACATTGTCATGCCTTGAAAATATCATCAATGCATCCCTCTGAGCATGAGCTTTATTTTCCCTTGATACATCTCCTTGCAAAACACATGAAAAACAACTCTTTTTGCATTGGCGCGGGTAGACAGTTCAATGCTCGCGCCAATCAGGGAAATCCTGTAAAGAGGTCGTGCCACTTGGCGCTCTGTCATAGAGCAGCAATCGCGCCACCCATTTTAGGGACTGTTTTTTAAATATGGATGGCAGAAGTTGAGTTCAAACAAACTCACAAACCAATGCCTATCTTGAGTTGGGAGGTTTGGCTGCGGGAGTTCTATGGAAGGGAATTGGTTTTGCCACCTCCCATGGAACCTTCCTTGTTGATAGGGCCAATCCCATAATAATAGGGATCCCAACTCCCTCCTTCCCCATCTATAAAAGCCTGCTCAAAACCATGGCAAGCTAGTCTTGAAGTGCTGAAGCTTTGCATCTCCCTATTCCCAAGTGCCTTTGTGCTGTAAAGAATCCCTTCTTTCCCTTAAGGCCCATTCAAGCGAGGAGACCCTTGTTACGAGACTCTGGAGAGGTTTCCCTTTCCTTGGCGAGCTTTGCGAGACGTGGACAACCGGAGACCCGTTCGAAGGAAGCTGCGACGTCAGAACTTGGTTGTAACTTCTATTCGTTTATCACTTAATAGATGACTATGATTATGGTTCCACTCCGTTTTCCATCATGTTAATGCGAGTAATATCTTTTCTGACCGATGTTTAGTTACGTATGCTGGTTCCTATGCTTGTATCTGTTCGTTTCTTCTGTGTGCAGGTGTTCATCCGCGGAGATCGTGGAAGGATTGTGATCTGCCAGGGCTGAAGGACGTGGACATCTCTTCTTCAGATCGTAGCGCTGGAATCCAGGTAGGCTTCTATCCGTAGCTCTTTCATTCGTAACTAGGAGCTTGCGTCATAGCATTGTTTGTTTGTTGCTAGACCCCTGCTGGGCTAGTAGGGATCGCCTCTGTCCGCAGAGGGGATTTACCTCCACAACAAATTGGCGACTCCGCTGGGGAGATCGTCCGGTCTTCATTGTCTCGTTTATGTTGTTTCGCTTTGATCGTTTTTCCTTGCTTGATGAACCTTCTGGGTTGGATTCTTTCATTGTTTTAGCTGCTTGGTTTGCTTAGCTTGTATTGGTCTGCTTCTGGAAGTAGCTTGTTTTTAATTTTTGTTGAGAAACTCGACTGGCGCGGTTTTTAACCCGACAGTCGCGCCACTTGGCGCGTGTTGCCTTTGTCTAGCCCGCGCCAATTGGCTTCTGGCGCTAGTTTCCAGCTCACAGTCGCGCCACCCCTGTGAGTTTTTTGAGTTTCTTCATTTTTTGGCTCTTTGGATCTGATCAATACTTTTCTTCTTGATTTTCTGACTGTCTGAGCCTGTTGGAGTCTTGTTTGGCTGGAATTCACCTCTGTCCTTGGGTTGTTTGCTTCTATCTACCGATTTCACATTTTGAGCCCTAGGGCATCTAGTGGCTTAGTGTATCGAGCCCTCCTTGGGAATTTAGGTGTCTTGATTGTCCTGTCAACTTGTTGATTGATTCTCCACGCTCTCTTAACAGTCTTTGATTGTTTTGTTGCGTTTTTTGGGTGATTGTCCAATCCTTCATTCGGAATTCGTTTGCCTTGCTTTGGACCTAGATTACACGGTCCATCGGAAGCTTTTGAGTCTTTCTTTGCTTTGAGAGACTTTGGGTCGATTTGGGGATCTGATTGATTGCATTGTTGAGTGAATTTTGTTTGTTTCGCTCTTTTGAATATCATCTCTCAAATTGTTCCTTTTGTTTTCAGTGCACATTAGCCATTAAACATTGAAAACCAAAAAAAAATCTCTTTGTTTGATTAATTAGTGCGAATTGTGATCTTTTCCATATCGCTAGTGATTAGTGTTTGAATGAAAAGTGTTCAATTGCATTAGTTGCATTAGAGACATTGTTGTTTGTATTCCGTTCATTTCGTTTGCATAAAAGCTCTCAACTCTTATTTAACTAGTTTTCATCGAACGAAATGTTGCACCGTGGCATATAGCTTGCATTTAGGAGTCTTTCGAGACACTACATACGATAGGGCCTGGAAATTGAAACTTAATTGAAGATCAACCGTAAAATTTATTCAATTAACCTAAGGCAACATTGGAACTTAACGCAACATATTTAGAAGGTCTAGGCTAGAGACGTGTTCCGGCGTCGTTAAACCTAGCAGCTGTCGTTCGCCCGTTGGCTTTAGACAGCGCTAGTACGGACTTGCGCTCCCCGTACCGTCGCGTATATAAAGGGAGACCCCTCTAGGTTTTCAATCCTTTATCCACAGGAAGCCGAGTCCGCCGCCCTATACCCGTGATACACCGAACACAGCATTCGGGGAGACTACCTGCACGTACGGAAAGTCCTTGGTCGATTTCTGTTTCATTTTTGAAACCAAGGTGTATATTGCAGTTCACGGATATTTGGTACACCCTTTGTGCCTAGTTTTTCCTGAGTAGTCATTTGGTCTTTTCTGACTCCCTAAACTTGAAAAGACCGTCAAGTGCTTGTCCTTTCACGCTTGTATCAACTCTGAAAGAGATAGAGTCATCTTTTTATCGTTTCTCGACTCTTAAAATATGAAACGGTAGAATTTGTTTATTTTCCAATGTGGTAAAATCAATTTCCCGCGATTACACACCCGTTTAGACATTGCTTGTTGACCGTTTGATCGTGTGTCTTAACTCGTTTTCAGCCCGTGTGTGGTTTTGAGTATTGATGGCAACTTTTTCAGAGTTCACCAACCAAGGAATCCCCTCAGAAGGGAATCCTGGTCATTTTCCTCCTTTTGGAAATGTTGGTGTTCCTTACATGGCGACGTTGTCCCTTCCTGGGTTAACTGTTGGGTTGCCTGTTTGGTTGTTCTCGACCTCTGTTGTCCCGAATGTCTCCACTACTGTTCAATCAGTTCCTCCACCTGAACAACCTCATGTTGATTCCAAGGTGGACCTCTCCCCTTCTTCGCCTGTTTCTGCGTCCTCATCTTCTACTTTGCCTGGTGAAAGCCTGGATTCAAGTAACCAGGTGGCTAGGAAGAAGAAGAGAAAGACAAAGAAGAAGAAGTCCGATAAGCGAGAGGCTAAATGTACAGCTACTGTCCCTAAGGAATCTCCTCTTGATAGTCCTTCCAACCCTCCTCGAAAAGTCAAGTTCCCGTGCATGTTGTGCACGGGAGACCATTTGCTTCGAGACTGCCCTGGCATTCCCAAGGTGCTCGAAATATGGTCCAACGGCCGCCCACCATTGCCTTTGGCTTCCGGGAGTCAAGTTGGGGGCACGTCTTCAACTGCTGCTGATAAGAACTCTAAGAAGCAGGGTAAGATCACCAATCCCTGTAAATTGTGTGAAGGGCACCATGCCATTCACCTTTGTCCTTATATGGACGAAGCCAAGCAAGTCTTGGACAACCCAGCTGGTTTTACACCACGCCTTCCACCTGGTTACAATCGGCTTTCTTTAAGTTCTCCGTCAGCTGATCCTACTATTGGTCAAGAGTCATCCTTGGTCGATCCCACTCCCCCAGAAATTCATATTCATGAATCCGTCCCTGATCGACCATTGGTCATTGGATCGGTTGAGCTGGCCCCGTCCGCGGTGCACCAGGTATTTTCTGTCGAGAGTGGATCTCACACTCCTCATGTTCTTCTGATTTCTTCAGATTCTTCAGACTTGGAGAAAGATTCTCCTGTCCCTGTGCTTCAAGAAGTCTCTCCTCCGCCTCCCAAGATGGAGGCTACGGAGGATATTCCTCCCACCTTCGAAATGGAGGTCATGGAGGAGGCTTCTGCTTCCGTAACATCAGGGGAAGACCTTCGCTTGTCGATGGTAGCCCCTCCGAGTAGTTTGGTCGCTTCCTTTGATTGGAACCGATTTGCAGGATTTCGCCTTCCGTCCTATGTGCCTTTCGAGATCACAGTACAGGCTCTTGGTCTGGTTGTACCCAGCACCATTATAGACGAAGGTGCCTCTGTTAGTATTCTGTCTTCAACTACCTGGCAAGCTTTCGGTTCGCCACCGCTTGCGCCTGTTACGCAGAATCTTCTCACTTTTAACAGAAGGACGAGTCAACCATTGGGGATCCTTCCAAGGTTACCTGTTACTTTGGGAGGCAAAACCGTCCATATGGACGTGATGGTCGTTCTAGGCCCCTTGGATTTCAATCTGCTTTTGGGGCGCGATTACACCTATGCCATGGGAGCGCTCGTCTCCTCCCTCTTTCGTGTGGCCTGTTTTCCGCATGAAGGAAGGATCGTGACCATTGATCAGCTGTCATTCTTTGGTCCTAATGTGGCAACTGGTCCGCCATCACCCCCTCCTAGTTTTTATCCACCTGTTGTATCTGCCCCACCGCAGGTCAACTATGTGGCCACTTACCCCGTGCCTGTACTCAGCGACGATGTCGTCGTGCATAATGTGCTGGGGGCATTAGGTCCTGACTTCCAGGATGTTTCCCTTCCATCAGGAGTGGAACTCTTGGAAGCACCGCCTTCTTGTTCATTTTGATGTAAGTCGGTTGGAGCACAGTTTCCTCCCTGGGTCAAGCTCTTTAAAAAATGAAACCAGGATCTTGGAGCATAGTTCCTTCATTTGTGTCAAGCTCCTTAAAACATGAAACAAATTGTTTGAGGATAGTTCTTTTAAGTGTGTCAACCTCGTTAAAACAATGAAACACGAGCATGTTCAATTCGACTTTTTGTTTCGAACCTTCACTCCATTTTCAATGGACTGAAGCTTGGGGGGCATGCACCTCAAATTGAGACACCATGCTGGGGGGCATGCCCGTTTTCCCTGTTTTCAAGCATAGTTTGCATATGTGTGTGTTCATGTGTGCTTTTAAGCTTGCGTAAAAATGAAATGTGTGATGAGATACATTGTGTGAATACATTTCGCATTGGGTCATTTTTTATGTAACTGATACATTAGATTACATCTGTATTAGACATTTGCATGACATATATAAATCATCACCACATGTAAAGAAAGATCCATCCAAAATAGTCATATGTATATATATATATATGTGTGTCGAAATGTTTGCACAGTGTGCATCATAAAACTCAAAAAATATACATAGTCGTCTTAATACATCCGGAGACGCTATGTCTCTCAAAAAATAGGTGTAGCATAAATCCTAAAGACTAGTCTGCATGGTGCTCATGATAGCACGTCACTGCGCGCACTAGGCGCCTCAAGATTTGGTGGATCCGATTTGGAACTCCCACCGTATGGCGCTGATACTCCATCGGTACGTCTGATAACCGGGCATAGTCTGGGATCCCATGGGCAATCCCCTCGAGGTTCTGGACCAGTGCCTCTCCTCCGGCGCCTTCCCCCTGGATCTCAGGGGCGAGTTGTGTCCTCCAGGAGATAGGAGACATCCCGGCTGGTCTCTGAGGTCCTACATCTGCATGCATATATAATTGTGTTAAGACAAGTGTGTATTAACAAAAAAAAAAAAAAAACATATAAACATAAAATCAAAAATATGAGGTCTTACCCAGCTCCTTGTCCCAGTCATCCCCTTCTGGTAGTGGGAGATCTGGGTCTCCTGTAAAGTCAGTTCCCGAATAGGGCCAATCTTCCACGACGATCAGTTAGCGCCGTAGCCACCTAAAGAACTTTGGCTTCCAGGACATCTGTTGGCCACCTCCAGATCTGGGCATCAGTGCTGCCCAGCGAGCCATCCTCGGCTCTCGTGGTATCGGACTCGCCACATGGGCCTCTTGGCCCTGGAAGGTTGGTATGCGTTCCAGAATGAACGATACCAAGATGGAACCATAGCCAAACTGCTTCAGTTTCCCCTGTTTGCACTTGGTGAGCTGCCTTTTCATGTTGATCATTACAGCTGTTGCCCAGTCATACAGTCGGGGACCCATGCATTCTGAGGCTAACAGGAGTTGAGTCTTCGTGGCCTCGTGCGGAGCCTGCGACCCAGCAGCCCGCGTAATGGTGTGGAGAACTACTCTCAGTGCTAGATCAGGGATGGTGGAGATGTATACCTTCTTGCTTCCTGATCCTGTTTGTGCCCCTCGGCACACCCGTGCCATTACTTCTTCCATCTTTTCCCCAGATGGTCTGCTTCCAGTCAGTACAGGAATCGGACCTCTACGGGAAAATCCAGTAATGAAATAAATGTCAGTGACCTCCAACTCTAACACCTGGTCTCGTAGCTTGAACACTTGTTCATTTTCATCCCAGATGCTGATTAGATATTGGAGGAGCTCGGGCTGAGCTCGTAAACATGGCGTGAGGAAGAAATTTTTCAATCCACAGTCTCTAAGAGCGTTCATGCAAGCTTGGCTTTGCATGGCCTCTTCATCCTCATCTCCGTGCTCTCGTTCCTTCCATTCAATTGCCATTTTGAGTGTTTATCTGCATTCACATGGTCAAAAGCCCCTGATTAGATCTTTGGTGAGCTTCAAATTTCAAGAAATTTGGTGTAAATATCGGAATTTTAGGCGAAAATTTGGGTTCCGCCGCTCGCGCGACTGTTTTGCTAACATTCGCGCCAGGTGGCGCGGGCCCTTTGGTAAAAAGAGCTCAGTGGCGCGGGTCCGTGCCCGATACCCGCGCCACTGGGCCCGGCCCTAAAATTTCAAAAGTGGCCACACAAAGCTGATTTCTAAGGGAAAATCATTAAAAAATGTATGGAAATGGAGAGAAAAGGAGCGCCTCTTACCTGTGACAGACGAGACGCTGAATGGTTGCCTGGATTGGTCGCAATCACCGTCAGAAGATTCTGCTCCAAATGGACCACTGTTGCTTTCCACAAGGTAAATAGTAAAAAGTAATTTCATTTTTACCAATTAGACATATTTATAACTTTTTCGACGTTAAATGAGTTTTAAAAGTTATTTTTATCAAATATTTGCATATGTTATGTCGAAAATGGATTTTACGCTTGCTTGGTATGTGCAGCAGCAGGTTTTGCGACTTAAAAGATGGAAACGAGTTGTATTTTATACTTTTTCGGACTCGGTAAATACACGAAAAAGTCACTGTGGAGTCATCTTTCAGCTCTTTTCTGACTCTCTAAATATGAAAAGATCGCCGAGGCCCTTGTCGTTTCGATCTCATTAAAATGGACACGAATCGACATCCACCCAGTATAAGTTTAACCCTTTTTCGGGCTGGGATGGATTGATTACGAAAAAGGAATACCCTAGCCTATCGCGACTAGGAGGTTTTCCCGGATATTGTTTTCTACATTTTCGGATCTGGGGAACTATTTACGAAAAGGGACCTGTGGAGTTTTCTTTTCCGCTGTCTTTTCAAACTCTCTAAACATGAAAAGACGCCGAGTTCTTCCTTTGTCGGACTCGTTAAACCCTGATGACATTGGATTCCGTCGAAATGACGTTCTCCGAGTTTCTCCTTCCTAGGACTCGTTAAATGCACTAGGATGGATTCGCCCGAAGGGCGGACTTATATCACAAGCATATGCTATCCCCTTCAAGCTTGTTGTCAAAAATAATTGGGGTACTCGCCAGAAATGGTGGGGAAAAAAATGGAACCATCGTCGTTGTCGTCGGCAGTATGTCGCTCTTGAACATGGCACTTGTCTGCATTCGTGTCGGGTTGGGGACATCTCATCTCATTGCTTCACTTTGCTTCCATGGGTTTGGGTAATCTCTTTTGACCTCTCATCTGTTCACTGCCTCGTCGCCATGACCTTTGATCTGTTGATGTCAAATACTGCCAAGTCCATTGTCGTGCCGTTTATATGTTCAAGAGAAGTTGGCCTCTGCGGATATCAACCTTCCTCTGTTTCTCATATGATCCTGATTCACAAAAAAACATTATGTTCCTCTGTCTCGTGTCGATGATGTGGGAATCATTATGGCCCACCTTCGATCAAGGTCACTTCCTGTCGACTTCAACTCATTATCCAGGAAGTTGGTCTAGAGACTCCTGATGGTACCTTGGAGCTTGCATGCCTCAATGGCAGGTTCGTCGCATTCGACGTGAAGTTTACATCATTGACTTCCGATCGAATGATTCTGCGGGTGTTCGACGTCAACTCATTTATTCACACGCCGTAGATTGTACCCGTAGTACCTTGAGGACCATTGTCATTATTGGTGGTTTCTCTCGCGTCTGTTAACAACTTTCATCATTGGCTGGTAATCAGACGATGTTCTTGCATGTTCGACATCAGCTCACATATTCACATGCTCAAACTTGTACTTGTTTGGGTCGAGATGGAGCGCAAGACCCTGGATTGTGTCTGTTGTAATCCAGGCTGCGATTGTGGATTATTATCATTATGTACATGACTCACTGATTGGATGGCTGCGACCATACCTGAGTCTATTTGTTTGATCTTAGTTGGATGGCTGCGCCCATACCCTAGATCCGGGTTATAGCATACTCTGTTTCGGATGGCTGCGTCCATGCCATATATACATCATGTACTTGAGATATCAGTTGTATCTTTCTGTGCAGGTTTTCCGACGGCGGGCCTTCAGTTGGACATGTTCTCGTAAAGCATTTCACCCCTCTCACTCTCGGGCCTCATACTTTAGGGGGCATCTGTTACACAGTAATTTGTCACCGTCCTTACCATTCCCCATCCCGCACAATGGAGGACCCATTCCGTGACTTGTGAACATTGTCATGCTTTGAAAACATCATCAATGCATCCCTCTGAGCATGAGCTTTATTTTCCCTTGAGACATCTCCTTGCAAAACTCATGAAAAACAGCTCTTTTTGCATTGGCGCGGGTAGACAGTTCAGTGCTCGCGCCAATCAGGGAAATCCTGTAAAGAGGTCGCGCCACTTGGCGCTCTGTCATAGAGCAGCAATCGCGCCACCAATTTTAGGGACTGTTTTTTAAATATGGATGGCGGAA
Source organism: Pinus albicaulis (assembly GCA_034641835.2). Lineage (NCBI taxonomy): Eukaryota > Viridiplantae > Streptophyta > Pinopsida > Pinales > Pinaceae > Pinus > Pinus albicaulis. The sequence goes on from CM076574.1 coordinate 11,998,080, forward strand.
GTTGAGTTCAAACAAACTCACAACCATTGCCTATCTTGAGTTGGGAGGTTTGGCTGCGGGAGTTCTATGGAAGGGAAGTGGTTTTGCCACCTTCCATGGAACCTTCCTTGTTGATATGGCCAATCCCATAATAATAGGGATCCCAACTCCCTCCTTCCCCATCTATAAAAGCCTGCTCAAATCCATGGCAAGCTAGTCTTGAAGTGCTGAAGCTTTGCATCTCCCTATTCCCAAGGGCCTTTGTGCTGTAAAGAATCCCTTCTTTCCCTTAAGGCCCATTCAAGTGAGGAGACCATTGTTACGAGACTCTGGAGAGGCTTTCCCTTTCCTTGGTGAGCTTTGCGAGACGTCGACGACCGGGGACCCGTACGAAGGAGGCTGCGACGTCAGAACTTGGTTGTAACTTCTATTCGTTTATCACTTAATAGATGACTATGATTATGGTTCCACTCCGTTTTCCATTATGTTAATGCGAGTAATATCTTTTCTGACCGATGTTTAGTTACGCATGCTGGTTTCTATGCTTGTATATGTTCGTTTCTTCTATGTGCAGGTGTTCATCTGCGGAGATCGTGGAAGGATTGTGATCTGCCAGGGCTGAAGGATGGGGACATCTCTTCTCCAGATCGTAGCGTTGGAATCCAGGTAGGCTTCTATCCGTAGCTCTTTCATTCGTAACTAGGAGCTTGCGTCATAGCATTGTTTGTTTGTTGCTAGACCCCTACTGGGCTAGTAGGGATCGCCTCTGTCCGCGGAGGGGATTTACCTCCTCAACACCATTGATTCCTTGGTGGATTATTTTATATATTTTCTTCCCAACATATTTTTAGCATTTTCGCACTTTTGGGTCTGTGAATGCTTTTTTCCTAGGCATTTTATTTTTTTCTTGAAAAAGGTTATTTCACTTTTTCCTTAAAGCCTTCTAATTTCTCCCACGATGCTTTATTTCACTCTATTTAGTATCTTTCTACAACTAAGTAATTTAATATAGTATTTATATCCAATCATATTAACTTCAATTTAAAAAAAAAAAATCTGCTGCAGATTTTTTTTGTAATATATGTATTTTTTTCTTTTATATATAAAACTAATAATCCTAAAGATTTAGTCCACCCAAAGGAAAAATATCTATAGACATATTATTTTTAAAATAAATAAATATCAAATTTTATTATTGTCCAAAGACTAGAGTCAATTGGAGATGAGGATTTCAAATCCATGAGAATGGAGTAAAATCTTAAGACTTTCCAGAAATTCTCCAAAAATCCTTGGAGAAAAAAAAAATAGAATAAAAATATTATATGGGAGATAATAATTTAATAAATGCCTCATTAAAGTGGAAATTTACTGAGATGAGGTGGGAGTAAAACTAGAAAGAGGAAAAATCTAGTTTTAAAGAAGATTTTGCGGGAAAAACAAAAGTAAAACCTAGGCTAAGGGAAAATAGCATCTCTAATTAAATACACATAGTTATGTAAACATGATGACAGAAATAAATCTTAAATAAGCTATACCTAGTTAGACAAGGGGTTTTATACACTATGGAAGAATTAGTCTCTGCTAGGGGGAAGTTGTGGATTAAGCTCAAGGTTGGGGGGCAAATAATATTTACCAGTTTGGTATGCACATTTTATGAAGTTTTATATTTTATATTATTGTTATACTTTATATAAAGATGATGTAGTTATAATGGGTTATATTTTATGAATTGTGGCTGAAATTTTGGTATAATTAATTCATAAATTATGTGTAAAATTATGTGTTCAGTTTAGAAATAAAATAAGTGTCATATGTATTTAACATAGATTAGCCATAGTTGGGGAGAGTTAATGTTTTTTATGGTTACAATGAATAAATTGAATGTTGTGACCAACATAAAAAATCTATAAACACTAGGTAAGGGTCTAAATCTGTTGTTAGGTACATCTGCGTAATTTTAGTATAGGTAAAAATAAAAAAATATAATTCAGCTATAACAATAACCAGAAATTATGGAAAACATAAGAAAATATAAACAAAATATAGTTTAAATAACTAGCATAATATTTAGGCTACATGATATGTGATTTTGAGTGGTCTAAACATTTTAAACCTCTATATTTTTATTTAATAATATAAATTTTTCTCATTCTAGAGAGTGGTATTTCTTACTAATTCCTACTAGAATCCATAACTTAAATTTTAAGAATTTAAAGCATTTTTTTCCGAGAGTTAAATATAATCTAGTATAAGTTGTTAGCTAAACTTGGCTCTATATTTATATTCATTCCAAGTAGCTTCTCTTCCTAACTAAATACAACATCTTTGTTCCTAATAATTTAGCATTCTCGGCCTTCAACTTTCCCCCGTTGTCAGTTATATATTAGTTTGAAGGGTTTCTCACAAACACATTATGGTCATACCCATGTTTGTATTAGTTTTTATTTTCTTTTCTAGATTGGATACTTCAAATTTTGATGTTGATTTTGAAACTTCTGGATATAGTGAGTTTTTACCCATAATTTAACAAGAAATAAATATATTGTACTTTACATTTTCTCTAGTGCTTAGTGTTATTATATTTCCTGTGTTATGATTTACTTCTAGCCATTTTTTCTCTAGAACATCTTGATTACTACCAAGTATTGAATGAACATATTTATTTCAATTGGAATAATTTCTTATGTTACTCATTTCATTTCATGAGCTCTATAGATGAATAACTCTTTTGATTCTCAACAATTGGTTTTAAGCATACCATTTCTTAAAGTAATATCATCCACATATATGTATATATAGATATTACTCAACCTCGTTCCTTTTTTTTTATATATAAAATATATATATATTTTCCATAATTGACTATTTCTCGATTGTATTTCTTTTTTCGTTGTATATATACATATATATAGCTCACCCCACCGTGATCAATTTCTGGTAAAGAAATATATAGTTTCCTGCTTAGATGTTTTATATTTTTTTTATATACAAATTAATCTTGAGGTCTGGAACCACTTGAGTTTGAGAGGGAAAATTTCAAGGAGAGTTACTCGATTTGAACATAAATTATATTATTTTATGTAATTTTTTTTTTTTTTTAGAAAGTGAGTGATTATCTAAAATATTGGGGATTGTGCGATTTGGTACGATTTTCTCATAAGAATAGAATTTAATAATAGAATTGTTGTTGAGATCCTCAAGGGATCGTAAGAAGTAGTTAAGAGATTTTAAGAGAGATCTTAGGAGTAAATTGTGAGATTTCTGGAGTAGATCATGTATTCAAAATAATCAACAAGCCATCTATTGTTCCTATAAAGGTAAACTAGTGTATGGGTAGAATAGAGTAGTGTGAAATGGGAAGAGACCCAAAAGGGTGTCCATGATGTCATAGTACTCTGTTCAAGTGTAATTGAGGAATCAAAAGTATTAGTAATGTTTATTAAGTATTGAATCTGGAATTTGTGTGTATATTTATGGTTATGATATCAGAAAAAATCACTCAGATAAATGAATTGTTGATGCACCAGATTCTAAATAATATTTCTATAGAAAATACATAAGCAGTTATATTATAGTGGTGAAGTGATTCATATGTAATGTAATTTGAAATGGTATGATGTTTTATTTTCTATGCTAGAGGTATTATGGAGTATTGAATGGTAGATTCGATTTGTAAAATTATTGTTACATGTACCCATTGAGATTGTGCATTGAGATCGTGGGCATATGGGTGAAATATTTGATGGTATATACTTATACTAAAAATGAAAATTAATGGATTCAAAGACTATCAAATCCGTGGGTGCACACTTGAAGTATCAAACTGTTGATTGCATGAGCTTTGACAATTCTAAGATGAAATTTTTCCAACCGTAAAATGAGGGTAAATTTGGTTGTGTAATGGCCATTTATATGAGATCAGTGTGATAAGTGAGAGGTCAAGGCTAATGTGTAATTATCTGATATTATGTATCTGAAAAATAGGGTATGAATTTCATTCTTGAATAGAATTTTATAAATTGATGATGTCTCTGAATTCATATGCTTCCATGTGTTATTGATGGATAAGCTCTGGTTGATTGCATTGGATTAAAATCTTGGGAACTTCTGTATTTAAGAGGATGTATTATGGTTGTAAATTAGGTGTCTTGGATGAAAAGGAAAGTCTCTTTGCCTAACATGACATTCCTTAACATGTAGCATTCCACGAGAATATACACATAAAATTTCAGTAAACCTATATTAAGGATATAATCCCAAAATAAAATTTAATAAAAAAATAGTTTTCTTCTTTTCCCTCCAACTTAACATGGATACTAGTATCTAGTCTGATATGCTGAAATTCTTAATTATTATAACCCTCCCATGAACATTAGTGAGATGAGAAAGTTCAATTGGTTATACATTTTTCTCCTGGAGGTCCTATAGTGACTGTGGTCATCTCGTTCACGCAAGCTCCATGTGAACTATGGTGCCTCATATTAATCAACAATGGAGATCTCCTTGTTCCCACCCAAGCATGGAAATTTCATCTGGAAATAACCGTAACCCTCACATGTGTGTCTTATAGTTTGAATTCCCATTTTTTTTCATTTGTCTTGTTTTAGAGAGTAACCATGGAAGGTTTTTTGTACACCTGTAGCGGCGTGTAGTGGAAACTAGTGTCCTCTTCCACTTTTAAGACTAAGATGACTGCATTTTTTTCCCTCCAGAATTGAAACCATTTGGCCGTCACAAGTATGCTGGTAAGTTTTCCATTTTTTTCTAAATCACTAGCGAAATGAATATTTATATTCCATATTTTCTATTGTCTAGCCAGAATGACTTGAGTTTTTTACTTAATATCCATAGGGAAGTTTATTATTATTTTTCCCTGTGGTGAAATGTAGGTACACCTCATTTCTTTTTGAAATTTTCTGCTGGCGGTGGGGTTTCAATTCGAATCATATTTACTATTTTTCTCTAAGGTTACCCTTCCCCACATCTTCTTGATCTCTTCAAGTGAAGATTTGATGTGCTTCTTTTTGTATTAACCCTCACATATGGTAACTATAGTTCTTAAGATACGACATCATATTGCGACAACTTCAACAACTATTGGTAACTTTGGGTTTTTTTATTTTGTATTTTTTTCTTTCTCGTTCATATTTCAATGAGTGCAAGAGTTATTGATATCGCCATTATCTCATTATAAATATGTCACTAGCATTCATAGGTTTGTGTGACGTATTCATCCAATTATCACCCAGGTTTATCCATTTTTCCCTCTTAGATGTGGCTATGTTCATTTTAATTTATGATGTTTTAAGCACCGAATGTGGATAAGGGTTCCCAAGAAGTCAAACACTATTGTAATCAGGGGAAAGTTGAAGGTTTTGTCTCTTGAGTGTTATTTAAGTGTATTTTAATGTAGTAAGATGAAATTTATTATTTTTTTAGTTTTTTTCATGGAATTTTATTTTCGATCGGTATATTAGTACAAACTATACTTTAGTCTCTCCATGGAGAGTCATTGATGTCCTAGTTCATAATTTTTTTCATTTCTTATTTTTTTTCTATCTGGAAGTATGAGTCTATTCTACACTTCCTTCATAATTACAGTTTGAATCAACAGTGTTATGGTTCTTTCAAGAAAATTTTTTAATGTGCTAAATATAAATTGGGATTTTATTACCCATCTTAAAGTTTAATTTCATTCATTTGTAGTATTTGTGAGGAGGATTCCACTTATGCTCCCCTTATAGGTATTTTAGTCATTAATTTAATTTGTTCTCTCTTAATTATAATGTTTTTTCTTCTTGCAGAATTTAGCTCTTTTTAATTTCTAATTCACTCTAATATTATTTAAAATTAGTAATGTGCTCATGACTTACGATATTTGACTATTTCAAGTTCTACAGCTAAGTACTAGTCATATCTAGTTTTGTACATATTAAGTCATGATATTTTTACAATACAGGGTGCTCTTAGGTTTTGTTACAATTTCTCCAAGTCCGAACCCTGCACACTTTGCTTACCATTAAGTCTCATTTCCAATTAATGACACAAATGTGCTCACCATAAAATCCTTCTTTTTTCTAAGACTTGATTTGTTCAGCCTAAAACCAAATTAAAATTAAATTTTGAAGTTTTATGTTAATTGTTTAACTACACAATTCTTATCTCTAGCTAAGAGAGTGAAATTTGTAAACATTTTTCTTCGATGGGAGAGATACGATATAAATTGGGTTCTCTCTTGATATATATGATCTTACCAGACTATAATTTTCTCCATTCGTTACGTATACATACCATCTAGATCTATTCATTGTATCAATATTTTTCTTTTCTTAGAGTAGATTTAAATTCTATACCATTTTATTTCTTTTTATATGTGTGTATTAAATCTATTATGAAAATGTTTTCTAGTTTATTTAATGAGTACAATAATTTGAAAGCTCTTAAGCCAATGCACACAAAAAAAACTTATTAATTTTAAAAGCTTATTATGTAATTTCGTAAATATACAATTTATTTTGAATACACATACCAAGATTGTTTGTATACTTTTCACGCATAGAGGGATATATCCCTAACATGTGTTAAAAATAGTTACTATTTGTATTCACCTTATATTCATTAACATCTCGTGGGTTATACTAATCAACCTATATTTTTAATCACTACCCATGTTATAATTCCCTCTCTCTTGACTTGTTTAGGTATCCATATATGGAGGAAGAAAAGGGAATTAAAATCTCTATCGCCTTAAATGAGTTTCTTAATTGCACTACCTCTACCATGGCTTACTTTTCTAATTTCATTACCCTCCAATTATAACATGTAGTTAAAAATTTATTTCTTTCCATTATTATTCATTCAATATAAATATATATATATATATATATATATATATATATATAGACAAGAATATCTATACAAAATGTGTGCTCAATTGAGTAACTAGAAGGTGATAGTTTATGAATTTTTTTCCAGATTAAGAAGAATCCTCTGGCCCAAACACGCAACTCGAACCTAGGCGTAGGTACATCATAGGGATGCTTTTTTTTATACTACATATAGATCAATTACTATTTTTATGTCATCATAATGATTAAAAAATAATCTTATGTTCATTTAACATAATAACCACAAACAAATATCTAACCGTATTCGCTACCTATCTAAAACACACTTAGGATTCGAGCGTGTTCCTCCCGACCATTAACTGCCCCTGATAGTCCCCTTGAGGTAAGATCTTCTTGTATCTAGAATAAAAGTCCCCATTGATTCCTTAGTGGATTATTTTATAGATTTTCTTCGCAACATATTTTTAGCAGTTTCCAGCTTTTGGGTTTGTGAACTCTTTTTTCCTAGGCATTTTATTTTTTTCTTGAAAAATTTTATTTTCCTTCTCTTTAAAGCCTTCCAATTTCTCCCACGATGATTTATTTCACTATAGTTAGTATATTTCTCCAACTAAGTAATTTAATATGGTATTTATCTCCCATCATATTAACTTCAATCATTTTTAATTTTTTTTCTCCTATAGATTTTTTTTGTAATATCTGTATTTTTTGCTTTTATGTATACAACTAATAATCCTAAATATTTGGCCAACATAAAGGAAATATATATGTGGACATATTACCTTTTAATTAAATAAATTTGAAATTTTATTATTGTGCAAAGACTAGAGTTAATTGGAGATGAGGATTTCAAATCCATGAGAATGGAGTAAAATCCTAAGACTTTCCAAAAATTCTCCAAAAATCCTTAGAGAAAAATAAAATAAAGTAAAAATATTATATTGGAGATAAGAATTTAATAAATGCCTTATTTAAGTGGAAAGTTACTGATATGGGGTTAGAATAAAACTAGAAAGAGTAAAAATCTAAGTTTTAAAGAAGATTTTGTGGAAAAAACAAAAGTAAAACCTAGGCTAAGGGAAAATAGCATCCCAAATTAACGAGATGCAATTATGTAAACATGATGAGGGAAAGAAAGCTAAAATAAGATATACCTATTTAGACAAGGCGTTGTATAAACTATGGAAGAATTTGTCTCCTCGGGGGGGGGGGTTGTGGATTAAGCTCAAGGTTGGGGGGGCAAATAATATTTACCAGTTTGGTATGCACATTTTGTGAAGTTTTATATTTTATGTTACTGTTATACTTTATATAAAGTTGATGTAGTTGGAATGGGTTATATTTTATGAATTGTGGCTGAAATTTTGGTACAATTAATTCATAAATTATGTGTAATATTATGTGTTCAGTTCAGAAATAAATTAAGTGTCATATGCATTTAACATAGATTAACCATATTTGTGGACAGTTATTCTTTTGTATGGTTAAAAATAATAAATTGAATGTTATGACCAACATAAAGAATCTCTAAAAACTAGGTAAGTGTCTAAATCTATTGTTAGGTACATTTGCATAATTTCAGTACAAGTAAAAATAAAACAATATAATTAAACTATAACAATAACCAAAAATTATGGAAAATATAGGAAAAAAAAAATATATATATATATACTTTAAATAACTAGCATAAGCATAAACATATATCTGAAGGATGCATAGAAAATTCCGATGTAAACTTTAAATATAAGAATGCAAATACAAATCTGAATGAGGTACATATAATTCAGATTTAAATTGAACTAGAGGTATAATATGTTGTCATTTAAAAAAATACTTTCTATTCTATGCATATTCAGTCATATAGGAATAGATATAGGAACATAGATTCAGTGATATAGGAATAGATATGTACTGAACATAAACATATTTAAATTTCACATAACACTCCTTACTTATATGAATATCCTCTTAAGGAGACGAGGATAATTACACCTTACGATCCAGTTAAATATAATAACTACAATAGTTTAATTACTAATAGAATTGATTCATCTAGGAAAATTCAACTACAAGGTATTGGGTTGAAATTGGTAAAATGGGGTAGAGAGGTTGTTCAACCCTCTATATTGAGATGATCGTCATGGAAGAAGATGAAACATGTCATAAGATATTCTCTCATGGGATTGTAAAGGGCTATAGTAGAATGGAATGAGATATAAAATACGTGTAATGAAGCATATCAAAAGTGTTAGAATAATATTCACTAGAATGAAAATAATTAGCAAAAGATAGAGAGTTTGTACAAGTAGTAATAATAAAAATTATACGTGTCTAAGGATCATCAAAGTGGGAATTCCTCCTATATATAGCAGAAATAAAATATTAAGTACATGAATATAAAAGAGACTGAATAAACTGAATAATGTAATTAATTATAAAGAAAAAATAACAAATTTATTACCTTTGAGGATGGTTGTAGCCTTGTACAGTGGGACCTGACATAGTTGAGGAAACTATGAAAATATGGAAAAGCTGTTTTATAGGATTAGAGATAGAAGAAAGGAATATAAATATTGATTATAATCAAAATTTGGACTTTGATCAACTCTATTAATGAGAGTATAAAAGGAATTTATATTCTCAGACTTAAGACAAAAATTATACTCTTCCTATATGTATAGAGTTATATTATACAAGTATTAAAACTAAAACAACTACAAATATTTTCTATAGCCATTGTAAAATTCGAAAATTACATGAATTGGAGGTCCAATTAAATTAGTAAAGATACTTTTCATACTTATGTCAAAGCTATGTAAAACCAAAAATTTGTAATGAATGAATTTGAAATGAATAGACATGGGAAATACTTACGAAATTAATTATATCTTACCAATACGAAGGAGGGAAAAATCGAGTGGAGAATGAAACATAGTTATGCTAGTATCATAGAACCATCTCTGTCAACACAAAAAAAATTTGAACATATATACATAAACAACAATTTGTAATAGAGAATTACTATATGTTACAATTACGAGACACTGTTAATATGGAATAAACCTAAATTCCATATCTCTCTTGCTAGAAGTATTATATAGGGAAAAATATATAATTCAGAGAAATTGATACAAAGTTCATGTAAAACCTTACACACTGTGAATAAGATTGATTTACAATAAATGGAAAAATTGGAATTAGGACAAATTTAAATTTGGGGAAAATTTTGTATTCGAGTTAACATTAATAAAATGTTGTTTTAACCTTTATAAAACCATTAATAAGAATACAGTGGAACTGATACAAATTGGGAAATTCATAATTCGAAATCCACAGGAAACATTGTGACATAATTAACACATAGAAAATTGATTTATCATGGGTCAAATTAAATATATTTGAGAAGAGATATGTCACATCTCCCAAACCCATCTTCTTCTTTTTTTTTCATTCTCATAACAGTTCTATATACACATCTAGCGTAACTCACATGTTCTCCACTTTATGCGTCGATAACGGATTATAGTTTTTATATTGAAACACTTACAAGTGCAGACTGTTATCCAGGGTTTAGATTCTTTTCAGTACTCATAAACAGCCATGGAATACAAGAATTTCCATGAGGATTTTTTTTTGCCTTGACCTCCCTAGTTCATATAGTAGACTTATATATCTATATATTTGACTTCGTATTTCTCAGGTTTTCTGTGCAGGATGATCACTAGGCCCTTAATCAAACTCCCCAGCTTTGCCGGCCTGCTAATATTTTCAATATGTTAAAGTTCAGCATCGAAGTATAGATGTATGCCTCCTCGCCTACATCTATCTCTACGCAGTTCACCACCATTGCTCCAGTACTTTCTCAGTAGTTCTATGGATGGTAACCAGATGCTCTGTTCATGGTATTTCACACATGCTTACAATCTTCCCTCACACAAACTGTTATTACACAATAGATTTTACACTAGGCTTTTTCCCCCCTTACTTGTTTGTTATAACCATTCAACATGTGAGACACTATGGTACAGATTCAACTGTTCCAGGGGAAAACTAGGAAATAGCTCCTCTTGCTTCACTCCAATGGAGGGAGAGGATATTGAATTGGATAGTTTAGAATCCCTAGTATTAGATCCTCGTACTTAGTTAGGATTCAACTGCTACCTCTATATGTGTACCTTTACATTCGATAGAATACTGTAAATTCTAATTGTTACAATTCTTTCCATTGTAACATAGCTGAGGGTTGTTGTTCCCTACTTTCTATTATTGATCACAGTGAATTCTGTGCCATCAGTATTGTTATGATAGATTTAGTTGTTTGGGAACTTCAGGTTCATGGTTACTGGTTTGTTAACATCTTCTATTTATACACACAGAAATTTAATACTCCTTTAAAAGATAGCCATCTATACCTATATATAGTTATTAGATTGGCTGCTCAATTGGTCTATCATCTCAAACCTCATTATTACAATGTACTCATCTCCACCCCCAACCATTTGTCTCTACTGTCAATAGCTGTAGTTGCAGTTACATAAGTTACTTAACCATTAATCCATCTAACAGTTGCAAAACATAACATAACATAACAATGCATACATTCCATAATGTACTATAACATCACAACTTCATAAATTGCATAAAGGACTATAACATCACAATTTCATAAAACATAAAGGAATATATTTAACACAGACTTACAGATATCTCCAAATTTATGCATGCACACCTCTACTATGACCAGTCCTCCCAACCATAGAATCCTCTTTATCTCCCAGGATTCACCCCCGAGCAGAGATCCTCCAAGAACATACTAACTTCAATCTGTTCTGGAGCAGCTTATTTAAGCTGTGCTTTCCCCAAGCCTGTTTCCAATTCTGCGTCCAGAATTTCAGGATGCTTTATTCCTGTTTAGCCTAGGCTTCCCATTTTGGGACCCTTTAAAGCTGCTTTAAGCTTTTCCTAAGCTTTTCCAGCTTTTTCTCACCTCTTCCCAACTACTCCTCTTCATTGGGGAAATTTAGATTTTTTCCTCAAAAATCTAAATTAGAAATAATTTCTTTCAAGGATTTTTGAAAGATTTTGGGGAAAGTCTTTTCCTTTTCCATCACCTCATGGATTAGGCATGTGATATCACTTTCTCATCTGGTCATAGTGCATACACCATATTTTATTTATTTTTCATAATTAAATAATTAACCACATCCACACAATAATCATCCACTGGGGTCCACTCCCCTTTGGATTTATGTTCAAATGTCTCATTTGAAAAGCATAGAACTTGGGGGTGTTACATATTCCCCCTCTGAAAATAAACACCGTCCTCGGTGTTGACAACTATCGACTTAGTTCATTTTGAACTCAATTATGAATGCTTTTCCATCATCTTAGCTTCTCTGTTCCATGTAGCTTTTCAGCAGTAAAGTGCTCCACTGCACCTTTACTCTAGCTACTGTTCGTTTTCGCAATTCAATTCCTTCTCGCTTTCATCTTTGAAGTGACTCTGGAAGGAAATTCCTCTTCTGGTTCCACCTGGACCACATTTCAAATCAATCATGTGAGAAGCATCATGTACAAAAATTATAACTTTTCTTTTCCAACAAGGAGACATGAAATATATCAAGAATTTTAATAAGAAATGGTAGGGCTAATGTATAAGCCATTAGTGTCCAGCAGAGTACTCTCCTGCCTCCACTCTATTTACTGATGCCTTATGCAGTTGGTTTTCTTCCTACTTCTTTGCAAGAAGTCTGTATGGAAGATCTTTTATTCTGGTTTCTAGAAATTTCCACAATTCATACAAATGTAAGTAATATCAGGTACATATAATTGATAATTCACAACAGCATTCTGCATTTCAATAACTTAAGACATTCAGTTATTAATCAAACCGTTCAGGTTCATAATAGTTTAGTGCACTTTTAGTACACTACTTATCCTTTCTTGTTTTTCAGTGAGATTCTTTCCTCACGCAGCCTGGTTCAGTTCAGCTTTTCTGGATTTTCTAGGTGATTTATCTTCACCTTTTTCTTCTTTGTTTCCAGAGTGCCTAATTTCCTGTTACTCACTTGGCTAAACAATTTTTTCAACTTTTTCATTAGTACTCATAAATGAAAGAAAACAATTGTATAATATGCATGGTTATGCTTACCCTTTCTCATTTTATAGTTGTACTTCTAGTATCTTTTCACTGTTTCTTTTGTTAGTTAATCAATTTAATTAGTAACAACTAGACTCATTAATAATCTCTACCATTCCATGCCTACCTCTCACATGAAATGGTATCCACTAGTTCAAAACTTAAGTGAACAATTTTGGAACTGATGGGTTTCCCCCACACCCAAGTCCAAAATACAGCTCATCCTCTTTTCTCTCGGTTTGTAGCTGTATGATTTCACATCATTTCTCTGTCTTTGAATTTAAGACTCAAGAAAATAAAATTTACACCACAAAATTTTATAGTGTGAATACATGTTTCCTTTTCTAGTGATAAAGGTAATTTCTATCATTCATCACATTCACCAATATTAATACTTAATAATGCCAAAAATAAATTTGACACAGTTTCCCCTTTTTCAAAGACTCACCAGAATTTATGCATTTACTTTTAATTGTATGTTCATACTTTGCTAGTTCCCCTCTTCTCTTTCTCTCATTGGCTTATATACTAAAATAGAATTAATTAAAATGGAAAAGATTTTATAAATCATAAAAGTATTCCAACTTTTTCTTGAGTCATGAAAGAATTCCTTTTTTTCTAATGCATAAAAGCATTCTACTTTTTCAAAAGCAACCCATAAATCTCTCATGCTTTTATTTTTAAATCTGTATTTGTTTTTTTTCTTATGAGAGAAATATCACTTCTCCATAATTTTTTTTCCAATTCTTTTACACATTATCTCTAAACTTATAAAATATACCAACTGGAAGAATATAAATAAATAATTAAGAAATCATTCTTCCACTATTACAAGAATATTCTCCCTTAATTAAATCATCAGGAAAATTTTAATTTACCCCTTCATTCATTCATGCCTAACTCAATGTAATGGTTCCACAATTACTAAATCAACCATTTAATTGAAATTAAAACTTGTACTTAAATCTTCTTTTCTTTTATAGCAGTATACATGCCTTATAAGATACATCTTCCACTTATTCATATACTACTTACATCTCAAGCCTTGGGCAATATACATCTCATGAGCATATATATATATATATCCACTAGGTTTGTATATATATCATATATATTTCCAACCTTATTGTATAAGTAACCATGATATATATATATAGCCTTGGCAATTTTAATTTGATGAACATATGAATATATATATATATATCCCTATATTCGTATATATTCATATATAAGTTCAAAGCTTTTAACACCTCCCCTACACAATTTTTTTTTTTTTTCTCCAATATATATACTTACACGTATATACTTAACTTTCCTCATATCTTTCATTCGCTCCTATACATATATATCACTATATATATATATATCATTCATAATCCCCTACCTTTGTTAAACACACAACATTTTTTTTTCTTATATATATATATAACATATATATATATATATATATATAACTTGATATATATCACACCTATATATATATATATCATGTTATACGCAACACATATATATATATGTCCCAATCTTCGTTAACCATGTATGTGTAACTATGTAATTATACATATCATTTTTTTTTATAAGCACATATATGTATAAGGACATATCGTTTTATATACACGCATATATGTAAAATGACATATCATTTGATATAAACAAATATATTTATAAACCTTATCGTTATTAAAGTTCATATATCGAATTATATATTCTATATGTATATTCAACCCCTGCCGCACTTATGATATCGAGGGCGGCCATTGGTCTAATGATTATAATCACCATCTCCTTTTTGGTTTTGAACTTTAATCGCATCATTTTCCAGTTTTACAACATGATTTAATCGCATTCCACCGCTATTATACAGAGTTGATTTTTCTACTTTTCTTATATACAATTCTATTTATCCCACAACTATTTTTTTTTTCTTGAGTAACTTAGTGCAAGTGGTATTTATTTCCCATCATGCTCTTAGAACATTCCAATCTCACAATTTTTATACTATTTTCTCAGACTAGTATTTAATGATACCTAAGATTTCTTTAACCCCCTTTTCATGAATTTATACATCCCTTATAAATCCCTTATAGATTTATTATAGCTCTATGTACTGGTGTTTACTCTATTCCTTAAGGCCTCATATATTTTTGTCATATATACTCCAGGTATCCTATATATAAAATATATATATCAACCATATATATATCAACCATTGAGTTTTGATTCCCTAAGGTATTATATACCTAATACCTATATCCCATTTATTACACATGAAAACGATATATATAAATATCAAACATCCACACTAAGTATAATCTATCGTGGATCTCAATGTATAGTTCGAATTCGATCCAGCCAATACCTAGGTATCTACGTAGGTATCGGCTTATGCATATGCATAACAAATATAAATGCAGTAGACAATACTTATAGGTACATATGTGAGCCAAATCGAAAATCCTTATGGTTATTGATTACTAGGCTGTATAATGTTTAACTCATACATACATATCAGTGGCTCAGTCAACGAAGTTGGTGCCTACGATATTACCTAACACACAGATATAATTATTATCCTATACCTGCAATTTTCCCATCAGACGCCATACCGCTTGCAATAATCACGTATAGTTGCCACCTAGGGTTTTTGTACGCGCATATCTCTTTCAAGCTCTACATGTATTTTGACGTGCCGCGACTGTTGGTTAATTCACGTTTCGGCATCGTCATACGCCGGATCTTCTTGGCTTCAATTTTATACATGAGCTCTATGTAAATACATCGCTATTACTGTCATAATTTTCAATGATTCATTTCGATGGTAAACTATACATAGTTTCGCGTGGGCTATCGCTGTATGTTTACAGCTTTACATCATGAAATTTTGTTGTGATTCCCATGACTAACCCCATTGATTGTAAGTGGTTTTTAATCACCCGATCGGTGGCGACTTGTCACCTGTTCCATCGAAACGAGTGATAGCAGGAGGATTGACCGTGGGTCACTCTGACCAGGCTACCCGGCTACAGGCGTCGTGAGTTCATTCGCATGTGTACAGTAGATATGTTGGTTCTACTTTCGTGTAAGCTACCGAGTACAATTCAGGGCTAGGGTTTTTGTCTGCAATGCATAATAGTTAACGTTATTTGGGTTTAATTGCAGTCGCAGTAACTCCCAAGGGAGCAAGAAGGTTTGTCAAAGACGAGGTACTCTGCCCCTCTGTCCATGATAACTCACTTCTGGATTTGAATGAATAAATCCGACGGCTACAGGTCTAGAGAGCGCCGCCCTTCCACAATGGCAGTCGTTACCTTTAGGTTTAATTCGTTCCTTCAGACATCTGACTCCATACCTACTTGGCTCAGATGAATATGAACGGGTACAATTCTCTTGATACATGACAGCTAATAGATCTCCCTCGAGATTTGCGTACGATTACTGGGCAACCCGGTTAGGGTTTTCGAGGTTGCCTTATATCTCTTACATCTGGAAATTTTTCCATTTCTTTCTACTGATTCTTATTGTTGTGTTTTGTTTTTCTCTTACAGTGTTGCCTCTGCTATCGTAGAGGACGCAGAGAGACAGTAATAGTCGGATTACTCCGAGACAGAGTTCTAGCCGGTGTTCAATCGCCGTGCTCGAATCATCTCTGTTCTCGGTTCCATTCTTCTGTCTTTCTTCAGCTACCCACTCAGGGTTTTATACGTTTCGCTAGGGCCACCATTAAAGTGTCTGCAGAGGGGGTAACCTCTACCCTCAATCCTCTGTCGGACCTCCGGTTGGAATCCCTATCTCAACTCTGTTATGAAATTTTTGTTTTCGTCACATGGTTTACGCACAGACTAGCCTACCACGCAATCAGCCGAAATCCGGCTGTCGAGCAGTACTAAGGATGGGGTGGATTGGTTGGGCTTCTTTGTGTAATCTAGTGAAGTGAGGCCGCGGCTGGAATTGCGTGGCATATCCTTCATATGTAACCCTATGTGATCCTGACCCCGTCAACAGAAGATTGGGTTAACAGTTTCTTTGAAACGAAATTTTTATTTCCTGAAGCAATTGTTATTTGTGTTCTATTTTCGTAAATGGGCGCATAGTGATAGGCTGCGATGAGCTGGAATTAGCTCTCGGCACTCGTTGCCCGTAGCCCCTCTAACAGCGCACGCTTAAGGTGAACCATGCATTAAAATAAGGTTGCCGTAGGGATCAGTAATATATATCTCATATTCACGTATTTGTTTCCACTTGTCTTTCCTGACCTCTTTTCATACGATCCCGCCTCTATAACATTAGCGCTTATGGTTTTTGTTTTGACCTGTAATAACTCTCAGATTTACAAACATTGAAATCGAGGTAGGACGAAACATGAGCCAGACTCTTGGCGCATTCCCATTTTAAATTTGTTAGCTCTTACGCTGTGAACATTCAGTCATATGTAACCCCTTTGTTTTGAATAAGAAAACCGCATCAACGTTTGGTTTGCACATATAGGTCTATACTCCCTCACGTTATTTGTTTATACGGGTTGTACAAGTATTGCCACCATCCGAAACGGCAGTGCGCCTATTTTATTTGTTTTTATATATATATTTCTTGCCAGCCGGAAGAGGTACATGCAAGGGATCGGACCTATGGCTCACGGCTTGTATGAAATTTGTTGAATACCCATATAGATAGCGTATATAGATATTCCATTAACATTAGCGTTCTATATTCCTCTAATAGACTTACTTCTTGTTTTTTTTTTTTTTATATAGACATTCAATCCTTATTATATTATGCACATACTATATGGGTTATATTCGAATATAGTTTTCGAGCCTCTTTTGTAGATTATACAATGTCTCTCGTCAAGATATGCATCTTTAATTCTAGTCAATGAGTTATATGAATTCAGATCTGCCAAGATAGTTATTCTATTTGATCTTTGAGTACAAGACTTCAGTATCTCTATCATTATGAAGTAGGTTACTACTTTCAGTTTGTTGTTAGGACTCAATCTCTTTAAATTTAAAGTATGTTTTTCTATATAACTTTAAAGATAGCATGAAATCTATGTATGATAATTTATTCAAGTACTCAAGATAGCTTGGAGGGGGAATCTCCCCTCTTATGAATATTATAACCATTCTATAGAGGGAATTTACTCGTTTTCTAACATCATCCTTTTTGGTAACATGCTAATATCTGGCTTTATTTCATTTTTCTAGATATCATGCATACCTTAGTGATATTATACTACTTTTCTAGTCTACACAAGAGCATAAAATATCCCATTTAAATGTACAAAAACAGAGTAATATTTAATGATTCATGGAGACTAAGAAACTTCAGATTTAAACCAACCTTGGTTTAGAAATTCTAGAGTTTCTACTCTGAACTTTCTGGTCTACAACTACACAAAATCTGGAGGGTATATGCCTAATGATAGATTCTGTTAAATGTAGTACCAAATTTTTCCATTGTCATCATATCAAATTGTATATGTAGCCAATTCATACTGTAAAAGACTTTAATTATAAATTATCTTGCTATGATATTTGGTTTCAAGGAGTAAGGCTAGATTTGGAATAAAATATATACACTTATGGATGTTTATCAAAATCATATAGAGAAAAATTATTAGCTACAATGTTTTCTCTAGCATTTCAGATTTAAGCCAACCTCTTTCTACTGTGCATAGATATCCAATGGTATGGTTTGATTACAATAGAAGCAAGTTTGACATAACACATCCAGTTTTTTTTCTTGTGAAGATAAGTATCTATAGATTTAAACCAGCGAGGGTTTAGAGATTCTATACAATTTTACCTTTTAAAGTTCTACAACCATGCAGAATGGCAAAGGGGTATTCCTTGTAGCTCATGCTGATAAATGTAGAACTGATAATAAATCTATATTTAATAAATTCATTTTGTTTCAAGACATACCATGTAACTCGTCCCCTTTGGTTAAGTTTTTGCAGCTATATCCTTCAATACTGTTTACTGTTCAAATTTGCCCCGTGTTTTAGCTCATTTTCTGCGGGGATAATTTATTGTCCTGCAAGTATGCTTGAAGTAATATTTTTCACTATTCATAAGATTTATAACAGTTTATTATTTCTTTGTGAGCACATATCTTGCCCAAATTTTTGAACTTTGCTCCGATACCATTTCTCACGTCTCCCAAACCCATCTTTTTTTTTTTTTTTTCATTCTCATAACAGGTCTATATACACATCTAGCGTAACTCACATGTTCTCCACTTTATGCGTCGATAACAGATTATAGTTTTTATATTGAAACACTTACAAGTGCAGACTGTTATCCGGGGTTTAGAGTCTTTTCAGTACTCATAAACAGCCATGGAATACAAGAATTTCCATGAGGATTTTTTTTTTCCTTGACCTCCCTAGTTCATATAGTAGACTTATATATCTATATATTTGACTTCGTATTTCTCAGGTTTTCTGTGCAGGATGATCACTAGGCCCTTAATCAAACTCCCCAGCTTTGCCGGCCTGCTAATATTTTCAATATGTTAAAGTTCAGCATCGAAGTATAGATGTATGCCTCCTCGCCTACATCTATCTCTACGCAGTTCACCACCATTGCTCCACTACTTTCTCAGTAGTTCTATGGATGGTAACCAGATGCTCTGTTCATGGTATTTCACACATGCTTACAATCTTCCCTCACACAAACTGTTATTACAAAATATATTTTACACTAGGCTTTTTCCCCCCTTACTTGTCTGTTATAACCATTCAACATGTGAGACACTATGGTACAGATTCAACTGTTCCAGGGAAAAACTAGGAACCAGCTCCTCTTGCTTTACTCCAATGGAGGGAGAGGATATTGAATTGGATAGTTTAGAATCCCTAGTATTAGATCCTCGTACTTAGTTAGGATTCAACTGCTACCTCTATATGTGTACCTTTACATTCAATAGAATACTGTAAATTCTAATTGTTACAATTCTTTCCATTGTAACATAGCTGAGGGTTGTTGTTCCCTACTTTCTGTTATTGATCACAGTGAATTCTGTGCCATCAGTATTGTTATGATAGATTTAGTTGTTTGGGAACTTAATGTTCATGGTTACTGGTTTGTTAACATCTTCTGTTTATACACACAGAAATTTAATACTCCTTTAAAAGATAGCCATCTATACCTATATATAGTTATTATATTGGCTGCTCAATTGGTCTATCATCTCAAACCTCATTATTACAATGTACTCATCTCTACCCCCAACCATTTGTCTCTACCGTCAATAGCTGTAGTTGCAGTTACATAAGTTACTTAACCATTAATCCATCTAACAGTTGCAAAATGTAACATAACATAACAATTCATACATTCCATAATGTACTATAACATCACAACTTCATAAATTGCATAAAGGACTATAACATCACAATTTCATAAAACATAAAGGAATATATTTAACACAAACTTACAGATATCTCCAAATTTATGCATGCACACCTCTACTATGACCAGTCCTCCCAACCTTAGAATCCTCTTTATCTCCCAGGATTCACCCCCGAGCAGAGATCCTCCCCAGAACAGACTAACCTCAATCTGTTCTGGAGCAGCTTATTTAAGTTGTGCTTTCCCCAAAGCCTGTTTCCAATTCTGCGTCCAGAATTTCAGGATGCTTTATTCCTGTTTAGCCTAGGCTTCCCATTTTGGGACTCTTTAAAGCTGCTTTAAGCTTTTCCTCATCTTTTCCAGCTTTTTCTCACCTCTTCCCAACTACTCCTCTTCATTGGGGAAATTTAGATTTTTTCCTCAAAAATCTAAATTAGAAATAATTTCTTTCAAGGATTTTTGAAAGATTTTGGGAAAGTCTTTTTCCTTTTCCATTACCTCATGGATTAGGCATGTGATCTCACTTTCTCATCTGGTCATAGTGCATGCACAATATTTTATTTATTTTTCATAATTAAGTATTTAACCATATCCACATAACAATTATCCATTGGGGTCCACTCCCCTGTGGATGTATGTTCAAATGTCTAATTTGAAAAGCATAGAACTTGGGGGTGTTACATATTCCCCCTCTGAAAATAAACACCGTCCTCGGTGTTGACAACTATCGACTTAGTTCATTTTGAACTTAATTATGAATTCTTTTCCATCATCTTAGCTTCTCTGTTCCATGTAGCTTTTCAGCAGTAAAGTGCTCCACTGCACCTTTACTCTAGCTACTGTTCGTTTTCGCAATTCAATTCCTTCTCGCTTTCATCTTTGAGGCGACTCTGGAAGGAAATTTCTCTTCTGGTTCCACCTGGACCACATTTCAAATCAATCATGTGAGAAGCATCATGTACAAAGTTTTTATAACTTTTCTTTTCCACAAGGAGACATGAAATATATCAGGAAATTTAATAAGCAATGGTAGGGCTAATGTATAAGCCATTAGTTTCCAGCAGAGTACTCTCCTGCCTCCACTCTATTTACTGATGCCTTATGCAGTTGGTTTTCTTCCTACTTCTTTGCAAGAAGTTTGTATGGAAGATCTTTTATTCTGGTTTCTCTGTCCACAATTCATACCAATGTAAGTAATATCAGGTACATATAATTGATAATTCACAACAACATTCTGCATTTCAATAACTTAAGACATTCAGTCATTAATCAAACCGTTCAGGTTCATAATAGTTTAGTGTACTTTTAGTACACTACTTATCCTTTCTTGTTTTTCAGTGAGATTCTTTCCTCACGCAACTTGGTTCAGTTCAGCTTTTCTGGATTTTCTAGGTGATTTATCTTCACCTTTTTCCTCTTTGTTTCCAGAGTGCCCAATTTCCTGTTACACACTTGGCTAAACAATTTTTTTCAACTTTTTCATTAGTACTCATAAATGAAAGAAAACAATTGTATCATATGCATGGTTATGCTTACCCTTTCTCATTTTATAGTTGTACTTCTAGTATCTTTTCATTGTTTCTTTTGTTAGTTAATCAATTTAATTAGTAACAACTAGACTCATTAATAATCTCTACCATTCCAAGCTTACCTCTCCCATGAAATGGTATCCACTAGTTCAAAACTTAAGTGAACAATTTTGGAACTGATGGGTTTCCCCACACCCAAGTCCAAAATACAGCTCATCCTCTTTTCTCTCGGTTTGTAGCTGTATGATTTCACATCATTTCTCTGTCTTTGAATTTAAGACTCAAGAAAATTAACTTTAATAAAATTTACACCACAAAATTTTATAGTGTGAATACATGTTTCCTTTTCTAGTGATAAATGTAATTTCTATAATTCATCACATTCACAAATATTAATACTTGATAATGTCAAAAATAAATTTGACACAGTTTCCCCTTTTTCAAAGACTCACCAGAATTTATGCATTTACTTTTAATTGTATGTTCATACTTTGCTAGTTCCCCTCTTCTCTTTCTCTCATTGGCTTATATACTAAAATAGAATTAATTAAAATGGAAAAGATTTTATAAATCATAAAAGTATTCCAAATTTTTCTTGAGTCATGAAAGAATTCCTTCTTTTCTAATGCATAAAAGCATTCTACTTTTTCCAAAGCAACCCATAAATCTCTCATGCTTTTATTTTTAAATCTGTATTTGTTTTTTTTCTTATGAGAGAAATATCACTTCTCCATAAATTTTTTTCCAATTCTTTTACACATTATCTCTAAACTTATAAAATATACCAACTGGAAGAATATAAATAAATAATTAAGAAATCATTCTTCCACTATTACAAGAATATTCTCCCTTAATTAAATCATCAGGAAAATTTTAATTTAAATTTTTCATTTATTCATGTTTTGTCTCAATGTAAGGGTTCCACAATTACCAACTGCCATTTAATTGAAATTAAAACTTGTACTTAAATCTTCTTTTCTTTTATAAAGAGAGCAGCCTGCAGATACATCTTCCACTTATTCATATACTACTTAATATTTACTCTGCTGTTTGGCAATATACATCTGACAGTTATATATATATATATCCTCTAGGTTTGTATATATCATATATATTTCCAACCTTATTGTATAAGTAATCATGATATATATATATATATAGATAGCCTTGGCAATATTAATTTGCTGAATATATATATATATCCCTATATTCATATATATTCATATATAAGTTCAAAGCCTTTTAACACCTCCCCTACACAAAATTTTTTTTTTCTCCAATATATATACTTACACGTATATACTTAACTTTCCTCATATCTTTCATTCGCTCCTATACATATATATCACTATATATATATATATATATCATTCATAATCCCCTACCTTTGTTAAACACACAACATTTTTTTTTGCTTATATATATATATAACTTGATATATATCACACCTATATATATATATATATCATGTTATATGCAACACATATATATATGTCCCAATCTTCGTTAACCATGTATGTGTAACTATGTAATTATACATATCATTTTTTTTTATAAGCACATACATGTATAAGGACATATCGTTTTATATACACGCATATATGTAAAATGACATATCATTTGATATAAACAAATATATGTATAAACCTTATCGTTATTAAAGTTCATATATCGAATTATATATTCTATATGTATATTCAACCCCTGCCGCACTTATGATATCGAGGGCGGCCATTGGTCTAATGATTATAATAACCATCTCCTTTTTGGTTTTGAACTTTAATCGCATCATTTTCCAGTTTTACAACATGATTTAATCGCATTCCACTGCTATTATACAGAGTTGATTTTTCTACTTTTCTTATATACAATTCTATTTATCCCACAACTATTTTTTTTTTCTTGAGTAACTTAGTGCAAGTGGTATTTATTTCCCATCATGCTCTTAGAACATTCCAATCTCACAATTTTTATACTATTTTCTCAGACTAGTATTTAATGATACCTAAGATTTCTTTAACCCCCTTTTCATGAATTTATACATCCCTTATAAATCCCTTATAGATTTATTATAGCTCTATGTACTGGTGTTTACTCTATTCCTTAAGGCCTCATATATTTTTGTCATATATACTCCAGGTATCCTATATATAAAATATATATATCAACCATTGAGTTTTGATTCCCTAAGGTATTATATACCTAATACCTATATCCCATTTATTACACATGAAAACGATATATATAAATATCAAACATCCACACTAAGTATAATCTATCGTGGATCTCAATGTATAGTTCGAATTCGATCCAGCCAATACCTAGGTATCTACGTAGGTATCGGCTTATGCATATGCATAACAAATATAAATGCAGTAGACAATACTTATAGGTACATATGTGAGCCAAATCGAAAATCCTTATGGTTATTGATTACTAGGCTGTATAATGTTTAACTCATACATACATATCAGTGGCTCGGTCAACGAAGTTGGTGCCTACGATATTACCTAACACACAGATATAATTATTATCCTATACCTGCAATTTTCCCATCAGACGCCATACCACTTGCAATAATCACGTATAGTTGCCACCTAGGGTTTTTGTACGCGTATATCTGTTTCAAGCTCTACATCTATTTTGACGTGCCGCGACTGTTGGTTAATTCACGTTTCGGCATCGTCATACGCCGGATCTTCTTGGCTTCAATTTTATACACGAGCTCTATGTAAATACATCACTATTACTGTCATAATTTTCAATGATTCATTTCGATGGTAAACTATACATAGTTTCGCGTGGGCTGTCGCTGTATGTTTACAGCTTTACATCATGAAATTTTGTTGTGATTCCCATGACTAACCCCATTGATTGTAAGTGGTTTTTAATCACCCGATCGGTGGCGACTTGTCACCTGTTCCATCGAAACGAGTGATAGCAGGAGGATTGACCGTGGGTCACTCTGACCAGGCTACCCGGCTACAGGCGTCGTGAGTTCATTCGCATGTGTACAGTAGATATGTTGGTTCTACTTTCGTGTAAGCTACCGAGTACAATTCAGGGCTAGGGTTTTTGTCTGCAATGCATAATAGTTAACGTTATTTGGGTTTAATTGCAGTCGCAGTAACTCCCAAGGGAGCAAGAAGGTTTGTCAAAGACGAGGTACTCTGCCCCTCTGTCCATGATAACTCACTTCTGGATTTGAATGAATAAATCCGACGGCTACAGGTCTAGAGAGCGCCGCCCTTCCACAATGGCAGCCGTTACCTTTAGGTTTAATTCGTTCCTTCAGACATCTGACTCCATACCTACTTGGCTCAGATGAATATGAACGGGTACAATTCTCTTGATACATGACAGCTAATAGATCTCCCTCGAGATTTGCGTACGATTACTGGGCAACCCGGTTATGGTTTTCGAGGTTGCCTTATATCTCTTACGCATAGAAATTTTTCCATTTCTTTCTACTGATTCTTATTGTTGTGTTTCATTTCTCTCTTACAGTGTTGCCTCTGCTATCGTAGAGGACGCAGAGAGACAGAATTAGTCGGATTACTCCGAGACATAGTTTTAGCCGGTGTTCAGTCGCCGTGCTCGAATCATCTCCGCTCTTGGTTCCGTTCTTCTGTCTTCCTTCGACTACCCATTCAGGGTTTTTATACGTTTCGCTAGGGCCACCATTAAAGTGTCTGCAGAGGGGGTAACCTCTACCCTCAATCCTCTGTCGGACCTCCGGTTGGAATCCCTATCTCAACTCTGTTGTGAAATTTATGTTTTCGGTCACAGGGGTTACGTACAGACTAGCCTACTACACAAAATCAGCCGAAATCCGGTTGTCGAGCGGCACTAAGGATGGGGTGGATTGGTTGGGCTTCTCTGTGTAATATAGTGAAGTGAGGCCGCAGCTGGAATTGCGTGGCATGATGATATTAATTTCTTTATTTCTTTTTATTTGTTATCCTTCATATGTAACCCTACGTGATTCTGACCCCGTCAACAGAAGATAGGGTTAACAGTTTTCTTTAAAACGAAATTTTTA
Organism: Pinus albicaulis; assembly: GCA_034641835.2. NCBI lineage: Eukaryota > Viridiplantae > Streptophyta > Pinopsida > Pinales > Pinaceae > Pinus > Pinus albicaulis. The sequence continues at coordinate 12,023,972 of CM076574.1, forward strand.
TTTCCTGAAGCAATTGTTATTTGTGTTCTATTTTCGTAAATGGGCGCATAGTGATAGGCTGCGATGAGCTGGAATTAGCTCTCGGCACTCGTTGCCTGTAGACCTTCTAACAGCGCACGCTTAAGGTGAACCATGCATTAAAATAAGGTTGCCATAGGGATCAGTAATATATCTCACATTCACGTATTTGTTTCCACTTGTCTTTCCTGACCTCTTTTCATACGATTCCGCCTCTATAACATTAGCGCTTATAGTTTTTGTTTTGACCTGTAATAACTCTCAAATTTACATGCATTGAAATGGAGGTAGGACGAATTATGAGCCAGACTCTCGGTGCATTCCCATTTTTAAATTTTTTAGCTCTTATGCTGTGAACATTCAGTCATATGTAACCCCTTTGTTTTGAATAAGAAAACCGCATCACCGTTTGGTTTGCACATATAGGTCTATACTCCCTCACGTTAATTGTTCATCCGGGTTGTACCAGTATTGCCACCATCCGAAACGGCAGTGCGCCTATTTTATTGCTTTTATATATATATTTCTTGCCAGCCGAAAGAGGTACTGCAAGGGATCAGACCTATGGCTCACGGCTTGTATGAATTTTTGTTGGGTACACATGTAGATAGCGTATATAAATATTCCATTAACCTTAGCATTCTATATTCACATAATAGATTTACTTCTTGTTTTTATTTTTATTTTTAAATAGACATTCAATCCTTAATATACTATGTACATGCTATATGGTTTATAGTCGGATATAGTTTTCGAGCCTCTTTTGTGGAATATAAAATGTCTCCCGTCAAGATATGCATCTTTAAATTCTAGTCAATGAATTCAGATCTGCCAAGATAGTTATTATAGATGATCTTTGAGTATAAGACTTCAGTATCTCTATCATTATGAAGTAGGTTACTACTTTCAATTTGTTGTTAGGACTCAATCTCTTTAAATTTAAAGTATGTTTTTCTATAGAACTTTAAAGATGCATGAAGGCATCTATGTATGATAATTTATTCAGATGCCCTGAGATAGCTTGGAGGGGAATATCCCCTCTTATGAATATTATAACCATTCTATAGAGGAATTTACTCGTTACTAACATGATCCTTTTGGTCACATGCTAATATACGCTTTATTTCATTTTTCTAGATATCATGCACCCTAGTGATATTATATAGCACTACAATCTACACAAGAGCATAAATATCCCATTTAAATGTCTGAAACGGAAGTAATATTTAATGATTCATGGAGACTAAGAAACTTCAGATTTAAACCAACCTTGGTTTAGAAATTCTAGAGTTTCTACTCTGAACATTCTGGTCTACAACTACACAAAATCTGGAGGGTATATGCCTAATGATAGATTCTGTTAAATGTAGTACCAAATTTTTCCATTGTCATCATATCAAATTGTATATGTAGCCAATTCATACTGTAAAAGACTTTAATTATAAATTATCTTGCTATGATATTTGGTTTCAAGGAGTAAGGCTAGATTTGGAATAAAATATATACACTTATGGATGTTTATCAAAATCATATAGAGAAAAATTATTAGCTACAATGTTTTCTCTAGCATTTCAGATTTAAGCCAACCTCTTTCTACTGTGCATAGATATCCAATGGTATGGTTTGATTACAATAGAAGCAAGTTTGACATAACACATCCAGTTTTTTTTCTTGTGAAGATAAGTATCTATAGATTTAAACCAGCGAGGGTTTAGAGATTCTATACAATTTTACCTTTTAAAGTTCTACAACCATGTAGAATGGCAAAGGGGTATTCCTTGTAGCTCATGTTGATAAATGTAGAACTGATAATAAATCTATATTTAATAAATTCATTTTGTTTCAAGACATACCATGTAACTCGTCCCCTTTGGTTAAGTTTTTGCAGCTATATCCTTCAAGACTGTTTACTGTTCAAATTTGCCCCGTGTTTTAGCTCATTTTCTGCGGGGATAATTTATTGTCCTGCAAGTATGCTTGAAGTAATATTTTTCACTATTCATAAGATTTATAACAGTTTATTATTTCTTTGTGAGCACATATCTTGCCCAATTTTTTGAACTTTGCTCCGATACCATTTCTCACGTCTCCCAAACCCATCTTTTTTTTTTTTTTTTCATTCTCATAACAGGTCTATATACACATCTAGCGTAACTCACATCTTCTCCACTTTATGCGTCGATAACAGATTATAGTTTTTATATTGAAACACTTACAAGTGCATACTGTTATCCGGGGTTTAGATTCTTTTCAGTACTCATAAACAACCATGGAATACAAGAATTTCCATGAGGATTTTTTTTTGCCTTGACCTCCCTAGTTCATATAGTAGACTTATATATCTATATATTTGACTTCGTATTTCTCAGGTTTTCTGTGCAGGATGATCACTAGGCCCTTAATCAAACTCCCCATCTTTGCCGGCCTGCTAATATTTTCAATATGTTAAAGTTCAGCATCGAAGTATAGATGTATGCCTCCTCGCCTACATCTATCTCTACGCAGTTCACCACCATTGCTCCACTACTTTCTCAGTAGTTCTATGGATGGTAACCAGATGCTCTGTTCATGGTATTTCACACATGCTTACAATCTTCCCTCACACCAACTGTTATTACACAACAGATTTTACCCTAGGCTTTTTTTTCCCCCTTTACTTGTCTGTTATAACCATTCAACATGTGAGACACTATGGTACAGATTCAACTGTTCCAGGGGAAAACTAGGAGACAGCTCCTCTTGCTTCACTCCAATGGAGGGAGAGAATATTGAATTGGATAGTTTAAAATCCCTAGCATTAGATTCTCGTACTTAGTTAGGATTCAACTGCTACCTCTATATGTGTACCTTGACATTCATTAGAATACTGTAAATTCTACTTGTTACAATTCTTTCCATTGTAACCTAGCTGAGGGTTGTTGTTCCCTGCTTTCTGTTATTGATCACAGTGAATTTCTGTGCCATCATTATTGTTATGATAGATGTAGTTGTTTGGGAACTTAATGTTCATGGTTACTGGTTTGTTAACATCTTCTGTTTATACACACCAAAATTTAATACTCCGTTAAAAGATAGCCATCTGTACCTATATATATAGTTATTATATTGGCTGCTAAATTGGTCTATCATCTCAACCCTCATTATTACAATGTTTTCATCTCTACCCCCAACCATTTGTCTCTACTGTCAATAGCTATAGTTGCAGTTACATAAGTTACTTAACCATTAATCCATCTAACGATTTACCAAAACATAACATAACATCACAATTTCATAAATTGCATAAAGGACTATAACATCACAATTTCATAAATTGCATAAAGGACTATAACATCACAATTTCATAAAACAGGGATATGTTTAACACAGACTTACAGATATCTCCAAATTTATGCATGCACACCTCTACTATGACCAGTCCTCCCAACCTTAGAATCCTCTTTATCTCCCAGGATTCACCCCCGAGCAGAGATCTTCCCCAGAACAGACTAACCTCAATCTATTCTGGAGCAGCTTATTTAAGCTGTGCTTTCCCCAAAGCCTGTTTCCAATTCTGCGTCCAGAATTTCAGGATGCTTTATTCCTGTTTAGCCTAGGCTTCCCATTTTGGGACTCTTTAAAGTTGCTTTAAGCTTTTCCTCAGCTTTTCCAGCTTTTTCTCACCTCTTCCCAACTACTCCTCTTCATTGGGGAAATTTAGATTTTTCCTCAAAAATCTAAATTAGAAATAATTTCTTTCAGGGATTTTTGAAAGATTTGGGGAAAGTCTTTTTCCTTTTCCATTACCTCATGGATTAGGCATGTGATCTCACTTTCTCATCTGGTCATAGTGCATGCACAATATTTTATTTATTTTTCATAATTAAGTATTTAACCATATCCACATAACAATTATCCATTGGGGTCCACTCCCCTATGGATGTATGTTCAAATGTCTAATTTGAAAATCCTAGAACTTGGGGGTGTTATATATTCCCCCTCTGAAAATAAACACCGTCCTCGGTGTTGACAACTATCGACTTAGTTCATTTTGAACTTAATTATGAATGCTTTTCCATCATCTTAGCTTCTCTGTTTCATGTAGCTTTTCAGCAGTAAAGTGCTCCACTGCACCTTTACTCTAGCTACTGTTAGTTTTCGCAATTCAATTCCTTCTCGCTTTCATTTTTGAGGTGACTCTGGAAGGAAATTCCTCTTCTGGTTCCACCTGGACCACATTTCAAATCAATCATGTGAGAAGCATCATGTACAAAGTTTTTATAACTTTTCTTTTCCACAAGGAGACATGAAATATATCAGGAAATTTAATAAGAAATGGTAGGGCTAATGTATAAGCCATTAGTTTCCAGCAGAGTACTCTCCTGCCTCCACTCTATTTACTGATGCCTTATGCAGTGGGTTTTCTTCCTACTTCTTTGCAAGAAGTCTGTATGGAAGATCTTTTATTCTGGTTTCTCTGTCCACAATTCATACCAATGTAAGTAATATCAGGTACATATAATTGCTAATTCACAACAGCATTCTGCATTTCAATAACTTAAGACATTCAGTTATAAATCAAACCGTTCAGGTTCATAATAGTTTAGTGCCCTTTTAGTACACTACTTATCCTTTCTTGTTTTTCAGTGAGATTCTTTCCTCACGCAACTTGGTTCAGCTCAGTTTTTTTCTGGATTTCTAGGTGCTTTATCTTCACCTTTTTCCTCTTCATTTCCAGCGTGCCCAATTTCCTGTTACACACTTGTCTAAACAACTTTTTCATTAGTACACATAAATGAGAGAAAACAATTGGATCATATGCATGGTTATGCTTACCCTTGCTCATTTTATAGTTGTACTTCTAGTATCTTTTCATTGCTTCTTTTGTTAGTTACTTAATTTTAATTAGTAACAACTAGATTCCTTAATAATCTCTACCATTCCATGCTTACCTCTCACATGAAATGGTATCCACTCGTTCAAAACTTATGTGAACAATTTTGGAACTGATGGGTTTCCCCCCCACCCAAGTCCAAAATACAGCTCATCCTCTTTTCTCTCTATTGTAGCTGTATGATTTCACGTCATTTCTCTGTCTTTGAATTTAAGACTCAAGAAATTTAACTTTAATAAAATTTGCACCAAAAAAATTTTTATAGTGAGAATTCATGTTTCCTTTTCTAGTGATAAATGTAATTTCTATAATTCATCACATTTACAATATCAATACTTGTTAATGCCAAAAAATGAATTTGACACAGTTTCCCCTTTTTCAAAGACTCACGAAATTTATGCATTTACTTTTAATTGTATGTTCATACTTTGCTAGTTCCCCTCTTCTCTTTCTCTCTCATTGGCTTATATACTAAAATAGAATTAATTAAAATGGAAAATTTTATAAATCATAAAAGTATTCCAACTTTTTCTGAGTCATGAAAGAATTCCTTTAACTTTTTCTAATGCATAAAAAGAATTCTACTTTCAAAAAGCAACTTATAAATCTCATGCTTTTTTATTTTAAATGCATACATTTGTTTTTTTCTTGTAGAGAGAAATATCACTTCTCCATAATTTTTTTTCCAATTCTTTTACTCATTATCTCTAAACTTATTAAATATACCAAGCTGAAGAATATAAATAAATAATTAAGAAATCATTCTTCCACTATTACAAGAATATTCTCCTTAATTAAATCATCGGGAAAATTTTAATTTACCCCTTCATTCATTCATGCTAACTCAATGTAATGGTCCACAATTACTAAATCAGCCATTTAATTGAAATTAAAACTTGTACTTAAATCTTCTTTTCTTTTATAGCAGTATACATGCCTTATAAGATACATCTTCCACTTATTCATATACTACTTACATCTCAAGCCTTGGGCAATATACATCTCATGAGCATATATATATATATCCACTAGGTTTGTATATATATCATATATATTTCCAACCTTATTGTATAAGTAACCATGATATATATATATATAGCCTTGGCAATTTTAATTTGATGAACATATGAATATATATATATATCCCTATATTCGTATATATTCATATATAAGTTCAAAGCTTTTAACACCTCCCCTACACAAATTTTTTTTTTTTCTCCAATATATATACTTACACGTATATACTTAACTTTCCTCATATCTTTCATTCGCTCCTATACATATATATCATTCATAATCCCCTACCTTTGTTAAACACACAACATTTTTTTTTCTTATATATATATATAACATATATATATATATATATATATATATATATATATAACTTGATATATATCACACCTATATATATATATATATATGATGTTATACGCAACACATATATATATATATGTCCCAATCTTCGTTAACCATGTATGTGTAACTATGTAATTATACATATCATTTTTTTTTATAAGAACATATATGTATAAGGACATATCGTTTTATATACACGCATATATGTAAAATGACATATCATTTGATATAAACAAATATATGTATAAACCTTATCGTTATTAAAGTTCATATATCGAATTATATATTCTATATGTATATTCAACCCCTGCTGCACTTATGATATCGAGGGCGGCCATTGGTCTAATGATTATAATAACCATCTCCTTTTTGGTTTTGAACTTTAATCGCATCATTTTCCAGTTTTACAACATGATTTAATCGCATTCCACCGCTATTATACAGAGTTGTTTTTTCTACTTTTCTTATATACAATTCTATTTACCCCACAACTATTTTTTCCTTGAGTAACTTAGAGAAAGTGGTATATATTTCCCATCATGCTCTTAGTATATTCCAATCTCCCAATTTATACTATTTTCTCAGACTAGTATTCAATGATACCTAAGATTTCTTTAACCCCCTTTTCATGAATTTATAAATCCCTTATAGATTTATTATAGCTCTATGTACCGGTGTTTACTCTATTCCTTAAGGCCTCATATATTTATAGCATATATACTCCATGTATCCTATATGTAATATATATATATCAACCATATATATATCAACCATCGATTTTCGATTCCCTAAGATATTATATATATATAATACATATATCCCATTTATTACACATGAAAAAGATATATATAAATATCAAACATCCACCCAAGTATAATATATCGTGGATCTCAATGTATAGATTCCAGGTCGGTCGACCAATACCTAGGTATCTATGTAGGTAATAAACATGCATATGCATAACAAATATAAGTACAATAGACAATACTTATAGGTACATATATGAGCCTAATCGACAATACTTATAGTTATTGATTACTAGGCTGTATAGTGTTAAACTCATATATACATATATCAGTGGCTCGGTCAACGAAGTTGGTGCCTACGATAATACCTAACACACAGATATAATTAATATCCTATACCTGCAATTTTCCCATCCGACGCCATACAACTTGCAATAATTATGTCTAGTTGCCACCTAGGGTTTTGTACGCGTATATCTATTTCGAGTTCTAAATATATTTTGACGTGCGGCGATTGTTGGTTAATTCACGTTTCGGCATCATCATACGCCGGATTTTCTTTGTTTCAACTTTATACATGAGCTCTATGTTAATCCATCGCTGTTACTGTCATAATTATCAATGATTCATTTCGATGGTAAACTATACATAGTTTCGCGTGGGCTATCGCTGTATGTTTACAGCTTTACATCATGAAATTTTGTTGTGATTCCCATGACTAACCCCATTGATTGTAAGTGGTTTTTAATCACCCGATCGGTGGCGACTTGTCACCTGTTCCATCGAAACGAGTGATAGCAGGAGGATTGACCGTGGGTCACTCTGACCAGGCTACCCGGCTACAGGCGTCGTGAGTTCATTCGCATGTGTACAGTAGATATGTTGGTTCTACTTTCGTGTAAGCTACCGAGTACAATTCAGGGCTAGGGTTTTTGTCTGCAATGCATAATAGTTAACGTTATTTGGGTTTAATTGCAGTCGCAGTAACTCCCAAGGGAGCAAGAAGGTTTGTCAAAGACGAGGTACTCTGCCCCTCTGTCCATGATAACTCACTTCTGGATTTGAATGAATAAATCCGACGGCTACAGGTCTAGAGAGCGCCGCCCTTCCACAATGGCAGTCGTTACCTTTAGGTTTAATTCGTTCCTTCAGACATCTGACTCCATACCTACTTGGCTCAGATGAATATGAACGGGTACAATTCTCTTGATACATGACAGCTAATAGATCTCCCTCGAGATTTGCGTACGATTACTTGGGCAACCCGGTTAGGGTTTTTGAGGTTGTCTTATAACTCTTACCCATGAAAATTTTTTTCTACTTCTTTCTACTTATTCGTATTGTTGTAATTTTGTTCTTCTCTTACGGTGTTGCCTGCGCTATCGTAGAGGATGTGGGGGAACAGTAATAGTCGGATTACTCCGAGACAGAGTTCTAGCCGGTGTTCAGTCGCCGTGCTCGAATCATCTCTGTTCTCGGTTCCATTCTTCTGTCTTTCTTCAGCTACCCACTCAGGGTTTTATACGTTTCGCTAGGGCCACCATTAAAGTGTCTGCAGAGGGGGTAACCTCTACCCTCAATCCTCTGTCGGACCTCCGGTTGGAATCCCTATCTCAACTCTGTTATGAAATTTTTGTTTTCGTCACATGGTTTACGCACAGACTAGCCTACCACGCAATCAGCCGAAATCCGGCTGTCGAGCAGTACTAAGGATGGGGTGGATTGGTTGGGCTTCTTTGTGTAATCTAGTGAAGTGAGGCCGCGGCTGGAATTGCGTGGCATATCCTTCATATGTAACCCTATGTGATCCTGACCCCGTCAACAGAAGATTGGGTTAACAGTTTCTTTGAAACGAAATTTTTATTTCCTGAAGAAATTGTTATTTGTGTTCTATTTTCGTAAATGGGCGCATAGTGATAGGTTGCGATGAGCTGGAATTAGCTCTCGGCACTGGAGTGCAATAGCCCCTCTTGGCCTTACGCTCGGTGAACCATGCATTAAAATAAGGTTGCGTGAGGATCGATGTCTCTGTATCTCATGTTCACGTAGTTGTTTCCACTTTGCATTTCCTGACCTCTTTTCACATGGTTCCGCCTCTCTACCATTCGCGCTTATGATTTTTGCTTTGACCTGTAATAACCCTTAGATTTACATACATTGAAATGGAGGTAGGACTAAATATAAGCCAAACTCTCGGCGCATTCCCATTTTAATTTCTTAGATCTTACGCTGTGAACCTTCAGTTATCTGTAACCCCTTTGTTTTGAAAAACAACCGCATCAACGTTTGGTTTATACATATAGGTCTATACTCCCTCACGTTATTTGTTTATCAGGTTTGTGAAAGGGTTGCCACCATCCGAAACAGCAGTGCGCCTATTTTATTTGTTTTTATATATATATTTCTTGCCAGCCGGAAGAGGTACATGCAAGGGATCGGACCTATGGCTCACGGCTTGTATGAAATTTGTTGAATACCCATATAGATAGCGTATATAGATATTCCATTAACATTAGCGTTCTATATTCCTCTAATAGACTTACTTCTTGTTTTTTTTTTTTTTTATATAGACATTCAATCCTTATTATATTATGCACATACTATATGGGTTATATTCGAATATAGTTTTCGAGCCTCTTTTGTAGATTATACAATGTCTCTCGTCAAGATATGCATCTTTAATTCTAGTCAATGAGTTATATGAATTCAGATCTGCCAAGATAGTTATTCTATTTGATCTTTGAGTACAAGACTTCAGTATCTCTATCATTATGAAGTAGGTTACTACTTTCAGTTTGTTGTTTTTTTTTCTAAATTACGCTATTTCTATTATAAACATTAAAGTACAAAACTGCCTCAGCTCAGCTGAGGAAGCCTGAGACCGGGCTTGATGTCCACTGTCTGTCTAGCTATAGAGCTGCCCATTAACGGGAAACCAGCTCTTTTATCAGAGTTGCCACCACCCAGGAACTGGGAAACTGGCGCTAAGTCACTTACATACAGATTAACAAAACTAAAAAGAGCCAAAAAATACATGCATCTTTGTCTGCTGTGAGTGACCATTGAAAACAGAAATTTATCAAAAATTATAGCACATAAATCATACTGAGAATTGGTCCTGGAGCAATTAGTCGGAGTCTGGATTCTCTTCCTCGATTCGACAGCCATAGTGTTCTTCTGCATCCTCTTCATCGTTCTTATCAGCATCTTCACCTGACGGGCCAGCTTCCATCTGCAAGTGCGCCTGTCCCGGATGAGCAGTGACAGAGGCAGGCGGAATTCCGAGGGGGTGCGCGCTAGGACCAGGTGTAGGGCCAGAGGGGGGCTCGAAGTTAGGCTTGGAAGGGGAGTGCACAGGGTTAAGCGGCTGAACAGGAGGGAGAGTGGTCTCTTCTCGAAGAGAAATCGTGATGAGGGCAGTAATGGAGGGCCGGTCGAAGGCGCAATCGAAACGCAGCTCAGCGTGTTGCGTTGATTGCCTTAAATAATGACTGCCAGGGCGAGAAGGGGGGGTGGAAGCCTGGAGCGGGGGAGGCAACAGAGTATGCAGAGCGGGAGCACGAGGCGGGTGCGAGGGCTGAGGAGGCGCCGGGGCAACGCTCTCATGGAGACGGCCAGCAAGATCAACATAAAGGGGAGTGGGACGCCTTTCAGCTTGTTCCATGGAGTAATCTGCATTAGAATTGGAGGGTCGCTCACTCATGGACCTGCCTCGAGAGGATCCTCTCCTGCAAGACATTCTTTGCCTGAGCCTGGGCATACTGAAATTCCGAGAGGAATCCGACCAGTTACCAGAAGGAGCTGCAGGAATAGAGTTAATTTGACCAACAATAACAGGAGAAGTATGAGAATTGAACAGAACAGGGCAGAAGTTACTATTTGAGAAACGATGGCCGGGAAGCGTATCCAAACAACATTGCAAGGAGTGTCTGCGACCTGTATCAATGCGAGCCCCACCAATTTCACAGCCGCCCGGGCAATGAGAGCGCAGAGTTGACAAAGGGCGGTGAGCAGAGCCGAAGCAATCGGAAGAATGCGAGCAGTGGTGCTCCATTTGAAGTCTGGTGCAGCGAGCAGGACGGTTCAAGTGACGGCGAGGAGTAGTTAATAACAAGCGCTCGGGAGTAATGAACTTGCCATTAATAACACCATGGGGGGCCATGTGGCCACCCCAGGTGAACCTCCTTGGTGTTTGCGCCAGGCCTGGAGGCCTCTTAACCCGCGATGTCATCCGCATCCGGAATACTTTCAGTTTGTTGTTAGGACTCAATCTCTTTAAATTTAAAGTATGTTTTTCTATAGAACTTTAAAGATAGCATGAAATCTATGTATGACAATTTATTCAAGTACTCAAGATAGCTTGGAGAGGGAATCTCCCCTCTTATGAATATTATAACCATTCTATAGAGGGAATTTACTCGTTTTCTAACATCATCCTTTTTGGTCACATGCTAATATCTGGCTTTATTTCATTTTTCTAGATATCATGCATACCTTAGTGATATTATACTAATTTTCTAGTCTACACAAGAGCATAAAATATCCCATTTAAATGTACAGAAACAGAGTAATATTTAATGATTCATGGAGACTAAGAAACTTCAGATTTAAACCAACCTTGGTTTAGAAATTCTAGAGTTTCTACTCTGAACTTTCTGTTCTACAACTACACAAAATCTGGAGGGTATATGCCTAATGATAGATTCTGTTAAATGTAGTACCAAATTTTTCCATTGTCATCATATCAAATTGTATATGTAGCCAATTCATACTGTAAAAGACTTTAATTATAAATTATCTTGCTATGATATTTGGTTTCAAGGAGTAAGGCTAGATTTGGAATAAAATATATACACTTATGGATGTTTATCAAAATCATATAGAGAAAAATTATTAGCTACAATGTTTTCTCTAGCATTTCAGATTTAAGCCAACCTCTTTCTACTGTGCATAGATATCCAATGGTATGGTTTGATTACAACAGAAGCAAGTTTGACATAACACATCCAGTTTTTTTTCTTGTGAAGATAAGTATCTATAGATTTAAACCAGCAAGGGTTTAGAGATTCTATACAATTTTACCTTTTAAAGTTCTACAACCATGCAGAATGGCAAAGGGGTATTCCTTGTAGCTCATGTTGATAAATGTAGAACTGATAATAAATCTATATTTAATAAATTCATTTTGTTTCAAGACATACCATGTAACTCGTCCCCTTTGGTTAAGTTTTTGCAGCTATATCCTTCAAGACTGTTTACTGTTCAAATTTGCCCCGTGTTTTAGCTCATTTTCTGCGGGGATAATTTATTGTCCTGCAAGTATGCTTGAAGTAATATTTTTCACTATTCATAAGATTTATAACAGTTTATTATTTCTTTGTGAGCACATATCTTGCCCAAATTTTTGAACTTTGCTCCGATACCATTTGTCACGTCTCCCAAACCCATTTTTTTTTTCATTTTCATAACAGGTCTATATAAACATATAGCGTAACTCACATGTTCTCCACTTTATGCGTCGATAACAGATTATAGTTTTTATATTGAAACACTTACAAGTGCAGACTGTTATCCGGGGTTTTGATTCTTTTCAGTACTTATAAACAGCCATGGAATACAAGAATTTCCATGAGGATTTTTGGCCTTGACCCCCCCCTCTTCTCAGTTCATATAGTAGACTTATATAGTTATATATTTTACTTTTTATTTCTCAGGTTTTCTGTTCAGGATGATCACTAGGCCCTTAATCAAGCTTCCAGTTTTGCCGGCCTGCTAACATTTTCAATACGTTAAAGTTTCAGCCTCGAGGTATAGATGTATGCCTCCTCGCATACATCTATCTCTACGCAGTTAACCACCATTTCTCCACTACTTTCCCAGTAGTTTCTATGGATGGTAACCAGATGCTCTGTTCATGATATTTTACACATGCTTACAATCTTCCCTCACACAAACTTTTATTTCACAATAGATTTTTCAATAGGCTTTCCCCCCCCTTATTTTTCTGTTATAACCATTCAACATGTGAGACACTATGGTACAGATTCAACTGTTCCAGGGGAAAACTAGGAAACAGCTCCTCTTGCTTCACTCCAATGGAGGGAGAGAATATTGAATTGGACAGTTTAGAATCCCTAGTATTAGATCCTCGTACTTAGTTAGGATTCAACTGCTACCTCCATATGTGTACCTTTACATTTAATAGAATACTGTAAATTCTAATTTTTACAATTCTTTCCATTGTAACATAGCTGAGGGTTGTTGTTCCCTACTTTCTGTTATTGATCACAGTGAATTCTGTGCCATCAGTATTGTTATGATAGATTTAGTTGTTTGGGAACTTAATGTTCATGGTTACTGGTTTGTTAACATCTTCTTGTTTATACACACATAAATTTAATACTCCTTTAAAAGATAGCCATCTATACCTATATATAGTTATTATATTGGCTGCTCAATTGGTCTATCATCTCAAACCTCATTATTACAATGTACTCATCTCTACCCCCAACCATTTGTCTCTACTGTCAATAGATGTAGTTGCAGTTACATAAGTTACTTAACCATTAATCCATCTAACAGTTGCAAAACATAACATAACATAACAATGCATACATTCCATAATGTACTATAACATCACAACTTCATAAATTGCATAAAGGACTATAACATCACAATTTCATAAAACATAAAGGAATATATTTAACACAGACTTACGGATATCTCCAAATTTATGCATGCACACCTCTACTATGACCAGTCCTCCCAACCTTAGAATCCTCTTTATCTCCCAGGATTCACCCCCGAGCAGAGATCTTCCCCAGAACAGACTAACCTCAATCTATTCTGGAGCAGCTTATTTAAGCTGTGCTTTCCCCAAAGCCTGTTTCCAATTCTGCGTCCAGAATTTCAGGATGCTTTATTCCTGTTTAGCCTAGGCTTCCCATTTTGGGACTCTTTTAAGCTGCTTTAAGCTTTTCCTCAGCTTTTCCAGCTTTTTCTCACCTCTTCCCAACTACTCCTCTTCATTGGGGAAATTTAGATTTTTCCTCAAAATCTAAATTAGAAATAATTTCTTTCAAGGATTTTTGAAAGATTTGGGGAAAGTCTTTTTTCCTTTTCCATCACCTCATGGATTAGGAATATGATCTCACTTTCTCATCTGGTCATGGTGCATGCACAATATTTTATTTATTTTTCATAATTAAGTATTTAACCATATCCACATAACAATTATCCATTAGGGTCCACTCCCCTTTGGATGTATGTTCAAATGTCTAATTTGAAAAGCATAGAACTTGGGGGTGTTACAAGATATTTTCATGCATTCGACTGAGAAAATTGATAAAACAACTAATTGGATTGATAAACCCTTTCACCATTGAAAAAAACTCAGAAATGAATTTATGTGCATTAGCAAGAAGAATGACACAGATAACTAAGAGTTTCAATATCAGAAGATTGAACCCTTTATTATGTTATACGAGACATAGTTAATTTATGGGTTAATAGTGTAGCAGAAAGTAAAATACCTATGGTTAGCCATAAAGAAGTTCAGAGAAGAAAAGGGTAAATCGATACAAGTGTAAACAATGCCAAACCTACAACAAGGATGAAACTCATTAATAAAACCAAAAGGAGACAGATACATGGACATATATGACATACATAATAACTAAACCAAATTTTGAAATGTTACAATGGTAACCAACACGTTTTACACATAACCTTAGATCAATGAAATCGAAAATCAACAAAGAAATGAGGCAAAGGACATGAGGAGTTATGAGAAGTAGACTCACTAATGGACATGATATTATTGGAGAAAATAATACAATTCATAGCAGAAACATCCTCCATTGTTAAGAAATGAGAGACACCAGAGAAGAGGTTCTCTCTGCAAGTTTTTCCCACATGAAAACTGGAGAAACTAACACCCAATGAGAGGAATGAACCCTATCCATAGGAAATTTAATTTGGTGGGAATACAAATTAATCTCAACCGTTTGAAACATAGAAGATCAACCATAGAGGTGTATCACCTTGTTAATGTGCCCATGTGACATTTAGGTGACTATAGGACAAGCATTAATCAAGTTGGGAATTCAAAAAGATAAGACATAAATGCATATAGCCATCCCCTCATTCGAATTCAATGTAATTATAAAATCAAAATCCACTTGAAATGTAACAGAGATTATGTTAATGCAAAATTACGATATGGAAATGTTAATGCAAACCAGAGATGTCAACCATATACATTTCACATACATTAATATGTTTGTCATGTATATACCATTCGATTATGTTATATAGATGTGGATATACGCATGGGGTGAGTTTAATATATATGTTGATATGTGTAATGAATGTAATGAATATTATATATATGGGGTATAATACATATGTGTGTGTGTGTGTGTGTGTGTGTGTGTGTATGTATTTGAATATAGCCTTACAGAGTTGTGGTATATGGCACATGGGAAATGGGTATGGTAACTTCAGATAAGAAGGAAATGTATATAGGTGTTATAAAATTTTCATTGGATTAATGTTAATGTTATTATTTTTTAGCGATATAAGTTTTAGTATATATGAATATAGTTATGATAGGGGTTAGTATCTATATTTTAAATAATAATACCATAATACATGTTACAAAGTTATAGATGATAAACTATAAGTTTAATAAAACAATTTTAATTATAACCTAGAGGTACCAAATGATATATCATCCTAAGATTCAACTAGGAAAAGTTGTGCCTTCTGAGTTATAATGAAAAGTCATAGGAGTTATTCTGTATGTTAGTTAAACTAACAAGATGCATTAATAGATCAATAATTGCAGCTATAAATAAGCCAAAGTGGTAACTACATGTGGAATGTAAATAATAGATTGTAATACATAACTTGAATTTTAAAATGAATACAACAAAGAGTTTCAATGTTAATCTAGTAATTGTCATGGCGAACATGCTCGAAACATGACCAGAATTACTATAATTAGAAAAAAAATTAGGTTATGTTTGAGTTGTTACAAATGGTATTAGATCCCATGTTGAAAACACTAGGCCTCTGTGTCCCAATAGAGAAAAAAAAACAACTGTGATAAACAAGTAAATCATTTTTTTTATATACATAATTTTTTTATACTAATTTAATTATATGTACAATGATTAAAGTGTAGAAATCGTTATAGTTGTTGTTATGAATAATGAAGAAGAGTTGTACATGGAACTGGGGGGTGCAGGAGACCCACTACATCAAAATGCTCAAATGATGGACATGATAAGGAATATGCAACATGAAATTATTTAGCTAAGGACTAGCAATGAACAATTCTTACAGGTCAGTAATGGGCAAGAGAGGTTGATAAGGGAATTAACCTCCCAGTCTAATCATGAAAGTGAATACCATGCAAAAAAAGAAGAAGAATCTGAACCCAACTCAGAAGGGTCTGAGAGTGAGGAAGAATCTATATCTAAATACACAAAGAAAAACGAGGTGCAAGGGGAATTTTGTAAATCAAACCTCCAACATTTGATGGGAAAAAAGAGGGGGATGTGAAATCTTGGCTCATGAATATGCTCAAATACTTACAGGTATATGAATACAGAAGTAATTAGAAAGCCAGATTGGTAATTTAACAACTGCATGGTAAAGCCACACTTTGGTGGCAAGTGACAACAATTTTTCATGTGTTGGATGAAAAAAATATTACATGGGCAGAATTTTAAGCTAATTTCAAATATAGATATTTGAATGAGAGGTATTATGATTAAAAAGTGAGGAAATTTCATGATTTGAGATTAGGAAAACTCACAATTGATGAATTTGTTACGAAAATTACAAATTTGCTTCGCTATGTGCCTTATATATGGGAAGAAAAGGCCAAGGTACAACTATTTTTAAATTTCTTGCCTAACATATACAAAGAAAGAATTGGATTTGATAATCCAAAAACAATGGATGAAGTTGTTTGAAAAACAAGATTATGCTACCAATAGTTTAAAGGCAGAAATGATCAGCTGAAAATTTGTTTAAATAAAGAGAATGGGAAAGGGGTTTCAAGCATAAAAAGATCAAAACCACCATATTTGAAAAACTATGGGATAAACCAACAGAAAAAAAAGTTTAACAAGAGTGGGGAAAAGCAAGGAGCACAATCCCACACTGGTTCCAAATAAATGTACATAAACAACAAAAGATAAGGGATGATAAAAGTGAAAGAACCATTAAATTGTTGGGGTTGTGGAGAACCTCACATATTACATGACTACCTACATAACAAAATAACAATCCAAAACATTCAAGCAGTGCAAGAGGAAACTACAGTAAATGGCATTGCTTGCAACTTTCCTAGGATCAATGCAGCATTAGAAGATAGACAAGCTAAACACAAATCAACCATATTAGAAATTAAAGGTATTATTGTTGACCAACATGTTTCTGTTTTAATATATCCAAGAGAAAATATAAGTTATATCAGCCCTCAAATAGTGGAAAAATGTAAGTTAAAATTAAAAAAATGTCAGTAAGCATGGTTAGTGTAGTTAGATGTAGGAACAAAGAGAAAAGTGACAATTAAGCTTCACAAAAATGCTATAAATTTAAATGGATATCAAAATGAACTCCATTTAAACAATATTCATCTAGGATCCTTTGATTTCTTAGTAGGAATGGATTTTCTAGAAAAGCAAAAAGAAATAGTAAATTTCTTAAACCAAACAGTACATTACACATATGAGGTAGGAAAATCTGTAGCAGTCAAAGGAAAACCAAAACCAATATCTGTCAGACATATTTCTGCATTATAATTAAAAAGAAAAACAATAAAAGGTTGTTAACTATATGATGTACAAGTGGAATTTTCATGATAGAAAACAAAAAAAGAGGTGGTAGAAAGGGTATCAGCGATCAAAGAATTTAGGGATGTATTCGGAGAAGAAATCCCCCATCTACCCCCCAAAAAGGGACATTGATTTTTCAATTGAACTAGTACAAGGAGCTACCCCTATTTCTAGGGCACCCTATAGAATGAGTATTGCTAAACTACTAGAATTTAAAATCTAATTGCAAGAATTGTTAGATAGATGGTACACAAGACCAAGTGTGTCTCCTTGGGGAGTACCTGTAATGTTTTTCAAAAAGAAAGATGGCACATTTAGGATGTGTATATATTACATACAACTAAATAAGTTAGCAATCAAGAAAAGATATCCCCTTCCAAGGATAGACGATCTACTTGATCAGGTGAGAGGAGCCACCATATTCTCTAAAATTCATTTGAGAACTGGATATCACCAACTCAGGATTAAGGATGAAGACATAAAAAAACATCCTTATGAACTATATATGGACACTATGAATTTTTATTCTTACCCTTTGGACTTACAAATGCTCCTGCTACATTCATGTGTTTAATGAATAATGTTATGCATAAATATCACTAGACAAGTTTGTATTAGTGTTCATAGATGACATTTTGGTATACTCCAAAAATGAATAATAACACCAAGAACATCTTAGAATAGTATTGCAAACCCTTATAGAACATAACTTATATGCAAAACTCAACAAATATGAATTTTACAAAAATAAAATTCAATATTTGGGTCGTGTGATTTCACAAGATGGATTAGGAGTAGATCCAGAAAAGGTACAAGCAATCATGAATTGGCCTGTACCCACATATGTACCAGCAATATGATCATTCATGGGTATTTATGGATACTACCGTAGACTTGTGGAAGGGTATTTTGCATTAACCTCTCCTATCACTTCATTTCAAAAAAAGGGAGTAAAGTTTGAGTGGATAGCAAAGAGTCAAAGTAGTTTTGAGAAATTAAAATTGAAATTAACTATTGCACCTATAATGAAAATTGTTGATCCAAACAAGGAATTTGTAGTATGTACTGATGCTTTTATAGAAGGCCTAGGAGGAGTATTGATACAAGATAATTCAGTAATAGCTTATGAATCACAAAAATTGAAGAAGCATGAACATAATTATGTTGTGTATGATTTAGAACTAGTTGGCGTTATACATGCATAAAAGTTGTGGAGAAATTGTTTTTTGGGGAAGAAATTCATATTAAGGATAGATCACATAAGTTTGAAATACTTATTTATACAACTAGATTTAAATTCAAAATAAGCCCGATGGTTACCTTTCCTTAGTTAGTTTCATATGGAAAAACACATTAAAGGAAAGGAAGACAAAATTGTTGATTATTTGAGTAGGAATGCTCATCAAATATTCGGATATGCAGGAAGTAGTGTGAAGTTTTATGTGGAAGAACATATTCATGGAGTGTTGATGCAAAATCACCAATATGTAAAATTGAAAGAGAAATTACAACAAACTAAAGTTGCAAGGTATACCATAAATAAAAAAGGACTAATTTATTATAAACAAATATTGTATATTCCTAATGAAAAATCTTTAAAACATGAAATTTTGGATGAATACCATAAGAAACCTTATGCAGGTCATCATGGTTATCAAAAACTGATTCCAGCATTGAGGAAGAACATGCTTTGCCTAGGCATGAAAAAATATGTAACTGATTATTTGGCAAGGTGTTTGGAATGTTAGTAGGTAAAAGTAGAATATTGGCATCGCGTGGGACTAAAAAATCCTCTCCCTATTCCATAATGGAAGTGGAATTTTTTTTTGAATAGACTTCATTACTAGATTTCCACGAACTAAGTATTAGCATAACTCTATAATGGTGGTAGTAGACACTCTAACTAAAGCATCACAATTTTTACTAGTGCAATCTACTTTTGGCATAGCTCAAGTGGCCAATGTGTTTATGAAAGAAATTGTTAAACTACATGGAATTCGTAAAATGATTATATCTGATAGAGATGCCAAATTCACATCAGCATTTTGGAAAACTCTATTTGGAGGAATGTGTACCAAACTGAAGTTTAGTACTGCGTTCCATCCTTAAACAGATGGACACACTGAAAGAACTAACCATATTTTGGAAGATATTTTGCCCATGTATATGATGGACAGACCCAAAAAGTGGGCATATTTTCTATAATTGGCAGATTTTTCTTATAATAATAGTTATCAAGATTCTATTAAGATCACTCCTTTTGAAACATTGGATGGCAGAAAATGACACACTCCTCTGAGCTGGAGTCAACCAGATGACAAGTTAATTCATGTACTAGATGCATTATAGAAAATGGAATAGACTGTGAAGAAGATTTAGAAAAATATTGAAGTAGCTCAAGATCATCAGAAGAGTTATGGAGACAAGAAAATAATTCACAAAGAATTCAAAGTGGGATACCATATTTATTTGAGGATTAAGGCTTGCAAAAGTACAATACATGCTGGTAGTTGTGCTAAATTAGCACCGCAGTATTATGGACCATCTAATATTTTCGAGAGGGTGGGGCTAATACCTTACAGATTGGCTCTACCTAGTCATGTTAAGGTTCATAATTTTTCTCATGTTTCCTTATTGAAAAATTATGTACATGACCCTACTCATGTAATTGATTGGATTTTGATACAAGTGGAAACAAAAGGGGAATTTATTCTAGAGCCACTTCGTATAATGGAGTGGGAAGAAATCGAGCTCCAAAATAGAACAATAGCTCAGTTTAAATTACAATGGAGGAATTTTACAGCTTAGGAAGCTACTTGTGAGTGAGAAGATTAGATGAAAGAGAAATATCCATCACTATTTGAGAAGTAAACAAAAAATCTTGCAGCAATGAGGACGATGTTTTTTTTTAGAGCGGGAATATGTAATATCCCTATTTTTTTACTTTTATATAGATAGCTAATAATCGTAAAGGTTAAGTGGACCTAAAAGAGAAATATATGTGGACATATTAGTTTTGAAATAAATAAAAGTTAAATTCCATTATTGTGCAAAGACTTGAGTCAATTGGAGACCAAGATTTCAAATTCATGAGGACGGAATAAAATCCTAAGACTTTCCCAAAATGATCCGGAAATCCCTAGAGAAAAATAAAATAAAATAAAAATATTAGATGGGAGATAAGAATCTAATAAATGAATCAGTAAATTAGAAATTTATTGAGATGAGGTGAGAATAAAACTAGAAAGAGGAAAAAGCTAGTTTTAAAGAAGATTTTGTGGAAAAAACAAAAGTAAAGCTTAGGCTAAGGGAAAACATCATTCCAAATTAAATGGATGTAGTTATGGCAACATGTTGCAGGAAATCAAGCCTAAATAATCTATTCCTAGTTAGACAAGTGGTTCTCTACACTGTGGAAGAATTGGTCTCTTCTCGGGGGGACTTGTGGAGTAACCTCAAGGTTGGGAGGCAAATAGTCTTTACCATTGTGGTATTCACATTCTATGAAGTTTTATATTTGATATTACTGTTATACTTCATATAAACCTAATGTAGTTATAATGGGTTATATTTTATGAATTGTGACTGAAAGTTTGGTACAATTAATTCATAAATTATGTGTAATATTCGGTGTCTAGTTCTGAAATGAATTAAGTGTCATATGTATTTAACCATAGTTCGGGATAGTTAATCTTCTTTATTTTTACATAGAATAAACTGAATGTGATTAACAACATACATAATCTCTAAACTTTGGGTAAGGGTCTCAATCTATTGTTAGGAAAATCTAATTAATTTCAGTATAGGCACCAATAAAACAATATAATTCACCCATAACAATAACATACAATTATGGAAAAGATAGGAAAATCTACAAAATATAGTTTATATAATTAGCATAAACATAAACATATATCTAAAGAATGCATAGACAATTTAGATGTAAACTTTAAATAGAATAATAAAACTACAAATTTGAATGAGGTATAGATACTTCAGATTTAAATTTAAATCTGAGGTATAGTATGTTTTCATTTAAAAAAATATTTTCTATTCTATGCATATTCGTTCATATAGGAACAAATATGTACTGAATATAAACATATTTAAATTCCATATAAAAATCCTTACTTATATGAAGATCCTCTTAAGGAGATGAGGATAATAACACCCTACAATCCAGTTAAAGATAATAATTACAATAGTTTAATTACAAATGGAACTAATTCATCTAGGAAAATTCAACTACTAAGTATTGAGTTGAAATTAGTAGAATAGGGTGGAGAATTTGTTGAACCCTCTATATTCGAATGATCGACCTCGAAGAAGGTGATAACGTGTCATCAGATCTTCTGGAATGGGATCGTAAAGGACTGTAGTGGAATGGAATAAGATATAACATACCTGTAATGAAGCATATACAACAATGTTAAAGGACCATCAAAGTGGGAATTCCTCTTGTACATAATAGAAAATAAAGTGTTAAGTACATGAATATAAAAGAGATAGAATAAATTTGAATACTGTAATTAATTATAAAGCAGAAATAAGAAATTTATTACCTATGAGGATGGTTGTGGCCTCATATAGTAGGCCTTGACATAGTTGAGGAAACTATGTAAATATGGAAAGAGGGGTTTTCCAGGATTAAAGAGAAGAAGGGATTATAAATATTAATTATAATCAAAATTTGGACTTCGATAAACTCTAACTATGAAAGTATAAAATGAATTTATCTTCTGAGAGTTAAGAAAAATTAAATTCAATTTAGAACAATATCATTTTATAAGAATTCAAATTTGAGTATATTAAGTGAATTGTATATACCAAAACAGAAATTATACTTTGCCTATTTATATAGAGTTATATTATAAAAGTACTAAAACTAAGACAATTACTGAGCTTTTATATAGCCATCGTAAAATTGGAAAATTACATGAACTGGAGTTCCAATTAAATTAGAAAATATACTTTTCATACCTCTGTCAGATCTATGTAAAACCAAAAATTTGAAATAAATGAATTCGAAATGAATAGAGAGAGGTAATACTATGAAATTAATTATATCTTACCAATACGAAGGAGGGAAAACTCCAGTAGAGAATGAAACAAATTTATGTTCATATCATAAAACCCTCTATGTGAATGCAAAGAGAATTCGAACATATTTAAAAAAACAATATTTATAATAGAGAAGTAAAATATGTTACAATGACGAGACATTGTTAATATGGAATAAGCCTAAATTCCATACGTATCTTCCTACAATCATTATAAAGAGAAAATATATAATTTAGAGAAATTGATACACAGTCGTTGTAAAACCTTACACGTTGTGAATAAAATTGATTTACAGTGAATGGAAAAACTAGAATTAGGATAAATCGAAATTTGGGGAAAATTTTGTATTCGAGTTAGTGTTAATAAAAAATGGTTTTGGCCTTTATAAAACCATTAATAAGCATATTTTGGAACCAATACAAATTGGAAAATTGCTAACTCGCAATCCACAGGAAATGTTGTGACATAATTAACACAAAGAAAAAAGATATATTATGGGTCGAAGTAAATCGATTTGGGAATATCTCTTTTCACCCATTCAACTAAGAAAATCGATTAAACAACTAATTGAATTGATAAACCATTTCCCATAAAAAAAACTCAGAAACGAATTTATGTCCATTAGCAATAAGAATGACACAGATACCCGAGAGTTTCAATCTCAGAATATTGAACCCTATATTATATTATAGGACATGAAATTAATTTTTGGGTTAATAGCGTGATGATGAGTAAAATACTTCTGGTTGGCCCTAAAGAAGTCGGGAGAAGAGAAGGGTAAGTCCACACAAGTGTAAAGATTTCCAAACGTGCAATGAGGAGGAAACTCATTAATAAAAATGAGAAGGAGATGGATAAACCTTCATATATGAAATACATAATAACTAAACCAAATTTCGAAACTTTACAATTGTAACCAATACATTTTACACATAACCTTAAATAAATGAAATCGAAAATCAACGTAGAAATGAGGCAACTTACCTCAGGAGTTATGAGAAGTAGACTCGGTAATGGCCATGGTATTATTCAAGAAAATAATATGATTTGTAACAGAAACGTCCTCCTTTGTTAAGAAATGATAGACACCAAAGAAGAGGTTCTCTCTACATGTTTCGACTAGACGCAAAACTAGAGAAACTAACATGCATTGAGAGGAAAAAATCTTAGCCATAGTCAATTCCATTGGGAGATGAGATGAATAAATCTCAACTATTGGAAACTTAGAAGATCAACACTACAGGTGTCTCACCTCGAAAGTGTTCCCATGTCACATTCAGGTGACAAGAGGACAAGCATTAATTAAGTTTGAATTCGAAAGAATAAGACAAAAATGCATATAACCATCCCCTCATTCAAATTTAACAGAATTATAAAATCAAAATCCACTTGAAATGTAACAAATATTATGTTAATGCAAATGTAAATATTAATAATAATAAAAAATCCCCGCGAGAAGAGACCAATGTGTTGCAGTCTAGATTAATATAGATATGATAGGGGTTCGTATCTATACTTCAAATAAGCAAACCATAATACATGTTGTAAAGTTATAGATGATAAACTATAATTTTAATAAAAGAGTTTTAATTATAGCTTAGAGGCACCAAATGATATATCATCATAAGATTCATCTACGAAAACTTATGCCTTCTAAGTTATAATGAAAATCCATAGGTGTTATTATGTATGTTAGTCAAACTAACAAGATCCATTAAGGATCCATTAAGAGACAAATAGTTGTATCTATAAATAAGTCAAAGTGGTAAATGCATGTGGAACGAAAATAAGAGATTGAAATACATAACTTGAAGTGTAAAATGAATACAGTAAATAGTTTCATTATTAATGTAGTAATTTTCATGACGAACATGTTGGAAAATGCAACCAAAATTACTATAATTAGTAAACAAAATTTAGGGTAAGTTGGAGTTGTTACATTTTTGGATATTTCTATGGAAGGTCCATATTGGATATGACTATCAAAAATTGTTTCCATACTGGAAAGAAAACCTTGAATCTTTAGTGCTCTTTCCTAAGGGTTTTCCACACAATTTTATTTATTATTCTATAAAATAATTATATTATCATAATATCCAATTGTTACTTCCATTTCCACTCAGACCCATAATAGTTTCATGTCTAAAAATAGTAAATTTTCAAAACATTTTCAAAAACAGAAAAGTAGGTGTTACAATTTAATATTATAGTATTATTAAAGATAATATTATTGAGTCAAACTTATTAAAAATAAATGTTAAAAGGGAAGTTTAATAAGGGAAATATTGTTTTTGTTTGGCTTGAAAAACTAAAAATCTCTACTACTCTTTAAATACAACCCATCACTATGTATTCTACATCCAGAACCACCGCAAATCCATTTAAATACATTTCATCACTATCTATTCTACATCCGGAAGCACCGCAAATCCATTTATAAGAAAAATTATATTGACATTCTAAAATATAAGAATTAATAAAAGTTTAAAAAAAAATATCTTGATTAGAGTAAAGAGGAGAAAAAAATATTTAAAAAAAAAAATTTTAAAAGTAAAATCAATTAATATTTAAAAAAAGACTATGAATGAAAAAACAATAAACAAAAACCTGCATTAAAACTATATTAATAATAATTTTAAAAGAAAAATAAATTTTAAAATTATGTAAAATATAATATTAATATGAATTATATCAACTTATTATTTATTTAATACTCTTTCCTATAAAAAAAAAATAGTTCTATTTTATAAAATATTTAAATATTTAATATATTAAAAAGTTATCAAAATTAACAACTATAATTTATTAAAATTTTCAAAATTCCAAACCCGAACCCATCTGATTTATATTTCGAAGCAACAGTTCTCATTTAACCCTATATCAATTTTGGACGAAAATGTGATTTCTTTTAGTTCTCTTTACTTAGAACTGAGCCAAACCAATTCATTTTATTCTCTTTCAACTTCTTCGAAGTTGAGCTAAGTTTTCGAAGTAAAAGGTTGAGAAAATGCAAAGCACCACGATGACTTTTAAAAATGTTGAAGACTATAGACATATCCGAAATTGATAACAGGGGAATTGTTAACCACCACGCATATTCTGGGGAATTGTTAACCACCACGCATATTCTGGTAAAAGGGTTTGTTACATTTGGAGAATAATAATAATAATATGGGGAGTTTACTATTTAAAAGTGTATGAATTTGATCACTATTAACGTTATTCACATTATCTTCATCACAAAATAAATGTTCGTACTCACTAGTCACACGAAAAATGACCCATGAAAAGGAAGAGAGGAGGGAAATGCAAAATTCTCACACACAATATGATTTGTTTCTCTTGTATTCATCACACAAATTTGCTGATTACAACAAACTTAGTGAAGGTTATTTAATCATTTTCCATTAGTGACTTACCCATAATAACTTAACATGCACACACACACTAAATTTTGAATTAATCAAATATAGATTGAACTCAAATTCACTCACACTTAACTCAATTAACTAACACTCTAAATATGAACTACACTTATCTTAGTTTATCCCTTCATGTATCACTCAACTTGGATTTTGCTAGATATTCATGAGTTACTAATTACTGTTTCCAACACTTCCTCTTAATTAGGACCATATGACTGAATATGACTCAACTATGCTAGTTATGATTACAATATAAATTATCTCAACCATCACTCAAACATGTCTATTGGTCTAAGTCAAATCTAGGCTTATAATGACTCACAAATTTTACAATTTTTCATTTTTTTTTTTTGTTTCTTCTAGATTATATATCCTAAAAATTGTTTCATTCTCTATTGTGTGTTCTTGAGGTAGGCTCCATATTTCTTTAACTGTTTTTTTTTGCAATATTTGTTTCACTTTTCTTCTATTTGTGCTGAAAAATAAGTTGATCCTATCTTCTACAACTTTCTCTTCAAATATTTTTTCAACGATGGACTGCTGCCACAACTCTCATTTTCAATCTGTCTTCTTTGCTATGATTGTTTTTCTAAGTATTCCTAAATTTATTCCTGCCATATTTCTTAATAGCATAATATTATCCCTTATTGACTCCATTGCTGAAAATTTATTTCAATGCTTTCATCTTCACGTTCAAAAAACTTCCATGTCCTTCTCTTCATTTTCATCATCAAGTATTGGAGTTTTTTGTCTGTAGTTTGCACACTCAACATCATCATTACACTTACATGTAAAATCATAACCTTGCTCCTTTTTCTCATTCACCATTTCATTTAATAATTTTATTTTGGTTGGTTCTTTAAGGCACTCATCAATTTGATCAATTTTCTTCTGAATCCACTTTCAACGAGCTTAAAATTTGCATCAAACTTATTAGCAAATTTGTTTTCAATTTTTTCTCCCATGTTATTTTGAACACCTTCATATTAAAATAGAATGTTAAAAACATCTCTGTTATGCTCTTAACTGAGATATTCTTTCTCTACCTCTTCTTTCTCTACCTTTTTTCCACTACATGGAAATTTTCTTCCATT
This sequence comes from Pinus albicaulis, assembly GCA_034641835.2. Classification (NCBI taxonomy): domain Eukaryota; kingdom Viridiplantae; phylum Streptophyta; class Pinopsida; order Pinales; family Pinaceae; genus Pinus; species Pinus albicaulis. Next base: position 12,051,398 of record CM076574.1, read on the forward strand.
ATTATGTTGTCAATGGATATTCTCATTCAAAAATATTGAATCACTTTATCCTTTTCTTGATCATAAACTACTGCTAGATCACATGTTGCTTCATGAACAGTTCCAAATGCTTCATATCTTGTTGCTATAATGGCATCTTCAACCTTCAATTCTTCATCAAATTCATGAGTTGTCACTAGATTCACCAATTCACATCTTACTTTGCAGCGATCATCTGCAAGTGTTTTTTCACAGTGGGATTCACCATCATGTGCACCATCCACATTATAGTAGATTCCTTGAGAATTTATATCTTCTTTCTCCACTTTACACACAAAGTCTTCAACTTCTCTCTCTTCCATCCTTACTATATTTTCTTCATCCATATGCATGTCTGCATAATGAATTTCACTTTTACACTCTTCATCACCATCATCCACTTTTGTGTAAGATTATCGAAAATTTGTTGCCTTCTAAAAGTATTTCTAATCTACTCTCACATCTACGGCTCACTTGACATACTCTGACACAATTTTTTGTTGCATGTCACTCCCGCTTGCATCAAATACTTTTTCTAGGATTTTCCATGAATTCTTGGAAGTTGTTGTTTTCTCTACCTTGCACAAATTATTTTCATCCAATGCATGTTTTATAAATTTCAATGCTAAAGCATCTTATACTTCATCATATATGTTATTATACTGTTACTTAGTGAATTCTTTAGCTTGAAGAAAATTTAGCATTTTGATATTCCAAAAATAAAAATATTTATGAGTAAAAATAAGAGGTGGTTGCTAATCAAAGTTAACCCAATCAACCTCGATTTCTTCTTTGTCTTCTGCTAGACTTCTTAGTTCCCCAACAACCCCATGGACCTTTATAAATATGAGAACGATCATTGCCTCTTCTTTTCAATTATTTTTCTTAATATTCTTAAGTTTCACTTTGTGACCCATGAGTGTTGTCTTTTCTATGAATTATAATTTATTTAATGGTTGCATGAGAGTATCTTCCATATCTCCCTTGAAAAAAATATATCACTTTCACTACCATGCTTGAAAAAACACTAAAAAATAAACAAACTTTAACAAAATACTAAATTCACTTTTAAAAAACCCTTTATTTTTATTACACTGAAAGTGCTCTACAGCGTAGTATATGGAGATCTGTAGATGTAATGTGAGAAATGTAATGTAAACTTTTGATATGTCACAGTATAAGGAGATGTGTAGATGTAATGTGAGAGAGAAATGTAATGTAAACTTTTGATATCTAGGAGTATAAGGAGATGTGTAGATGTAATTTGAGAAATGTTATGCAAACATTTGACGTGTCGAAGTATAAAGCACATATGTAGATGTAATGTGAGAAATTTAATAGAGGTAAATATTTGAAATGTATAGTGGTATATTTTTATTTATCTATGAGGAATATGGTAAATAAATAAAATCTCTTTTTATGCTTACTCTAGAGGTATAGTAAATAGATAAATGTAATGTAAATAAACATCTGAAATGTACCCATAGTATATTTTTATTTATTTACTCGGGTATGGTCAATAAATAAAACCTTTTTCTATATTTACTCCATAAACCTCTTTATATTTAAAGAAAACTTACAAAAAAAAGAAAGTTTTATTTAGGTGAACCCTATGGAAAAAATACCATTTTAATACCATGGGCTAAATACCCTCGACCGAATACCATATTGATAAAAAACAAAGTTTTATTTACCATTTTAATACCATGGGCTCAATACCTTGGGCCAAATATCATATTGATAAAAAATGTATGGTAAATAAGTAAAATATAAATAAACTATAGTTATGGTATATAAATAAAAACTCTTTTTATAAAGCCTCTTTTTATATTTTCTCTATAAACCTCTTTATATTTAAAGAAAACTCACAAAAAAAGAAGTATTATTTAGGTGAACCCTATGGGAAAAATACCATTTTAATGCCATGGGCTAAATACCCTGGGCCAAATACCATATTAATAAAATAGTTACGGTAAATAAATAAAATATAAATAAATCATAGTTATGGTAAATAAATAAAAAATATTTTTATATTTACTCCATAATCCTATTTATATTTAGGAACACCCAAAAAAGAGGTTTTATGTAGCTAAAGCATTTGAGTGGGAAAGGATTTGAGTGTCAACGAACTATGATTGATTTGGAAAATAATATTTGAGGAAGGATTACAATGTCAACAAGCTGCAAATAAGTAAAACTTATTTTTATATTTACTTCATAAACCTCTTTATATTTACAAGAAATCAAAAACATCCTATGGGCCAAATACCACGGGACACATTAGAATTAATACCATGGGCCAAATACCACATGTATAAAAGAGGTATAAAAAGGTAAGGTAAATAAATAAAAATATATCAAATAGGAGTAGAAATCAACATTTAATTATATTTGAAGCCTATGGACCAAATTAATAATAATACCATGAAAAAGAAACATTATTAACCCTAACGTTAACATTTAAATATTATTATTATTATTATTATTATTATTATTATTATTACTAAATATAATATTGATATTAATATATTATAATATTGAAATTATTAAATTTGTGACCTTTGGGGTATGGCCCACTTAAACTCATTTTTAAGGAGCGGATGACAATTTTCAAGTTTTATCAACATATATACATTTCAGCAATCAAAAAATGCATATTAACATACATACAATTAGCAATCAACACTGTATACTTTATCACATGACGCATATAACAGGACGCACATATACACGGAATAGGAGTTTTCGTCCCCCACAATCCTAGAACTAATCACAACACATCACAAATACTTGCTCGCAACTTTTAATGTTTAAAACATAAACATATCTCATGTCTTGTGCAATACACAATCGCATCGCATCAAATCCAACTTACCTTACATTGTGAACCTTAAGTACAGAAAAATAAACCCTATGATGTATGCTAATGCCCAGTGCCGACACGTGGCTCCTCCCTTTCACTACATCAGAACTTTATAATCTTACCACATCGCAAACAAATTAACATTTATTAGTGCTATTTACTAACATTTCCAATGTGCGGGCTCATTATTCGTCGTCTGTCATTAATCTGCCCCGAGATCTAACAGTCCTGATCTGATCACAATTTGCACTTTATAATATTTAATTTGTGCCTATACTCTCTTTCTTCGGATGTGCGATGTTGCATCATGCCAACACGTGTCTTCTCCACTTCGCATTACAAATACTTTAACTTACTATGTGACATCTTAATGCTATACTCTTAAATGTTGCGATTTTTGAAATCACTCCTGATGCGATTCAATCTCCATCTTCCATCTCTCACCTTCACTTTCGAAATCTAATCGTGACCATTCGTTCCACTCCTTTGGAAATTTTCTAAGTGATATTTTCCTTAGTATATTTTTGTTTGTTTATCATATCGCCGTTCTACAACATTGGTTCCTACATGCTACTCCTCACTTATCTTTATTCAGTTTCTAATTGCGTTGATCTCTCCTGAGCTTGTTATTCTATTCATTATTCACTCCGACTTGGAATTCTTACACTTGATGCATACCTTTGATGTTTCTCTTGCCTTTGTTGCATTCTCTTCCTTTGATTCTTTGTTGCTTTTGTGAATCTCTCATGAGCATATTCTTCAAGTTATTCATATAACCATTAATCTATCTCAAGCCTTCATTTGCTTCCTTTCTCACTTCTTTGTTTCCTTTGCTTCTTCTCTTCTACCTTTCTTGCCTCTCTGTTGCCTTTTCTGCCTCTGCTACCTTTGCTACCTCTCTGTTGCCTTTGCTACCATTGCTGGATCTGCTGCCTCTACTTCTTCACTTAAATTTTGCCTTATTTTCCTTATTTATCCTTAATACTCCAGTTGATCCTTCTCTTCTCCTTTGTTCTCAATGATAATTATAGTGTTGCTACTTTTCCTTACTCCTTTGCCTCTTCACTACACTTTGCTGCACATTTTTTATCCTTTGGTAATTGCGGTGTTGCTCCTTTGTGCTCCTTTTCCATCAATGACAATATTTCCAACAATCTTCCCCTTTGGCATTGATGGCAACACATTCAACAATACTCCATTTATTCCACCAAGAATTCCTCCCCCTTTCATTTTGAGAAGTGTCTTTCCACCCCTGCTTGCTTTTCAGAAGGGCCTTTCTTCTTCTATTTGCTTTTCCTCCCCGTTTTACATCAATGGAAAAGTGTTGCACATTTCCTGGTGTATTTTCGATATTTTCATTATTTCTCTCTGAGTTGTGTATAGGCCTTCTTCTTCTAACTTTATACCTTGCTACTCCAGACTCATGTACAAGAGTTGTTGGGAGAACACTTTGAGAATCATTGAACTTCTATGTATATACACAGTAAGTTGATACCATCCCAACTAAAAGACTACTTGTACTTGTATAAAACTGACAATGATGATAACGGCACTTCATAGTACAAACTCTACCTTATATAATCATAGATGCATCATTGGAATAATACTAAAATATTGAGAATGCTCCATACGACATATCAAGTCTACTCCAAATATACTTGACTCTATATTATGATCTTCATCTGAGATACATATATGTTGAGGAATATTGTAGATGGAATATGTCTTCTTCTACAATACATATCTACAGTACACGTCTATTCAAGTATGATGATGACAACATATGCTTTATGGATGTGGTTTACCTTTACTGCCTGTTGGTGGTGATATATGCTAGACTGCTGACAAAGATATTACACTAATAGCCGAAAGGACCTTGATACTGATGTGAACAATGAATCAAACCCAAACTTGCATCTTATTGTAAGATTAGACAATATCTTTCAATCTAAGAGACCAAATCACTTTACTACTTGTACAAAGTACTTTAAAAAAAAAAAACCTTGAGGCTAGATACATTCAATGCATTGGTCAGTCTATCTTATCAACTATGCAATTTTCTTTATGACATAAGGGGGTATGTATTTCAATGATCAACCTCTCTTCAATGGTGAAATACCAGCAATTCCTTTCTGCTAAAGTAGGCTTTAGACGAATTAATAGCAGACTCTTGAGCTTCAAATGTAATACTAACACAACTAGTTCTTCATACTTCAAATACTTTAATTGTTATATCATGATGATCTTTAGCAAAACATCTTCAAGTTGTTTAATTTAAATCTTATCAAATACACTTCACACAATTTTATGAATGATATTAAGAAAGAGGCCTTGAAGATATATCTATACTAACTTGAGGAAGGCATGCAGTTATATCTAGAAATAGATACTGCTTCAATGCTCAATATAATACTTTAAGTGTAAACACGATAATGATTGTTTAGCACTTTTATTGACCTTTTCATGCTTTAATAATGCATCTTGACATTCTCTAGTATTGCAATCATAAAATACTTTACAATCATCATAACAAATAGAGCTTAATCCACATATACTATAATGCTGATAATGCTTGGAATGCTACCTTTATGTACTTTTGCCTTAATAATCTGATCCTAAGGACCTGTACCATACCACTACTCCACTGATAAAACTTGTTATTCTACTAATAGGTAGACTGCTTGTTCCAAATACCAATTGATGTTAATTTGATAATCCATGCAATAATTTCACTTCAGCTCGCACATACACCCATATTTAAGACAACGTTCATAGTTTCTACAATTGAGCTCTCCATTGTTCTCAACAGCAATCATCAATATACTAAATCTGATCCTAGCTGCATTAACCTTTTTCTTATTCTGTCATTTTGTTTTAAGATAATGAAACTGCATATTTATTTCTAGAACTGCTCTAGAATCATTGCTTCTCTATATACAATTCAAATTTCTAACATAATTATCTTCAGGAAGATATCTTCAACTTATTTACATGGAATTTAGAAGGGCAGAGAACTCAGATATTTATCACTCATTTAACTTCTTTTATTCAAGGGGACCTTCAATTGATGAATGATATAAAGATGATACACATTTATCTTACTCATCCTTCTTAATTTTGTTTCATTGATAACACTTGCAGTGTAATGCACAATGTGATCATCCTCTATGTATCTTTCTAGTTCTATATCTTGAAACATAATTGTTGTGATTTTAACAATTCATCACTTAGTGTGCTAATGTCTTCTTAGCTTACATGTTCATGGTTGATGTTCCCTCTACCACCATGGTTGCCTGCTGATTTCTCTCCTTCCATCAACCTTTTCGTTTTTGAATGCTTCAAATATACTTCTTTCTTTGTAGTTCTCTGACAGAGGAATTTACCTTTCCCTTCCTGAACTTTTAGTTGTTCTCATTCCATGGAGCTCTTCTTAGACTAATTTTATCGGGACTTCTTATGAACTGCTCTCCCCCTGCGATGTTGCTTCTTATCTATTACTGGTTAGATATTTTTTTGCTTCCTAGAGTAGCTCCCCCTTATACTATTATGGATTCATTATGTTATTGAAGCAATAGGCTCCCCCTTTCTCTTTTCTTTCCATACTTTATTGGGGTTCTTCATAATGTCTACACTTATTTTTAACTCACAGTTTTGTTTGATTTGATTGGATTCCATCATCTTTTTAGATTTCTTTAATGCTTATGTAAGCTTACAATCTTTTTCTTTTTGACCAAGCTTATGGCATGAATACCATCTTATTTTACCTAAGTAAGTTTGAGATAATGTACGGGATTTTGTTCTGCTTTTTTAACACAATTTACATTCAATATATCTATGTCCAAATTCATTATATGAAAAATAGTAACCATGGAAATTTTTAGTGTACGTGGTGAAAGGTTGTCCTCTCCATTTATTTTCTTGAGGTAGTCTCTCAATTTTTTGCATCTTTTTCTGGTTGGACTAGATTTTCTATGTCTTACAATATGCCGCAATATGTCGAGGTTTGTGGGAGGAAAAACAAGTGATACTTATCATAGGAGGAAATAACCTCCTTTGAGATCTTCCAAATTTATTTAATTCATATTCAGGAGTGTATGATTTTTTTGCAGCTTACTGTTTCTTCATCTCGTTCTTTGGCATTTGAGGTTGCTGCTTGTTTATGGTTGCTCCATTACCCATCAAGGTCTTTCTAGCTTCTAATTATTTGGATATATTTTAGGTTGCTTCATCATATTTCTTAATGTATTCGTTCTCTGAGTTTTCCATGGAGGTAATCTCATCCCCGAGCTTCTTACAAAACTTTCTCCTTTCTTCTATCAGTCTTCTAGCTACAATACTCTCAGATTCCTGAGAGTTATCATTTTATTTTATTACAGCTTTCACGAAAGTGATATTTTTGTTATCTTCCACGTTGGACTTATTGTTTTCTCCTTCATATCCTATCCCACTCTTTATAAGAGGAGATATTTGAGAATTTAGTATTTCGTCCAATTTTTCAGATATTTTCATTTGTGGAGTATTCATAGATAATTTCCTTTGGGCCTTTTCTAATTTCTTTCTTAGACATACTACTTCTTCTTCCAAATTCTCTTGCTCCTAATTTTTATATTTTATTTTTTTTATCAGAATGTCTTCAACCTTCTTAGCTTCTTAAAGTTCTTATTTCAACTAAATGAGGTTTTCTAAACTTCGTTCCTCCTTTACATATTTCAGGAGAATGTATTTCTATTTTCTGCACTTGAGTTTAAGTTTTTCTATTTCCTCAAGGGAACTAATTAGCTCCCCCTCAAGATCTACCACACCTTCTTCCTCATCTTCCAGAAAGAATCCTTCAGGCTCTTCCTTGTCCATCAACACAAATTCAGAGATTCCTTCTTCATTTGAGGATTCATCTGATCTTTTAGATGCACTGTTATCTTGTTGAGCATAAAATGATTTCCTATTGAATTTCTTCCCTTTCTTCTAGGTATTTTTTTTTCTCTGTCTCTTGTGGTTGGTTCTCTACTCTCTTATGGGGACATTTTGAAGCATATTTCCTCACTTTTCCATAGTTAAAGCACTTAACTGGAAGTTTTCCTTTATACTTACCTATGCCTTTCTCCAATATTCTGAAAAATGTGGCCTCTTCTTCAACAGAGCAGGAGCATGTAATTTCCTTATCTTCTCTACACTTATATGCCTTAAAGGTTTCCTCCCTCACATTTGAATTCTCTTTTGGATGTCTCATCTCATAAGCCATCAATTTTCCAAGTAATTGGTTCATTTTTTTGAAACCGACTCCAAAAATAGAAGAAAATAGAGATCAATGCCTTATAAATAGCCACTTCGAGGGGCCGACCTCCAATACATTACATAAATGAACAATAATTGGATGATAAAAATTACAAAACCTCCTTTATATATATAGGAGTCCAGGGGGCGTAACAATAATAATTTAAGGGCACAATAACAACAATATGGGGGTTACAGGGGTACAATAATAACAATAATGGGGTTACATTAACAAGAATAAGGGACTATACTAGTAATATAGGGACCTAACATGCCCCTCTCCTTCAAAAAGGTGTTGTCCTCAATGCTTGATTAGCTCTGGGTGCTTCAGTATAAATTCTCATCCTCCCATGTAGAATCCTCACTAGGTAAGTTCTTCCACTTGATGAGATACTCTGAAATTGATCGATTTCATAGCTGTTGAGTTCTTGTTTCCATGACCGCTTCAGGTTCCAATATGATTTTTCCTTCCTCATCAATTTTTGTCAATATTTTTTGAACTAGAATATTTTCACCAATAACCTTCTTTAAGCATGAAACATGGAAAACTGGATGCACTCGTGAAGGAGCATGAAAGTCCAATTTGTATGCCAAGTACCAATCTTTTGCAACACCTTTTAAGGACCATAGTACTTTGGCAATAATTTATCATCCTTCTTAGCTTGCTTGAGGGACATTTGTTTGTATGGTTTTAGCTGTAAAAATACCCAGTCTCCTGCATCAAAACTTCTCTCATCGCGATGTTGATCTTCTTGTTGTTTCATTTGATTTTGTGCAAAATTCAGGTTATCCTTTAAGAGTTGGAGAACTTCTTATTGATGCTCGATGTGATATTCCACTGCTTGAACCTTTAAATTTTCTCTTATGTATGATGTGATGAATGGCGAATGATATCCATAAAGTGCCATAAATGGGGTCATTTTTGCTGCAGTATGGAAGGAAGTGTTAAACCACTATTCAACAAGAGGTAACCACTTGAACCATTGTGTTTGTTTATGAGATACAAAAAAACGAAGATATCCTTCCAAACATTTATTTACTATCTTAGTTTGACCATCGGATTGAGGACTATAAGATGAGCTATGACCTAATTAAGTACCCAAAGAAGAAAATAACTCCGTCCAAAAATTTCCAATAAAAATGGGATCTCTGTCGCTCACAATAACCCTTGGGTTTCCATGTAGCTTTTGAATTATGTCCATAAATGTACTGTAAATTGTACTTGCTTTAAATGGATGAGATAATGCACAAAAGTGTTCATACTTGGTAAGTCTATCAACTACCACCATGATGACACTCTTTCCTTTGGAATTAGGTAAACTTGTGATAAAATCCATTGAAATCTCTTCCCAGCGCTGACTTGGAATGGATAAAGGTTGCAGAAGACCTAGGGTCTTAATTATATCAACTTTATTCCGCTTGAAAACCAAACATTCCGCCACAAACTTTTGAATATCAGATTTAAGGCCATCCCAAAAAAATTCTTTCTTCACCTTGTGGTAAGTTTTAAAAAATCTTGAGTGTCCTTCTAAAGGAGAAGTGTGCAATTGCAAAAGAATATTTTGTTTTAGTTGGGAATTTTTACAAAGATATAAGCGATATTTTTACCATAAGGAATCATTTTTCCAACTAAATGTATCACATGTGCTAGTATCTTGTTGCAACTTGTGAATACATTTCCACACTTCTTCATCCTTCTTCCATTCATCTCTTGCTTTGGTTATACAATCTGGTTAGATAATAGAAATGGCACAAATCAATGCTTCTACCTCTTCATTCTTTCTTGAGAGTGCAGCTGCAACAACATTTAGCTTCCCTTTTTTAGTAGATTATTTCAAACTCATAACCCAACATCTTTGTGACCCATTTTTGCTGCTCTTTTGAACATAGTCTTTGTTGCAAAACGTGTTTAAGACTATCATGATCATTTTTTACCTTGAAGTGACTTCCCATTAGGTAAATTCACCATTTCCTTAGTACATGCAATATTTCTAACATTTCTTTCTCATAAATAGGTTTCTCTAAGTACTTTCCCTTGATTGGATGACTTTCAAAAGCAATGGGTCTTTCTTCTTTCATTAAAACAACACCAATTCCATTTCCTGAGGCATCACATTCCACAATAAAGGTTTTTGTGAAGTCTGGCATAACTAAGGCTGGTGTTGGGCACATTGTCTCTTTAAGATGTTCAAAGGCCTTAGTTGCTTCAGGAATCCATGAACATGCATCTTTCTTCAATAATGTTGCTAGAGGTGTTGCTATTCTCCCATAAGTATTAACAAACTTGTGATAATACCATGTTAACCCGATAAATCCTCGCAAATTCTTTATGGTTGTGGTGAATTTCCATTCCTTAATGGCTTTAATTTTGTTAGGGTCTACCTTAACACCCTCTTGAGATATCATATGACCCAGATATTCCACCTTTTGTACTCCAAAGAAACATATGGATGTTTTTTCATATAATTGTTTCTCCTGCAATAGTTTGAGCACCCTCTCAACATGTTGAACATGATCGTTCCAAGACCTGCTGTAGAATAGTATATCATCAAAAAATACTAGCACAAATTTTCTAAGGAAGGGTTTGAAAATGAAATTCTTCAACCCTTGAAATGTAGAAGGTGCATTGGTAAGGCTAAAAGGCATCACCAAAAATTCATAATGACCCTCATGAGTTCAAAATGATATTTTCGGAATACCTTCGGTCTTTGTTCTAATTTGATGATATCCTGAACGAAGATCCAACTTGGTAAAATAAATTGCTCCATGTAATTCATCCAATAATTCATCAATCACATGAATGGGAAATTTATCTTTAATGGTGAGTTTATTGAGCTCCCTATAATCTAGACACATGCGCCATGATCCATCCTTCTTGTGTACCAATACTATAGGAGTAGAGAAATAAATTTGACTAGGTTGATTTATATCTGCCTCTAACATTTCTGCAATCATACGTTCAATTTCGTTCTTTTGGAGATAAGGATATCTATAAGGCCTGATGTTTGGAGGAACGCTTCTTGGAGTCAAATGAATAGCATGATCATGATCACGAATAGGTGGGAGTCCTTTGGGAGTTTCAAACACCTTGGAATGATTGTCCAAGACTTTTTTGGAGATCTACAGAAATAGATGATTTTGATGCTGGAACTTCTAGTGAGCATAATTGTGCAATTACGCCTCATTGTTATTTCTTTGGAAAATTTGTCGTGAAATTAGAGCTTATTATCTTTTCTAGCCTCCCTGCAATACCTCGTAATTCAACTTCATTTCCATCTGAAAAAAAATTCAAGAAAAGGTCTTGAAAATTAAAAGCTACGGTCCCCAAAGAATGTAACGATTGTACTCCTAGTACAACATCAGCACCTCCTATAGGAATGGAAATCATTGGACTATTCAATACATATTCCCCCATGGTTAGCTTGATATTATGGTGTTTTCTAGAGCAATTTATAGTTACTCCATTTGCGACCATCACTTGACATTCTAGTGCTGGGTATAGGAAACAATTCAATTCCTTGGCTACCTTACAATGAATAAAATTATGGGTACTACCTGAATCAATCAACACTATTATATTTTTCTTCTTGATATGTCCTTCTACCTTGAGAGTTTTCAGACTGGAAATTCCTACCAATTCATTACACGATATGGTCGGACTAATTTCTTCCTCTTCTAGGGCTGGTTCCTGGTGTATATCCTCTTCTTTTGAAGATTCTTGTTCAATTTCTTCTTCCTCTTCACAATCTATGTAAAATAATTTCTTCTCAGCACACTTATGACCTTTAGTTTATTTTCTATCACAACTGTAGCAAATACCTTTTACTCTTTTCTCTTCCAATTGTTCTGGTTTCAACCTTGTAGGTTGTGGAAATTGAGGAGTAGCAACAATTCCATATTTATTGAAGTGAGTGGTAGGCTTCCTTGTCGCCATAATTTTACATTCAATTTTTCTTTCCAACCTAAATGCCTTATCCAATTAATTAGGTTCCAAAATGTAAACTTCATGTTGGATGTTATCCTTTAAAGTACCTATGAAGAGATCAATCTTGTGTTCCTCTTGAATATCAGTTACCCTTATATTCAATTTTTGGAAGTCCTCAATGTGCTTCGCCACTGAACACTTTTTTTTTAGATTTATCAATTGGCTAAAGAAAGTGGTGCTCTTTGTATCCTCATAATTTGCTATCATTTCCTCCATAAAATTTTACCAAGTGAAAATTTTGTTACGGGAGAAAAGCCATCAATACCATACAAATGTATTTTGTTCTAAATGTAAATTTGCAATGCATATATTTTGTGTGTTTTTCACATTATTGAGATAAAAATATTGCTCCATATGTAGTATCCATGTTACAGGATCCTTTCCATCATAATTATTCATATCCATTTTTGGAATATGGTGGTTCTTCCCTCCAACATTAGAGTATAAGAAATTACGATTAAAATTTATTTTGTTCTCATCATGAGTTTCCTCTACTATCTTTTCACCATTAGGAAACATTTCTTGTATCAATATTATCAAACCTTCCACGTTTGCTTTTAGATCATTCCTCTTGTTTTCCATCTTAGCTTCCATGTCATCCATCTTAGATTACATGACAGCTTCCATGCCATCCTTCTTAGCTTCCATGCCATTCTTCAAACCATCCATCTTAGATTCAACGCCTTTCTTCAAACTGTCCATATTAGTTTCCACGCCTTTCTTTAAAACTTCCATGTCATTTTTTGTTGCTCTTTATGAGAGCGAAATTTGTTGCACTTGCTCTTGTAATTTTGATATGTCATGTTGCCATTCTTCATCTTCATGAGTCATAGTAGATCCTTCTACAGGCTTAATCGGTGTTGAATTCTTTTTAAGGGCCATTTTAGAGTCCAATACTAATACATATTCTACAATATGCCCTTGGAATCAATTCAACTTGATTCTTCAAACAAGACTTATGCAATTTGCAAAAAAAATGCACACCTTTTACTTGCTTTTGAGGAGCTCGATATTGAAATTGACTTATATCTATACTTGCAGATCTTCATATCTTAAATTCGGCTCCAGTAGTCCTCTAAATATTTTTTCAAATGCCACATGTCTGACTTGATTTGGATTCTTCAAGGAAAGGTTATGTCCAATCTGCCACAATGACCTAATTTTGGACTAGTTCAGTAGAGCAAACTTGTACGATTTTCCATCTGTCATTGTTTACTCCTTTGGCTCTGAAATTTATAGATAGGAAACTACAGTCCATGTAATTTCAGACACCTTTTACAGAATTCCAATCTGATGCCTAGAGAGATATTTATGAATATTCTCTCATGATCACCTCTTTGAGATGAAATTTCGTGATGACCCTTTTCAGTGAAATTCAGGAGCCTACAAAAAGCCCTAACTTTCAGAGATCATATCTCTGGAAATTTTGAAAACCAAGCTCTAAAATTTTGTTACGATTTTCCTTAGGACTTTGGCTTCGCACTCTAAAAATTTCATCTTCTGAACCTTCATAGAAAATAATTTATAGCGCAAATGCCACAATGACCTATTTGGAGTAGCAAAACCCTAGAATCCAAAGCTCTGATACCAAATGTTGTGGAACTAGCTCCAAAAATAGAATAAAAGAGAGATCAACACCTTATAAATAGCCACTCTGAGAGGGAAACCTCCAATACATTAAATAAATGAATAGTTCTTGGATGATACAAATTACAAAACCTCCTTTCTATGTATAGGAGTCCATGGGGCCACAATGTAATCCTATCCGACCTAACAGTAATAATTTAAGGGCACAATAATAACAATATGGGGGTTACAGGGGTACAATAATAACAATAATGGGGTTACACTAACAACAATAAGGGACTATACTAGTAATATAGGGACCTAACATTCATGGTCAATGTTTCCCAGTTTGTTGTTTCTTCTATAGCAGAAACCTTAGGGTTAAACCTGGATGGTAAGGATCTCAATATCTTTTGTACAATTACACATTCCTTAATGGTTTCTTCTAAATATTTCATGTTATTAACCACCTTCGCAACCTTTAAGAAGAAACTGGCTACATCTTCATCTTCATTCATTTTTACATTTTCAAACTTAGGTCTATAGGCTTGTAGTTTGGCCATCTTCACCTTTTTATCTCCCTCATGGATACTTTCTAATGTATCCCAGATTTCTTTGGTAGTCACACTATGCATTACTTTGATAAGCTCTAACTCACAAAGACCACTCAAAAGTGCATTCCTGGCTTTTTCATTTGCTATGAAATTTTTTTTGGAATCTTTTTCTGTGTCAATAACCTTTGGAGCATATTATTCTTCCACAGCAACACAAAATTCTATTCCTAGAGACATTATGTATGTACCCATTCTTGTTTTCCAGAAACCATAGTTTGTGCCAATAAATAATGGGACTTTATTTGTTGAACATCCTTCTAGGATAGCCATTTTGGGAACATAGGATCTCCTTCTAGTTGTTAAACTGATACAAATGGAACTGGCTCTGATACCAATTGATCAACCCTTATTTAAACTGAGAGGGGGGGGTGAATTATTTTAGTACATTCATGGAAATTTAAAAATTATTTTCATTCAACTCAATTACACCTTCGGTTCATAAGCAACTTAATACATAAATAATTAACAATTTAATGTGTGTAGAGCAACTAATTAAGCAGATTAAAAAATCACATCAACACATAACCATCAAACACATAGAAAATATATATAATTGGACACCCATAAGGTATAAAACCACATATTATTATTATTCTAATGCAAAGGCAAGCTCCGGCTCCCTCTCACCACTGAGTTTTTGTAGGCTCCAATCTACATGAGGCTAATACCTCAAATTATGCAAGCTACAACTTTCAAGGAAGCTCCTGCTCCCATATATTTTATGCAAGATAAAATCCACAAGAGGCACCTATCTCAACCAGCTGCAACTAGACATCTATTGAGCTACAACTTGAAATAGAAGCACCAAGTCCCATGTATTTTTTTGTAGGCTATAACCCACAAGAGGCTCCTACCTCAACCAACTACAATTGGACATATATCAAGCTACAACTTGATATGGAAGCACCAAATTCCTCACTCTAAAATAAAACCATATCTTGATTTACCTGGATATCAACTATGTTTCAGTCCTTCTTCACTGCTTCCCTTCCAGCCTTCAAATCTGCTTCATATTAGCTCTAGATCTCCACATCATCTCTATCTTCTCTGTTTCATTCTTCCATTCTCTAACCTCTTTATGCATATAACAATACCATCATTTATAGAGATCACTTCGTAGCCTTTTTCATTCCATATGGAAATATAATATGAATAGGTATGACTCTTTCCCTTCCACCCTCTCATTTCCTTGTTCACCATATTCAGAATGTTACAACACTAGATACTCCTTTCAGTATTAAATTGGAGACTTTATTTAACTAACGAGACTTGAATTTACATCACAAACAATATAAAATAAATAATACATTTACAAATACAATCAAATTATTTTACTAAGCCCTTTTAGTTTCTTAGCATTGTTGTGTGTTTTTCCTCTTCTGCTTGTTGTCCTTTTGTCTTTTCTATTTCTGCAGTTATATTTCAACTATGCTACATAACTACTCTTTTTTCCTGACTCAACCCATGTTGTTGCACAACTCTCCACTAGTTCCAGATCCTTTTTCTTGCCCAAGCCTTTCTTTGTTGTGTTTAGTCTTTTCTTTTTATTACATGAGTCTTGTCTTTCGTGTTCAGCCTTTCTGTTTGACTCACTGCTGAAACACTA
Source organism: Pinus albicaulis (assembly GCA_034641835.2). Classification (NCBI taxonomy): domain Eukaryota; kingdom Viridiplantae; phylum Streptophyta; class Pinopsida; order Pinales; family Pinaceae; genus Pinus; species Pinus albicaulis. The sequence continues at coordinate 12,067,321 of CM076574.1, forward strand.
TTCTGCACAAGCTCCTGGTCCTTTTTTATGGACTCAGGTATTTTGTTTGTGACCTTTAGGGTATATCCCACTTAAACTCATTTTTAATGCACAAATTACAATTTTCGAGTTTTATCAATATACATATGTTTCAACAATTAAATAGTGCATATTAACATACATACAATTAGAAATCAACAATGTATACTTTATAACATGGTGCATATATCGGGACACACGTATGGAACAAGAGTTTTCAGGTCCCACAATCCTAGAACCAATCACAACACATTGAAAATACTTGCCCATAACTTTTAATGTTTAGAACTTAAATATATCTCATGTCTTGTGAGATATGTGATCACATCGCATCTCATCCAACTTACCTTACCTTGCGAACCTTAAGCAAAAAAACATAAACTTTGCGATGTGTGCTAATGCGTAGTGCTAACACGTGGCTCCTTCGTTTCAGCACACTGAAACTTTCTAACCTTACCACATCACAAAAAAATTAACATTTATGAACGATATTTTCTAACATTTGCAATGCATGGGAAAACGATTCCCCATCCGCCATTGATCTACCCCCAGATCTAACTATCCTCATCTAGTCGCACTTCGAACTTTATAAGATTTACTTTTTGGTTATACTATTTGTTGTGATATTCAATGTTGCATTGTGCTAACATGTGTCTTCTCCACTTCGCATCGCAAATACTTTAACTTACAATGTGACGTCTTAATGCTAAACTCTTAAATGTTGTGATTTGTTAAATCACTCCTGATACGATTCGATTTTTGTTATCCATATCTTGCCTTCACTTTTGTGAACTAAACTTGATTGTCCGTTCACCTCATTTCAAAATTTTCTAAGTGATCTTTCCCTTAGTCGATTTTTGTTTGTTTATCCTATCGCCACTTTGCAACAATGGTTTCTCCACACTACTCCACCTTCAGCTTTATTAAGTTTCTAAATGCACTTATCTCTCATGAGCTTGTTCCTCTATTTTTTATTGACTCTAACATGGGATTCTTACACTTGTTGTACGTCATTTCTTCTTTTGCTGCCTTTTTTGCCTCTGCTGCCTTCGCTTCCTTTGCTTCTCTACTACTTTTGCGAATCTCTCCTAAGCGTGTTCATCTGGTTATTCATATAACCATTACACAATCTCAAGCTTTCATTTGGTGCCTTTTTTTCTTCTCTACTGCCTTTTATGATTCTCTACTACCTTTGTTGCCTCCAGTGCCTTTACTGCTTCTCTGCTGCCTTTCCTACCTCTCCTGCCTCTATTTCTTCACTTAAATTTTTCCTTCTTTGCCTTATTTCCCCTTTATAATCTATTTGATCCTACTCTGATCCTTTGTTCTGAATGAAAATTATCGTTCTTCTCCTTTCCCTTGCTCCTTTTCCTCTTCGTTGCACTTTTCTACACATTTTGGCTCCTTTGATAATTTTGGTGCTGTTCCTTTGTGCTCCTTTTCCATCAATGAAAATATTTCCATCAATATGAAGGATGAGAGAGAGGAAGGGAGTGATAGGGGAATATGGAGGATTGTAGGGGAAGAGAGAGAGAAAGAGTGAGTGATGTGGGAAGAGAGAAGGAGGTAGGGGAGAAAGGGAGAAAGAGGAAGGAAAAGAGAAGGGACTTGAGAAAGAGAAGGAGAGAGGGAGGGGTAGATAGATGTAGATGTATGCGGAGAGAAGAAGGGATAGAGACATGAATTTGGAGAGGGAGAGATAGATTGATAGAGAGATGGAGTTGGATGGGGAGAGAGAGAGGGAGTGACAAGGGATATATGGATACAGGGTGTGTATGATTGTGGGTGAGATAAAGAGATAAAGAAGAAGATATGGAGAGAATGGGGGAGAGAACGAGAGAGAGAGGCATATAGTGACAAAGTTAGAAGGTGAAGATATATATATATATATATATATATATATATATATATATATATATATATATATAGAGAGAGAGAGAGAGAGAGAGAGAGAGAGAGAGAGATTTGGGAGAGAACGAAAGATAAAGAGTGGAGAGAGCTAGGGAAAGAGGGATGGATATGGACGATGAGAGAGAGGGAGGTAAGAATAAACAAATAGAGTGTGAAATTTGGAGAGAGAGATAGAAGGAGAAATAAGGAAGATAGAGCGAGATTGAGAGTGGATAGTAGGTAAGAGAGATAGAAGCAAGGGAGAGGGAGGGAAGGGGAAGAGAGAGAGTGGGAAGGATTGATATATAGATAGATTTGAGAAAGAGAGTGTATGTTTTGGGGTTGATATATAGAGACAAAGGCATATAGAGAAATATATGGAAGGTGAAGAGAAAGAAGAGATAGATGGAGATAGGGAGGGAGGGACAAAGATATTGATAAATATGGAGTGAAAGAGCAGTGCCTTTATGGGGGTGAGATAAAGAGACAAAGAAGGAGAGATGGAGGGACATATAGATATATATGGAGGGGGGAGAGAGGGAAGAATATTTCTTACAATATATGCATTGATTTCAATGTAGATGGTGATTTCTAATCATATTTGATTGCTTGCAATAGATGCATTGGTTTTAGTGTAGATTTTGATTTCTAATGATATTTCATTACTTGCACTAGATACATTGATTTCAATGTAGATGATTTCTAATTATATTTGATTTCTTGCACTAAATGCATTCATTTCAGTGTAGATGGTGATTTCTAATCCTATTTGATTTCTTGTAGTAGATGAATTAATTTCAATGTAGATGTTGATTTATAATTATATTTGGTTTCTTACACTATATGCATTTATTTCAATATAAATGATTTATAATCCCATTTGATTTCTTGCACTAAGTTCATTCATTTCAGTGTATATGGTGATTTATAATCTTATTTGATTGCTTGTAGTAGATGCATTGATTTTAGTGTATATCTTTGTTTCTAATCATATTTTCTTACTTGCACTAGATGCATTGATTTGAGTGTAGATGTTGATTTTTAATCCTATTTGATTTCTATGTAGATGTTGTCTTCTAATCTTATTTAATTGATTTATGATTTGATGTAATTGAATGTATGATGGTACATTAGTTTTAAAGTCATTGGATTAATATTGTGCATTGATTTCAGTGTAAGGACAAAAAATTATTGATAGTGTAGAATAATTTTTGTGCTATAGTAATTAAACCTAATAATATTGGAGAGCAAGAGAGATAAGGTATGATGTTTACTACAACAACTAGACCTAAATATTTACATTGTTTATGATTTATGATTTCTACTATATTTTTCATATAGTCTATATGGAAAGATGAAAAAAATAACAATGGTGTCAATAAATAGTTTGAGATTGATCACATTCTTATTATTCACATTTTCTATCATTCAATATTATTACATTATCACTTTGCATTCAAAAATTGTATTTCATAATTTTTCATCATTAAAGTTATTTTACAATATTTATCATCTCAACAAACTGAGGTAACTAAGAAAATTTAAAATTAAAATGAATTTACATATTATTGTTAAAATTAATCATATTTCCTCATATTAAGTTTTGAACTCAAAAAAAGGTTTCCACCTCTATATATTTGATCTTTCTCGGTGCTTGACAAATCCAAAATTAAGATGGATCTAGGCTGGTTTAATCATCAAATAAAAAAAAACACTTTAAATAAAACCCCTTTTCTCCTTAAAACCTTCTTCCAAGTTAAATGAAATAAAAATAAAAAATTAAATAAGCCCTTTAATAAACTCTTTTAAACCACTTGAATAACATACCATACGTCAGTTTTGAAGTAGATGTCACATATGGTTTAATATGAACCACGTCACTTTTAGTATGCTCTCCAATTTGCAGCTTAAAATCATGTTTTGACTTTTAATTTTTTTAAAAAAATCCTTTGGTAAGGCCCTATGCGTTTTCTGTGTTTGTATTAATATCCGATGTTTTGTTGAGGATGTCATGCTTGCTAATGCTCTTTATGATTATGGACCTTGGGTTACTTCTCTAACATTTCGAACAATGAAAGAAACTTGCATGCATGTAATTTAGTAGTTGCTAAGTTCTTCTACATTATAACAATGCCTTGTATATTAATTGCAAGGTTTTTTATCACAGAGAAATATCTCCTCTAAGGGATGGTTGTTGATCGACTCTGGTCTTGTGTAATTTCTCTTTGATACTAATTTGATGGGAATGTAGAGTGGATAAAAATATAAATTTCTCACATGTATTTATTACACAAATTCGATGATTATAATAAACAAAATGAACGGTATTTACAAATTTTTTACTAACAATTCACTAAAAATAGCCTAAAATTCCCACACACTAAATTTAAAATTCTCCAAATATAAATTCAACTCGACCTGACTCACACTAATTAACCCACCCTCTAAATCTTCATAGCAAAGTAATTATTGTATCCACTAATGACATATCAGGTCCCCTGCAGATGTCTTCGCAACCAAAATCTGCGCCCTTAGTGATCTAGGTGGATATCGGTGGCTGCCCACCTATTCCATTTGGACCCGCAACATCAATTCTTGTAGCTTTTCACTTCTAGCAGCTTACTATTTTTAGCATTTTTTCAGGTCCTGCATGCCCAGAGCCGTTTTGAGGCATTAATGATCTAGGTGGATATTGGTGGCCACCCCCCTATTCAATTTGAACCTCCGCCATCAGTTCTTTCCATGTTAAGTTAGAGCACAACTTACTATTTTTGGTTGTTTTTTGGGTACTAAAATTCCGGAGCTGTTTTGAGGCCCTAAACGACATTTTTTGGGGAAAAATGAGAGCATCCTAATCTATCTTTTTGACACCAAAAATTTTATTCCTCATACAGATCTTTCTAACGAGCTATTGAGCATGTAAAACGAAGATCATATGCCAAATTTATGTCCCCGAGAAGTTGAAACACCAATTTACCCAAACAGGGCCCACACTTTTGGTGTTTCATCTCCTAGGGTTTGGTTTTTGGACGTTTCAGGTTTTACATTGCTTCTCAACAATAAATAGCCCTTTGAGCCTCATTGTAACATAGTTCAGGGGTTGGTAGCTGTCACATCTCTTCTCAGGGATATGCTGCCAGTACCCTAGCTCATCTATTTCCATTATTTCTATAATAGGCCTTCAAACCTCGATGTAAAACAGTTCAAAGGCCCACGTACACCACATATTTTCTCAGAGATATGCTACCAATGCCCTAGCTTCTTTCCATTATGTTTGTATGCTTATTTCAGTCATTATTTTATTAATAAAATGAACCATTATTTCCAATGCATCTCTGTGCTTATGGTTATATGTGTATTTTGTTGCGTTCCTACATAAATCTAGATCAATTAGGTCTCATGAAAGCATGTTACTGCAATCACAATTTGTTCTTATTATTTTCGAGCATTTTACCGCACTTGTTGCTTTCTCGGGAATGATTCTGAACATATGGTTTTGTACAACACGACCAAATTTTGGCTTTTATTCTCATTAAAGTTGAAATAATTCTCGCTCAATATCTTTTTTTTAATTATTCAAGTGAAAAAAAAAACTAAGTTGAATCTCAATCAATATTGATAATTAGTGTTTGTGTTTCAAAAACTAAATAGAAAAAAAAAATCAAGCCAAAATGGAATGTAGGTAAAAGAACTTTAGGATTAATCACATCATTCATATTAGGTCTTTTTATATGTAAAACAAAATGGAATGTCACATATTCTAACACTTTCTATCTCAAAGTGGTATATATTTTTTTTCTTCAAATTAAATTTAAATTGAAAAAAAAAAATAATACAAATATCTAGATCTAACATAAATAATAAACTTATTGTTTTTAGTAAATCTATCTTAATTTATAATAATGGTTTATAATTAAAAAAAAATGTTATTATTATAACAGTATTTTGACAAGTAACTCTTCATAATTGAAGGGTTTCAACAATTTTTGAGATATTGAATTTATATATGCAGTTGATAAAAAATAAGTATAAATCACACAAATCAACATTTGGCCACACATTTTTTATTGCCAAATTCCACAAAAAATTCAACTAAAATTCTAAAAATTTGGCTCATCATCGTAACAGAAATAAATATTCCATAAATACAAAAAGAAAATTTCTATTTTCATAAATAATTTAAATTATAAATTCAAAATTATTCTAATTTAAAATTATATAAATAATAAAATTACAATGGTAAATGAAAATAAAATTTCCAGCTAATAAACTAAAATAATAATTCTAATCACAAACCCCCACTTATTACATAAGCCTAATAAATATTAACAAAATCCATATTTTTTATTTTTGGTCCTGCTTCTCTTCTTTTAATTTTTATCCTTCTTTTCTTCGAGATTACAGGACATAAACCTCCAACCTATCATTGTTACCCAGGTGTATATAAGGGATACATATATTGAGATTTGGGCATAAACATGAAACTGGGTTACACTTTTGTGAGAAGCGGGGGTGGAAAACGTTTTTCGGCAATAGTTCGGCCAAACCTTTTATAAATTTCAGCAAAAATATTTAATAGTTCAGCGGAAATTTCTTAGAAAGTTTGGTTGAACTCGTGATTCTGTTTAGATTGACGGCACACTGACGGCGTGGGCAAACAAATTTTTTTCCGGAGATGGGAAACCGGCAACAAAAGTTCGGTCGAACTTCCAACAAAAGTTCGGCTGAAATTTGAGTTCGGCCGAAATTTTACTTTTAAAATAGTTCGGCCGAACTAGTTTCTATAAATAAATCACCCGCGAAGTTGAATTTGTTTACCGGTCTATTTGTTCATGCGTTTTTTGTGTTCTTTAATTCGATTAAATCAGGTGCATTTTAAATGCCGTATTTGCTCCTCCCGTCCGCGTTGTTGGTCTACGCAATACCGGTATGGGCAATATAAATGGTATGTCGTTGGAATTTGGCTTTATGGATTATGAATTGTTTGATGCGAGGGGTCAAAGCATTGCTGGCACGGTAAATTTTTCATGATATTTATCTTTTATTTTCACTGCCAGTCTCTCTATTCCTCTGTTTCTTCTCCAGTTATGGTTTTTGAAGACTTTATCTATCCTTCGGGAGCACTATTGTTTTTCTGGGTATGGAGGTCCTAACCTTCTGAACGATGTATTAAAGCAATAAGTTTTTTTTTAGTTTTGGATGACTGTTTAGAAACCGTCTTTTATTAGGCTGTATCATGTCCTTTTGGGTGGCACGGGTATATTTTGATTCCAGCATGTCGTATTATACGAAGTCAAGAATTTGTGTTTGAACTGTTTTGAATGTATCATCTCATAGTTTACAGGATTTTAACTGGCACATCTATATAAGCCAGAGTTTTTTTTCCTTTTTGAGAAAATTCATGAGTCTTTGATCATTATAATAATTCGTATATTGTTGATTTATTTGAGAAAAAGGTTCGTTAACCTGCTATGCAATGTTAACGAGTACAACGCATGTCTAAACCTAACATAATCACCTTTTAATATTTACTTATTTTTGGTCTCAGAACTGTTACAATTAAATGAAATAGGAAGCATGTTAAAATAATTTGTATGTCATATTGTTTTAAATGGTTGCTTTTCTGCTTTAGTCGAAAATATGTCGATTCTTCGCTTTTCTGGTTATAGTCAAAGCATTGCTGGCATGGTTAATTTTTCATGATATTTATCATTTTTTTTCGCTGTCAGTCTCTGTATTCCTCTTTTTCTTCTGCAGTGATGTTTTTTTAAGACTTTATCTATCTTTCGGGAGCACTATTGTTTTTCTAGGTAGGGAGGTCCCAACCTTCTGAACGATGTATTAAAGCAGTAAGTTTTCTTTTAGTTTTGGATGATTGCCTAGAAACCGTCTTTTATTAGGCTGTAGCATGTCCTTTTGGGTGGCATGGTTATATTTTGATTCCAGCATTCATATTATAGGAAGTCAATAATTTGTGTTTGAACAGTTTTGAATGTATCATCTCATAGTTTACAAGATTTGAACTGGCACATCTATATAAGCTAGAGTTTTTTTTCCTTTTTGAAAAAAATCATGAGTCTTTGATCATTATAATAATTCGTATATTTTTTTTTTATTTGAGAAAACGGTTCGTTAACCTGCTATGCAATGTTAAAGAGTGCAACGCGTGTCTAAACCTAACATAATCACCTTTCAATATTTACTTATTTTTTCTCTGAGACCTATTACAATTAAATGAAACAGTAAGCATGTTAAAATAATCTACAAAAATAAATAACCTAAAGATACAATGCCATGATCGAAGCTTGTTACATCTCCATTTTTGTTCGCTTTGAACCTGTGACAATCATCTTCCATGGTGGAGTAATTTTTTTCCAATAATAATAGAAAAATTGCAATACATAGAGTATTTAGACCTTATTACTCACAAAATAGACTTGAACATCAAATATAAGATCATTATTATAATCATCATATATATTAGAAAGGAAAGTACAATTACATAGATCTTTCATAGTTCAGCTAGACTTGTCTCTATAGAATATGAGAATAAAAAAAAAAGTATTACAATATATGTCTTGTATATGCAACTACTATCATTCACTAATTCTTCAGTTTAGTCAAAATCTTGAAAGAAAAAAAAAAGAACCAAAATGGGACATAGTACATTTTAAAATATAAAATTAGATGTCTAAACTAAAAAGTAAGAATAATGTCATAATTAGTCATGGATTCATATTTGTATTTAGAATAATGAATAACCTCAAGTGATAATGAAACTTCTACTTTCTAAAGTATTTAGCATAATCTAATACAAAATGCTAGGTTATTACTTACAAACCTGCTTTGAACTTCCAAAGTGTTAGGTTATTTCTTACAAAGTGTACTTGAATGCCCAAAATAAAACACATGTCTAAATGTATCTAAAAGTTATATGTATTTTTTAGGTTGGAGAAGTGTAGATGTTTATCAATATAAAATTTTGTTATTTAATAGTCAAGTTTTATAGTTATTATAATGAAATAGTTTCTCGCAACAAATTTGATAAAATAAGTGAAATATATATAATGAATATTAATTTTTATGTAAGTTTTAGATCTTTTAATAACTAAATTTCTATTTAAGTGAGTAAAACAATCAAAGGTAAGAAATAGAAAATATAGTGAAACACAATGTAAGAAATAGAGAACATAATGAAACACACACATACATATCTACAATCAACACAATTATTTTCCTAGGAAATTCTTATGGGAGACAAGAAACCATAAAAAGTATTGATGCTCTACTGCTTTTTCCCTAGGAAATCTTTATGGGAGAAAAATAACAGTAAAATGTAAACATGCTCTACTCTCTCTTTTTTGGTATGGAAAATATGTAAGTACAAAGAAAGAGGTAATCTCTCTAGAGTTAGCTAAGACTTTTGGTGTGTAAGGTTGCTATAAAAACTTAAATTAATACATTTTTCTCTCTAACTTCACACTCCTAGTTTTATTTTCAACTATGGAACAAAATACAATAACACAAAATGGAACTCTTATTCCTCCTAGTGGCCAGGTACTTAACATAGCGTGATAGAAAACTAGGTGTAATATTTGACTCCATCAACCATTAACAAGGTTTGTGATTTTAGACCTTTTAGAGTCTTTTTAAAATTCCACATGCAGCTAGCTTGCTATGCATGAGTAATGGGGCTAAAATGACATTCTATTGTACCATGGTGGTCAACATGATAGGTCAACTTACTAAAGCCATAAATTTTGAATGAACTTCATTTGATTTTTTTCTTGCACCATTGCATATGTCTTTAAGTGTAGAACAATGGTCAAGGTTTCGGCACAAGGGATAATCGTTTGACTCCAAGAAATGTCATTTAATACCTCAAAATGACTCCAAAAGGTTTTAGACCCCAATTCTCCACCCACCATTAAAATTACCCTACAAGTTGATTCTTTCAGTTTTTTCACTCTATAAGCATCAAAATATATGACAAATAATATAATTATCCAATCTAGATCATTATTTAATAATTTGTTAACATTATGAGTAAGAAATATGTACATCATGGAATTCAAATAGTGTTAATTCATTGAACACCCTTGTACATTCCTTTTTGATACTTTGAAAGTAATACATTTTGAAAAATAATTTGTTTATGGATTCTATTTTCCACATTCTCTCAACCATATCAAAAACCTTCTTATAATACTTTAAACCATCTATACAAATTTTCATTTGTTTCAATAGGAATTAACATATTGAAATATTAATTTTATTTATGTCTTGTGTGCTAAGGAAGGGAGGTCGTGAACCTTATGGGAAGAGATAGTATTTGTTAAGTTAGGAGGGATACTTTTTATGAGATAGAATTAATTTAAAATGCTTCTTAAGATTATGTAACTTTCGAACCATAATTAAAATTTATTATTTTTTTACTTATCATTTAGTTGCTAAAAGCTGAAGAATTTATGTTGGTAAATAATTAATTAGGTCTATTTAAATCATTTACCACTAAATTTGGGTTTTTCGTTTTCGTGGTTTCATTCATAATTTCACTTTTTGCATTGTCAATTTCAATTTTTCACACAACATGTGCACAGTCAAAGGACCTAAGGTCTTTCCCATACCAAAGTATGTTCTTAAACATGTTTTCTTGGTGATATGGGTGACTTAGAAATGGTTGGGAGAGCGAAATTCCTCATTTAATACACAATATGTTTGGTTCATGCCACTAAGCCAAGAATTTTAAATTCAACTGACATTTAATATAACCAACTAAATCCTGCAAAAAAGGAATAAAACAATTTATGTTAGGGTTGTGGATTTAGGCATTGAAACAACACACCTTGATATTTCAAATTTAAAAATAATGGTTTGAGTCCTAGGTAGCTTAGAATCCTATCCAGAGGTTTGTTTTCAAAATAATGATGCACTCCCATTTTATTCTCATGATTAGGTTGTAATCATGAGGCTCTCGCTCAAGAGTGGACCTTCCCAAAATCTTGTGACGTCTTGTCACAAACAAAACCATCAAACTGAAACACATCATGCAAGAAACATAGCTTGCTGACATCTCATTTTTCTCCTTCAAAGAAAAAAAATTCACATCATGTGAATATCTCTATGTACTCTTACATATTGGTGTACAAAACCATCAACCAAACACAAGTCGACAAAACATGCCTCTTCAAACAACTAACTCTCAAGTCAAATAATAGCATGTACAAATTTCCATATTCTTCAATGGTCTGATGAAATTTCATTGATAAAGGCATGATTATGCCAATTCATGTTTCATATTTCCATTAACAATGTTTACTCACATGTAAAACAATGTTGTCTCTGCTTTTATGTTATTTTGAGTTTGCTTTTAGTGCTGAAATTGGAATATATGATATATTAATTTATGACTTGAAATTATAGCTACTGAGATACTATTCTTTTTCTCTACTATATTTTTATTTCTAGTCCTCTGGGTGCTTTCTTCATATTTTTTTTTTTTACTAATTGAATGGATTCGTAATTCTATATTTTAACATATTGCTTGCTGGTTCCATGTAGATTTAATTGACATATAATAGGTGGTTTCTATTTTTGGGATGTCTATAAATTTTTTAGCACATCATATTGAATTTCTATAATGCGTAGCTCCCTAACATTCAGATAGAACCTTCATTGAAAAATGTGAGGGGGGTTTCAAATTCACATTGGATAACACCCTCCTCTGGGATAAAAAAATTTAACAAACATGTAATAATAGAGAAACAATTAGTGACGTCACCAAAATATGTAGCCTCTTCAAGGTATCATATCCTCTCATCAAGGTCAAGAATCCATTCACCAAAAATGTCCTATGGAAATGATGGTTTAAAAGAAACAAAACCAGACAAAAACCTTCAGTGAGAAAACAAAATCTAGAACCTCTTCAAGGTCTTCAATCTTCTCGTAAAGTTAAATTGTGTCTTGATCAAGTCCAACAACAAAGAAACATTCAGTGACAACACCAAAATCTACAACTTCTTCAACGTCTTCTAAACTATCTTCAAAGTCAATATTGTGTGCATCAAATTCCTCACCAAGGTCATCAATGGAGTCATCAAAACTACTATTTCAAACTTCAATGCCAAAAATAAGTCAAAAGAATTCAATTTCTCCTCCAAAACCTTCTTCTCTGAGCAAATCTAGCATCATGTCGTCGAGAAATTCAGTAATTCCACAAGGAAATTCTATCAAAGTTAAAACAAATCCTTTTCTTCCATATTTAATGCCTACTTTTTCAGGTGGAACACCTCCAAATTTAAGG